>JANAVB010033616.1:11208414-11644530 GCA_029216955.1 Iris pallida
GGCTTGTGACAGAACGGATACTATACTTCGTGAGACCCCCTATATGCCACCTGGTCTAGTAAATCTTTGACTCTATTTACTTTTACTTCCATATTTGATGCGGTGTGATAATAATATTTTCTTTGAATTGTAGTGGAACACGTAGGAACAATGGTCGAAGTTCCAATAGCACCCACTGTATTTAGCTTCAGCTTAACCATGGCTCCTTTGGACGTCGAGCCCATGCTATAGAGGAAGTTCTTCAAGAACACCTGCACCAAAATCTCCAAAAACAGATGTTGTGCAAATTATCATTCCTCCTGTTCTACAGAAAGAGAAGCTCCTACAGACGCAATGATGCCTGGTATCTCATCGGTGATGAACAATATCATCTGTACTTTCATGAATGCCTTCTTCACCACTTTGAAGTCTTTGGTTTAATTGGCCTTGGATAAGAATTATCCTTATGATTCCATAAGAAAGTCTTCCCAATTCCAATTGATTCCATACGCAACTTTGGAGATAATGAAATGGCGAGTAACCTGGAGCGGATCTTAGCAGAACTTGAGGAAACCATTCAGTCCTGCCAGGCCTTGACCAGATGGAACATAGATAGGCAGGTGGACGCCGAATACGAGATATTGGCTCAGGAACATAGAAAACAGGAAGCCATTCTTGAAAACGCTTTGGCAGCCTTCGTAGTCCAGTCTGGAGAGATAGAGGCTACTATAGCTGAGATCAGCTCCTCTATTGAAGCTTATAAGGCCGAAAGAACAAAGAAAGGCCCTAAAATAGAGAAAGGTCGGGCTCGCATACTAGAGCTAGAAGCTAGTATAGCTGTGACCAGCTCCTCTATTGAAGCTTATAAAGCCTAAAGAACATAGAAAGTCCCTGAAATAGAGAAAGGTCGGGCTCGCATACTAGAGCTAGAAGCTGAATTGGAGCGAACTCGTGCATCGGTTGCAGCGGCTGAGAAACGTGATGAGGAGATCACTGAACTGTATCAACTTGCTTCCAGTCATTTAGATGGCTTAGAAGGACAAAGCGAGGTTCTTCTCCGGGCTCAAAATGCAGAGATGGAGCGTCATATCACCTTGATGCACACAGAAGCAAGATGAAGCTTGGCTAGGGAAATGGTGATTACTACAAGAGTTGAGCGGGCCGAAGCTTTAAGAAGACAGATCCTCGATCTCAATAAGCAGTCCCAATAAAATATGTAATAATCTAAACAAGATTTTTGTATTACATTTTGATCAAATGTAATAGCTTTTATTGTCTTTGAAATGAAAAAAGTTGTTGTTTCGTAATTTTATTACTCCATGCATCTGTTTGAAACATAGGTAATAGATAAAAAATAGGAAAATACATTCAGAGGTACTAGACGTGATGTATTTCTTTAGAATAATCATCATGAATCATATCTGTTCAGAGTTCTTGGATGTGACAAAGTATAATTTAACATGTTGTTATTTTGATAATGACTTTACGATAAGTCACTAATGTAGATAATGGAATTCGGAGGTAATGTGGACGTGAACTCCTATATCTATAAGATACCTTTTAAAATAGCTGGATTTCAAAAGATGATGATGATATATCTATGGAGTAACCTTTTGAGGGTACAACATAAAATTTGGTTAAGATTTCGTTGGGGATTTCCGAGGACTTATTATCCATTGGTTTACTAACGAAAAGAGTGAATTAAAGATAATAATTCTAAGATTTGCATATATACAATATTTGTTAGGAAATATAATACACACTTTCAAACATGATATTTCTTCAAGAATTTGCCATTGATAGGTATCATAGCAATTTGTCCGTCCATCCTATAGAAACAAAATGTAAAGCGCTATTCTCTAGTGGAGGTGGTGAATAAAGTAGGCAGCAAAAATTTAGCTATTAAAAAATTGTTAGTAGCAAGATCACAGAATATATATATCACAGATATGTAAATAAAAAATAGAGACCAGAGAGCAAACGCAAACACAAGAATGTATATTGGTTTCCCTCTTGTGAGGACTATTCCCGTCGGAAGAACTCTAGCTTCCAGTTGAATCCACCATGAAAAAATGTCGCAAGTTTTCCTCCGAAGTTCTTGCAACTTCTACAACGCAAGCTTTGATCCGAAGTACTCGACCAACTTCAATTGTGAAGTGTCTTTCTTCAATCATGCCTCTGATTACAATCACTCTGAAACTTTTAGACCATACCGCACTGGCAAATCGACTAGAGGATTCTAACTGGCTTAGGATTTGAAAATGAATAGCTCAGAACACTTTGGAAGAGCGTATTAAGCATAAAGAGAAGAGAATAGAGAGGTGTGTTGAAATGAGAAAAATTCTTCTCTATTTATAGGTTTTCCAAAGGGAGAATTCGTGCAAAATTCGGGCAAAATTCAGACATAATTTTTTGAGAGAATATCGGCAAATAGCCATTACATCCGTAACTGCAGGATGATTAAGTTCAAAATCCAACGGGCCCAAATCGAACTCGGCCTGAATTCCCTTGGGGTATAGAGTTTAATTTTTGGGATTTTTGCAAATCGAATTTTGGACTTTTTGAAAAGTTTTAAGGCAGTCATGAGCTTTTTGTAAAATGGGCTATTTTTAAAAGGAAAGATATTTTGAAAACATTTTGGGATAGGCTATTTGCCGATATGACTTGGTGTACATCGTATTTCTAGACTCAATAAAATGTAAAAATTATATTGAATATTAAAATACAGACTCATTTGGCAAAATGGTTTCATTCTTGAACGATAGTAGTAGTAGTTCTCAGCATTCATCCAAGTAGCCCTTATATCGAGATATGGTTATATATATTATTAAAATCAGGTTTGACTATGACCAATGGACCAAAAATCTTGCCCATTTTGATAATTATCAAACCTTGACCGATATAACATCTCGATCTTTTGATTTGAAAAGAATTAAAATTAATGAACTTATTCAGCTTGTATGGTACTATATCCTAAAATAAATTCCTGTATCCTGTAAATGATGTTAGATCCATTTTCTCCTCCGTTGTCACATGGCAAAATAATTACAAAAAGAGAAGCTCCCCCGCAATTCATGCATAAGAAACAAATGTTGAAGAAATACAAAAAAATAGACAAAATAACATGTATTGCATAGGCAATTCTATGTAAAAAGCATAAATTAAGATAGGTAATGCTACGCATTAAAAATGCATACAGAGAATAATAGAGAGAGTTCGATACACACTAAAATAATAAATGCATACTAATAAGAACTTTGAAAAAGTATCAATTCATCAGACAGTCACAGTGCTAAAAAAATAAAGATAAACTACTATCTTGGAATGTCGGAGCATTTCCAAGCATACCTAGACAAAATAAAGTCTAACTAGATAACATCTAGAGAAAGTACAAACGTCTAGATCAGAAATCCTCAGAATCATCATCATCAGTGCCAGCAGTGCCACAATGTCTGGAAGGGCCAGCTCTAGAAGTGCCAGCTCCATGAGAAGGGTGTGGAGTAGCCCCAGAACTATGGTACCAATTATAAGCATTATCGGGCTCGAATAAGTAATGAACCGCCTCATCCTCATAGCGTTAGCCAGATACAGCTGAATCTCGGGGAAGAGAACTGGCACAATGACCAGTCTGAGCAAATCGCAGATCTGTAAAGAAATTTGCAAGAGCCTGAAATCGACTGGCATCTCAGAACTCGCGTTCCCTCAATGTGTTAGTAATAAATGCTCGCAAATCAGAGAGATGCTGGTAAATACCCTCAAAAGACATAGGATAATCCTGAGAATATGGAGGTAGAGCAGTAGGAGCAGCTAGAGGAACAGCTGCGCTACGACGAGAGAGCTGAAGATACTTGGGCTCAGAGTCACGAGCATAAGTGGATAGATCAATGTCAAAATACTGAAAGATGATTAAGAGGATCATCGCATAAGCAATGTTTCTGTTCCTTTCGCGACAATGACCCATCATCTGAATGATAGTCTTGGGGACAGAAAACATAATCCCCTTACGAATATGGTATAAAGCAGATATTTCAAGGGTGGTCACATCGTCCTTAGAAGTGGATTTGGGTAAGATAGTGGAGTAGGCGATGCGATGCAGTTCATAGAAGAATAAGTTCAAATTAGCAGTTTTGAACTTACCAGAACGAACTCGATCAGGAGAGTAGAGTTCATTCTTGAAGCTGTTTAAGGTCGTACCTACAGGAAATTCAAATTTCGTGATATCGTCTAGCGGCGCACCTTCATTTGGAATATAAGGAATTTTCGCTAAGTCGACAACACTGAATTCAATATCGGTTCTGGCAAGACGACTCTTAGCAGTAAAAGTGTCAAGGGTGAAATTGTAATAAAAATAAACGAATAGCATTAATTGCGATAGGATATGAATGATTAACAAGGTTAGGCAATCCTAATGCTTCAAAGTAAGTCCAGTGGGAGGAAAAGATAGTCCATTTAATCAGTGCGCCGGGACATATGTTGCGAATCGATAAATTTGTATACCATGAAAGTGATTGATCATGGGTTTGGAAGAAAAACCCAATGAATGCCCCGTCGTCCGATTGGACGGGCGAAACGAGTGATTCGTGGATGAGATCCGAAGACGAGGCCTCTTCACTAGCCGTCGTCTTCTTCCTCTTGAAGGGGTTGAAGTTCTTAGCCATAATTTATATAAAAAGTATAGATATTTACGAAATTGAAAAGAAGAGAAGGAGGAGGTTATACCTTCTGATATTTGAGTATGTGAAGGAGAACGAGATTCTACGCACGAAACAAAAATTTGTATTGAAAACACCAAACGATTTGAGAGATATCAAAGGATGAAAATATAGGGTTTGGTGGCTTCGAGAGCGGCTGTTGCTGTGTTTTAAGGAGATGGAGGTAATGAATAGGAAGGGGCCACATTGGTTCTGACTTAAAACACCCGACACCAACATAACTCGGGCCGAACTCTTGTCGAATTTGGTCAGAGTTCGCCTGGGGTTTTGTTGAGGTATTTTTTAACAGAAATAGATGCAATGCCACTTTATATTCATCAATCCTTTTTCAATTATTTAATTCCAAGTTTAGTTATTTTAAATTTTAATTAATATAATTAATATTATTTTACGAATTAAATTTTGTTACACAACAACTGTTTTATATTAGCTGTAGGGGTACTGTCCCAGTTAACCGAGGTTCAATGGGGAACGCTTGAGTACCGTTTCGCTTTAACCGTAGCCGTGGTGATAGACAGAACATTTATAGGTTTGTATCGAAAACAATTTTTGTATATTAAAAAATAATTAATATAACAAAATTAATTAATATTATTGACATCTAAAATTCATAATTTTTAGACATAAATAATTGAAACGATCTTTTGCTAATGGTTTTGTAAATATGTCAACTAGTTGGTTTTCTGTGTCTACATATACAAGGTTTATATCTGATGGAACGGAGTATTCCCAGGACCCTTACTTTGGTGTACGTATTGATCGATAGAAAGTTAAACAGATTTAATACGTGTTCTAACACTTCATAGGCGAAAACTAGGGTTCACAAATTATACCTACGGCAGGAAGAAGACAAGTAGTTCCTGGCAATCTCGAGCGGACGACCAAAAGATCTTCTGCACGTATACCTTCCTCGAGTTGGACGTCGTGTGGGCGACGATCTCCCAACCTTTTCTTCTTCTTGGCAGCCCTTTCTTTCTCTCCTTACGTGAATCGTGAATTTAGAGAAAGCTTCAGATTTCTGATCGGTCATCTGGCGGCCAGAGAATAGAGGATATATATAGGCTACGGCAGGGACCATGAGGAGAAATTAGGGTTAGGCCTCCTAACGGACATGGATATCCCGTGTTCAGCCCGAACACACAATCCTGGCCCATTAACAATAGCTCGGTCCACTAATGAGCTATTGTTCTACTACCTCCCTAATCCCAAATTATGTTTATGGGCTCCTTTTATTATATGCTCGTTTGGCTTCCTATGTTAAGATATCGAATGTCCGTCGATCAAATTAAGTTACAGACAACTATATTGATTCGACATCTTTTATCCTTAAGTAGTACCGCTCAACATTATTTATCATGTCGGATATAATCCACCTGCAGGATTTACATGACAATCCTTATGAGCTCCTTAAGGGGACATCATCAACCCGATGTATCGGGACATGGATTCCATTTATAATCAATAACCCATCATACATACAATGTTATTACCCAATTCATAGAGGTTGTTGACCCATAATGAATCTCACTTTTCCATGAGTCAAAGTAATGCACACTGCATATACATGTTTGTTATTATATCCGAATTAAGAGCAAAAGCATCCATAATAACAGAGGTGTTTGTTTACTTATGTAGTCAGTACAAAGAGAACAACCTCAAGTGGTCATGTTCAATACACACAAAGTGTACTAGTGTAAACCTATAATCAAGATAGACTAATACCAGGTTACACTACAACCTTTCCAATAGATTGTCTAAGTCCATCTAGGTTGTAAACTATTTATATACTCCATAGGGAACTGATAATAAGATCTTCTGTATGACACCACACACCATATTATCTACAATATAGAATATCAGACATTTGCATTAACACTTGCAACAAATACAATATGCAAACATTTGCCCATATGATTCTCATTCAAAATTTAAGGAAAAAAGATTACTACAAAAGTGATGCTTTTAGTATATAACCCTAACAATCTCCCACTTATACTCAAAGCATTGTTTTTCAGTATACTATTACAAATCTCCCACTTATACTTAAAGCCATGCTGCTACACATCTGACTCCCATTACCTTAACATGACTATCAAAAGCCTTAGCTGGTAAGATCTTTGTAAAGGGGTTAGCTAGGTTGTCGGCTGATGCTATCTTGATCACAGCAACTTTTTCTTTCTTTGCGAAATCTCGTATCAGGTGGTACTTGCGCTCAATGTGTTTACCTGTCTTATGGGCTCGTGGTTCCATCGAGTTTGCAACTGCACCACTATTATCACAATAAAGTGTAATAGACTTAGGCAAACTAGGTACCACATCCAAGTCCAACAGAAAGTTTCTGAGCCAAACCGCTTCTTTGGCTGCCTCAGAGGCTGCCACATACTCGGATTCTATGGTGAAATCAGCAATACATTTTTGCTTGATGCACCTCCACACAATGGCTCAACCTTCCAAAGTAAACACATAACCTGAGGTAGATTTCCCATAATCCCTATCTGATTGAAAAATCTGAGTCTGTATACCCCAAGGGAACTAAACTATCTGCCTGGTAAGCATATACTCTTTAGTCCTTTTCTGGTACTTCAAAATATGCTTTACGGCAGTCCAGTGCTTTTGTCCTGGGTTAGACTGATATCTGCTGACTATGCCTACGGCAAAGCAGATGTCTGGTCTCGTACATAGCATTGCATACATTAAGCTTCCTACTGCTGAAGCATAAAGAACTGCTTTCATGTTCTCTATCTCTTTAGGTGTCCTCGGACACTACTCCTTTGATAGAGCAATTCCATGTCTAAAAGGTAAGAAACCTTTCTTAGAATTTTGCATACTAAAATGAGTTAGTACAGTATCGATATAGGAAGCTTGGGATAAGCCTAACATCCTTTTCTTGCGATCTCGTAGAACTTTGATCCCAAGGATGTGACCTACTTCTCCCAAGTCCTTCATTTCAAATTATTTGGATAACCATACCCTTACATCAGATAACACCTTCACATTGTTTCCAATGAGCAAGATGTCATCCACATAAAGTAATAGGAACACCACCATGTTTTCGTCATACTTTTTGTATACACATGATTCATCCTGACATTGATCAAATCTATATGATTTTATCACCTGATCAAAATATATGTTCCAAGATCTGGAAGCTTGCTTAAGTCCATAAATGGACTTCTTGAGCTTAGAAACAAGATGCTCTTGGCCCTTTTCAATGAACCCGTCTGGTTGCTTCATATAGATGTCTTCCTCAAGACTTCCATTAAGGAAAGCTGTCTTGACATCCATTTGCCAAATCTCATAATCGAGATGAGTTGCAAAAGATAAAAAAATCTGGATAGACTTAAGCATGGCTACTGGCGAAAGGGTTTCCTCATAATCGATACCCTCTCTTTGAGTAAAATCTTTTGCTATAAGCCGAGCTTTAAAGGTTTCAACCTTACCGTCTGATCCTTATTTTCTCTTACAGACCCACTTGCATCCAATGACTTTTATGCCAACGAGTGGTTCTACAAGCTCCCAGACCTGATTAGAATCCATAGATTCTATTTCAGATATCATTGCTTTTTGCTAAGACACTGCATCTTTATCTTGGAGTACTTCATTATAGGTACATGAATCATAATCTTGTTCCTCAAGGACGAAGTCTGACGACTCTCCCAAGAACGTATATCTATCAGGTTGTATCACAACCCTCCCACTACGATGAGGCACTATCGGTTGTGGTGTAACATTTGTGACACATTGTGCAGTTATTTGTGCTTCATCCTCTTGTACTATTGGTACTGAAGTACTTGGTGTCTCACCTTTAAGTTCTTCTAGAACAACTCTACTTGTGGGTTTATGGTTCATCACATAGTCTTCCTCTAAGAATCGGGCATTGATGCTAACAATGACCTTCTGATCCTTAGGACTATAAAATAAACCTCCTTTTGTTCCTCTTGGATAGCCTACAAACAAGCGTACTTCTATACGAGATTCCAACTTATCTGATTTCCCATTCAGCACATGTGCTGGACTACCCCAAATGTGAACATGTTTCAGACTAGGCTTACGCCCAATCCACAGCTCTGTGGGAGTAAAAGGTACTGACTTAGAAGGAACCAAGTTCAAAATATAAGCTACGGTCTTTAAGGAATATCTCCAAAACAAATCTGGTAAATCCGAATAACTCATCATTGATCTAACCATCTCTATAAGAGTTCTATTCCTTCTTTCGGCTACACCATTCTGCTGGGGCATTCCAGGTGCAGTCAATTGGGATGTAATCCCAGTCTCTGATAAATAATCCCTAAACTCTCCAAAGAGGTACTCGCCACCACGATCTGATCGTAATGACTTGATACATTTTCTATGACATTTCTCTGTTTCAGCCTTGTACTCTTTGAATTTCTCAAAGCACTCAGACTTACGGCGCATCAAATAAATGTATCCATACCTTGAATAATCGTCAATAAATGTGACAAAATATTCAAAGCCACCTCTAGCTTGGATAGTCATGGGTCCACACAAATCAGAATGAACCAATTCCAACACATCTTTGGCCCTATACCCCTTTGCCGTAAAAGGCCCTTTGGTCATTTTACCTTCCAAGTAGGATTCATAAACTAGTAGTGCCTCCACTTCCAATGAACTCAAAGGTCTACCTTCAACCAGTCTTAGGTTAATATGCCCCAATCGCAAGTGCCAAAGATATATTTGGTTCATACAAGAAGGTTCTTTCCTCTTATTTAAGTTAGATGACATATTATTCATTTACATAAGTTGTATTATGGGCGAAATAGGATTACTGACATACAGATTATCAACCAATACACCAGAACAGATAAAATGTTTATTCTTTATAATAATAATATTGTCATTAAAATAAACTGAATGTCCATCTTTAACTAACATAGAAACAGAAACTAAATTCCTTCTAAGTGAAGGTGTATAAAGACAATCTCTCAATATAAAAGTTCTACCAAAAGATAAAGTAATATCTCCTAATGCAACGACTGCTACTTTTGTAGCAACACCCATGAATAAGAATATCTCTCCATCACTGAGCCGTCTGGTTTCCTGGAACCCCAGCAATGTATTGTAGACATGATTAGTGGCTGCTGTATCTACAAACCAGTTGCCGGCAGATAACATCGCTAAACATGTTTCAACTACTAGTAAATGAGATATACCTTCTTTGTTCCCTTGAGAAGTGGACAATCAGTCCTCCAATGTCCTGACCCTTTGCACTTAAAATATTTGCCTTTCGACTTTTTTACCGTGCCTTGAGGTCCCATGCCCTTCTTTGCTGAGTTTGCCTATTTCTGAATGTTTTTCTTCTTCTTACCGCCTTTTGGCTTAGAAGTAGAAGCCTTTTTAGAAACAAAAACATCACCACTCTGCCTAAAGAGAGATTCTGCATCCTGTAGCTCTTTTGCAAGTTCTACCAACTATACAACCTTTTGTTCATGTTGTAATTAAGGCAGAAATTGTCAAAATTTTTAGGCAGAGTCCCGAGAATGATGTCGATCTGGGATTCCCCATCGATTTTAGCTCCAAGGATCTCCATTTCATTCAGATGACCCATCATCTTGAGAACATGATCCCTTACTGGTGTACCTTCAGCCATTTTTGTATTCATCAAACACTTCATAGCAAACTTTCTAGCTGCTCTACTCTGATGTCCGAAGAGTTCCTTGAGGTTATACATCATGTCATAAGTCGTGGCCATCGCCTGATGCTGATGTTGTAGTACATTTGACATAGATGCCAGAATGTAACACCGCGCCATCTCATCTGCCTTTTTTCACTTCTTATAAGCCTCTTTGACCTCTTCATCAGAGTTAGCATCAGGCTTAGATGGGTATTCCTCAACAAGTACATATTTGTACTCTTCAGCAGTCAAAACAATGTCTAGATTACATTTTCAGTCAATATAATTAGGTCCAGTAAGTTTGTTTTCTTTAAGAATCACCATAAGTGGACTGAAAGAACCCATTTTTGAAATCCTGAGAATCACATAAATAAAAATTATGTAGGGCAAAAACTTTTTGAATTAATTAAATAGAAATTTACTAACACCTTGAACATCATAAATTTAGCAAGCCACGATAGTGTGGACGTATACAAATTCAACTTTGTTCAAGTAGGTACTACCTATTAATTTTACTATCATGTCAACATAACTTTATAACAAATAAAATTAATATGTTGGTCTTGCTCTGGCCATACAAATAATAGCAGTGACTCCGATGGGGAGGATACCATTATTTGTATCTAAGTGTATACCATTACTTAATACTAAGTTCATTACCTTGTAATGAGTTCCTTCAGATGGAGAAGTGAACAGATACTAGGTAACTTTCTACAATTATCCCTTAGGAAGTTTGTACTGGTGATCCATAATTATACTCATCCGATATGGAGGAAGGTACTAAAGCCAACGCGCAAGTATAATTACATCACCTACAAATCAGTAATGGAGACCATAGGATTTATACTAAACAAATATCCTCTCCCACTTAGTTATTTAACAATGAGGATTTTTCTACTAGTTGATATTATGTCCATGTTGTCCATTATTAATGTAGGCTTAGTTTTTCAAAAAAAACATCCACACAATAATAAACATGCATAACTAGAAAAAGAAAAATGACAACAAATAAGAGAAAAATATCCAACTATTATGGTCATCTTTTCTGCTCCATCCTCAACTATCCGTCCTCAACTATTATGTCCATGTGGTCCAATTTTTTTTTAGGTTTTGGCTGTCGATTCCTTCATCAAAAATTATCTGCCTGCCTCTGGACTGCTTAAAACTAGCATCTCGTCCGACGTCAGAAACAGCCACCACCGCCATCACGATTGACCAAAAATAATTAAAATTACATTAATCCTATGCCTCCTGAAGGATTTTACACATAATATAGATTAAAAAATTAAAATAATAAGCACGATCAACCCTCGTGATTTTAATTACATCTACAGCAACAACAATATCTACGACATGTCCGTGGTTTAAACAACACAATCAAAAACATGCATTGGACCATAATAGTTGGATCTAAGATGCCTGTAAAACGAGTTAGAACAAATCTACATCTACCGACTATTACACAGCGCAGGTTTTATTGGACAACATGGACGTGTCAATCAATACGCAGATCCAAAGTGTCTTTGATACAATTGATGGAACTGAGGATTCCCAGGACCTTTACTTTGGTGTGCGTATTGATCGATAGAAAGTTAAACAGATTTAATACGTGTTCTAACCCTTCATAGGCGGAAACTAGGGTTCACGAATTATACCTGCGGTGGGAAGAAGACAAGTAGTTTCTGGCAATCTCGAGCATACGACCACAAGATCTTCTACATGTATTCCTTCCTCGAGTTGGACATCGTATGGGCGACGATCTTCTAACCTTTTTTTTTCTTTGGCATCCCTCTCTTTCTCTCCTTACATGAATCACGAATTTAGAGAAAGCTTCAGATTTCTGATCGGTCATCTGGCAGCCAGAGAATAGAGGATATATATAGGCTACGGCAGGGACTATGAGGAAAAATTAGGATTAGGCCTCCTAACAGATCTGGATATCCCGTGTTCAGCCCGAACACACAATCTAGGTCCATTAACAATAGCTCGGTCTACTAATGAGCTATTGTTGCACTACCTCCCTAATCGCAAATTATGTTTGTGGGCTCCTTTTATTATATGCTCGTTTGGCTCCCCATGTTAAGATATCGAATGTCCGTCGATCAAATTAAGTTACTGACAACTATATTGATTTGACATCGTTTATCCTTAAGTAGTACTGCTCAACTTTATTTGTCATGTCGGATATAATCCACCTACAGGGTTTATATGACAATCCTTATGAGCTCCTTAAGGACATCATCAACCCGATGTATCGGGACATGGATTCCATTTATAATCAACAACCCATCATACATACAATATTATTATCCAATTCATATAGGTTGTTGACCCATAATGAATCTCACTCTTTTATGAGTTAAAGTAATGCACACTACATATACATGTCTGTTATTATATTTGGATTAAGAGCACAAGCATCCATAATAACAGAGGTGTTTGTTCACTTATGTAGTCAGTACAAAGAGAACAACCTCAAGTGGTCATGTTCAATATACACAAAGTGTACTAGTGTAAACCTATAGTCAAGATAGAATAATACCAGATTACACTACAACCTTTCCAATAGATTGTCCAAGTCCATCTAGGTTGTGAACTATTTATATACTCCATAGGAACTGAACATAAGATCGTCTGTGTGACACCACACACCATCTTATCTACAATATAGACTATCAGACATTTGCATTAACACTTGCAACAAATACAATATGCAAACATTTGCCCATATGATTCTCATTCAAAATTTAAGGAAATAAGGTTACTACAAAAGTGATGCTTTTAGTATATAACCCTAACAATATCTCCATTTGTTTGATGTTCTCTAAGAAAATGATGTCGAATCTCAATATGCTTAGTGCGAGAGTGACATACAGGATTCTTAGTTAGATTAATAGTGCAGGTGTTATCACAGAAAATGGGTATGTGTGAATACTGTAAACCAAAGTCTTCTAAGGTTTGCTTTGTCCACAAAATTTGTGTACAACAACATCCTGCGGCGATATACTCAGCCTTAGTAGTTGATAATGCGATAAAATTTTGCTTCTTGCTAAACCAAGAGACTAGAGCCTTACCTAGGAAATGACACGTACCGCTAGTACTTTTTTATCTACTTTGCATCCAGCAAAATCAACATCCGAGTAACCGGTTAGGTCAAAGGACGTGGTTTTAGGATACCATAAGCCGACAGAAGAAGCGCCTTTAAGGTATCAAAATATACAATTTACTGCACGCAAGTGTGATTCCTTAGGGTTAGCTTGGAAACGTACATACAAGCAAACACTAAATATTATATCAGGACGACTAGCCGTTAAATAAAGTAGACTACCAAACATACCTCGATACTTATGTATGTCGACCGGTTTGCCTTGTTCATGAATATCAAGCTTGGTTGAAGTTGCCATCGGAGTGCCAAGAGGTTTGACGGTTTCCAGATCGAACTTCTTTAGTAAGTCTTTTGTGTTGGCTTGATTAATAAACGTCACATTGTTGGTTTGTTTTATTTGCAGACCAAGAAAGAATTTGAGTTCTCCTATTATGCTTATCTCAAACTCATTCTGCATATACTTTGAAAATTCTTGACAAAGAGATTCATCAGTAGATCTAAAGATAATATCATCAACGTAAATCTAAATTTATTAAAAGATTTTATAAACTGTGTAGTGTCAACCTTACCTTTTATAAAATCATTATAAAGTAGAAAAGAGCTTAAACAATCAAACCATGCACGAAGGGCTTGTTTCAAACCGTATAAGGCTTTCTTTAACTTGAAAACAAAATTAGGGTTTTTGAAATCAGTAAAACTTGGAGGTTGAGCTACATAAACTTATTCTTTTATAAAATCGTTAAGAAATACAGTTTTAACGTCCATTTGAAAAAGCTTGAAATTATGAAAACATGCAAATGCACATAACATGCGAATAGATTCTAATTTCGCAACTAGGGCATGTCTCATCGTAGTCAATACATTCCTCTTAGTTGTATCCTTGAGCAACGAGTCGGGCCTTGTTACGAGTAACTAAACCATTCTCATTGAGTTTATTTCGGAATACCCAGCGGATGCCAATGATTGGATGATCAATGGGCTTGGGAACAAGTTCCCAAACTTGATTCCGTTCAAATTAGTTTAATTCTTCTTGCATAGCATCTAACCAAAAATTATCGCTACATGCTTCTTTAATAGTTTTGGGTTCTACCGGTAAAATAAATACAACACAGGAAATTATATCTCTATTGGAGGAATGAGTAGTTATACCCCTAGTAATCTTACCTATTACCAAGTCCTTGGGATGATCAGCCATAAATTTTATTCTTTTTTGCAAACTCTCAAGGTAGCTAGTTCCAACTTTTGGTTCTATACGTGCTCTGCTTGGAGGATCAGCTGGTGCTGTGCTTGGAGGTTCTACAGGAGCTGTACTTGGTGCACTGATGTCTTCATTATCATCGTCGATTGTCTGTTGATTCAGTTTGTCAAAGGTAACGTTCATTGACTCTTCGATGATCATGGTCCTTTTGTTGAAGACTCGGTACCCTTTTTTTTGGTTGCATAACCTAAAAATATACCTTTATCGGCCTTTTTGTCAAACTTTCCTAAATTATCTTTAGTGTTAAGAATAAAGCATTTGCAACCAAAGATTTTAAAATAAGAAACATATGGTGTTCTATCAAACCATAACTCATAGGAAGTCTTCTTTGATTTAGATCGAATTAGAACTCTATTGAGAACATAACAAGCTGTATTGACAGCTTCAGCCCAAAACTATTTAGATAGACTAAACTGGTTTAACATAACTCTAGCCATTTCAGATAGAGTCATGTTGTTACGTTCCACAACTCCATTTTGTTGTGGAGTCCTAGAGCAGGAGAACTCATGCAGATAACCTTGTGTGTCAAAAAATTGCTCAAACTCTGCATTTTCAAATTCGTTGCCATGATCGCTTTGAATACGAGTGATTATGAATCCTTTTTCATTCTGAACTTTCTTGTAAAAAGAGACGAATTCAGATAATGCATTATTTTTGTGTGCAAGAAAATATACCCACGTGTATCTAGAGAAATCATCTACTATTACAAAAGCATATAACTTACCACCTAGGCTAGCAATTCTACTAGGCCCAAATAAATCCACTTGCAGTAATTGTAGAGGTCTAGTGGTACTTACAGCATTCTTAGACTTAAAAGTGGATCGGATAGCTTTGTTCTTTTCATATTCACTACATACCGTATCATTCTTGAAGGTGATGTCCGGTAAGCCTCGTACCAACTTTTTTATGGATAGTCGTAAAATTGTGTCCATGTTTGTATGACCGGGTCTCATATGCCATAGTTGACTCTCATTATTCTTGACGATTAGGCATCTACCTTCTTTGTTAGCCTCTTCCAATAGATAGAAAACATATATATTGTCTTCCCTAATACCTTCAAAGACAGTACTATCAGTTGAGCTATCAACTATAGTACATTTATCTTTGACAAAGTTAATACCATAACCATGGTCAGCTAAATGACTTATGCTGAGTAGATTATGTTTTAACTCGGTTACTAGACAGATATCCTTAATCACAGGATAGAAATCCTTACCAATATTGCCGATACCTATTATATACCCTTTAAGATTATTACCGAAGGAGACGTATCCTCATTTCTTCTTCGACAGTGTTGCGAATAATGAAACGTAATCGATTATGTGCCGTGAGCAACCGTTGTCAAGGATCCACTTGCTTCTAGCATGCATAGGGAGTTCCACCTACAAGAGAATTTGTAGATGAAACTTTTGGTACCTATTTCTTGTAGGGTCCTGAAATGTTAGTCTTTAGTATCCATGCACGTAATCTCAAATCAACTAGCTTTCTTACTCTACATGCAGGAGAGATATGAGCAATGGTGCCACAATAATGACATCTAGCATATTGAGGGTTAGATGTAGTGTGTTGTGCATGATTGGTAGGTCTTGGTTTTCTAGTTGGATATGTGTAATAAAATGCATGCCTATTAGTCTTCTTGGGAAAAGGTTTGGTTGGTTTGATAGTGTTCCGATGTTTCGGTAAGTGACACATGTTAGGGTAGGAAGAAGCAACCTCAGCCTGTTTTCCTAATCTAATTTCCAACTTTTTGGAAGTGTCATACAGTGTATTATAGTCAGCAGTGAGTGCATCATTTTTTGACTAGTGCTTGCTGAAGGCTCTTCTTCTCTTTGAGTAGGTCTTCCTCTAATTTGGTAATGGCCTTATCTTTCTCTTCGGATAGCCTTGTGGTCTCGTGTAATTGTAACTTAACATAAGAGAGCTCACCTACCTTACTAGAATTATCATTACTTCTAACCTATGCTAGTAGGTCGGTAAGGTAGGTGAGCTCTTGTGAATCTTCTCATGGTTATTATATTCCTTGCCTAAGAAAGACAGAGGGTTTACAATATCTAGAAATCTAATAAACATCTGAGTGACGGATTCGTTTGGCTACATCTTGAATGCCTTATACTCCTAAGTAAGTTTGCTTATCTTTGACTCCTTGACTAGTGTCGTGCCTTCATGAGTAACATCGAAAAGTTTTCACACTTCATTTGATATTGTGCATGTAGACACCCTGTTAAATTCAGTCATGTCTAAGGCACAAAACAAAGCATTAATAGCACGTGCGTCAAGACTGGCCTGTTTCTTTTCAGCTTCAGTATACTTGTCATGGGGTTTCTCAACCAACTCTCTATCAACAAGAATACGTGCAGGCTTTTTATAGCCATCAATCACAATAGACCATATGTCAAAAATTAGAGATTTCAATGTCACAACCCGCACCCAGTATAAGGGTACAAGTGCGTAACAACGTCCAACCTACGGCACAGAATCGGCGGTAGAACGCTGTTCTAGGTCACTATCTAAACCAACTCACGCAAATATATAATGTACTTGTCTTAAATCCCAACTCCGAACGGAGGATAAGTACAGAAATAATATAACTCAATCACAGTCTAAGCACGATAGGATATCACAGAATTCTATAACTAAAAGAAAACAATAAAAACTACTAAAAGATAATAACTCAAAACAACTCAAAATAAGACAACTCTCAAATTATTACAATTCAAGTTCCAGTAAAGAAATCTAAAACAGTCTACTAAACTAGTCTCCCGATCACTCCTGAGAGTCGGGACCAAAGGTAGCTAATCCCTCTCCAGATCCATAGTGAGTGGGGCATACATCCTCAGGCTAACATCTGTAATATTTCAACAGGTCCAGTCAGGACAGGAACGAATACACCTCATCAAGTAAATCCAAGTAAATGAGGAAAACTATAAAACAATTATAGACAATTATATTGACGAAGCATGGGAATTCGAGACAGTTTAAGATGTAAAACTATAGTAAAAGAACAAGAAAAGTAAAAGCTGTGAAACAGAACATCATGTTAATGAAGACTGTAAATAAAAGCTAGCTGAACTAGAATAATGTGATATAAGTCCAGTGGTACAATATATGTCTAGTGTGATTCCATTCAATGATCCAAGTAGGGTGATTCTTGTAATGGTTCTTGTGATGATTCTAGTAAAGATTCTAGACAATACTCACAGTATGTTTTAAAATACTGAGATCGACATGTAAACGGCTAGGGATAATCAGGCACATCACACACTGGCCAAGTGTGGGATGGCTATCGTTCTTGTATAATTCACAAGGAGGTGGTTCGAGTATTTAGGAATGTTTATATGTCTACTCAAGTATTTTCCTACCCGACAAATATTAGTGAATCCATAACACGACACGTAATTCGAAGATAAATCTAGCAAGAACATGAAGGTGCTTGTAGATGATTCTTGTAATGGTTCTTGTAATAGAGGCTAGACAAGTAAGGTATGTGTGTCATATACATGAATTCCAGAAAATATCAATTCCTGTTTGTAACCGAGAATCAAATAGAACTGACTAAAACTGAAATATAGAATTTGACAAGTAAATGAAAGAACTATAGAGAATGTACTCGCCTGACAATCCGAGCTGCTGATGAGGATGTGTAACTAAACTGGAGTGATGTAAACCTATTTAAGGTAAAGTGCTACAATACAATTCTACATGCTTCTAAGTCCTTTTAGGTCAAAGTCAACCTTGGTCAACTCTGGTCAAACCTGGTCAACTCTGGCCAAACCTGGTCAATACTAAGTCAACTAGTCCGTTTACTAATTTTTAGGTCACACATAAGTTTACAAGTCATTCCGAGTTCGTTTGAGTCGATTTGGATCAAGTTTGACCCAAAGTTGACTTTTGTCAACTTGGTCAACTTGGTCAACTTGTCGGTCAACTCGACTAAACTAGGCTCTTGGCTCGATCCTAATCTGTCCCAATACTCCCTAGGTTACATTCACAAGCATATACTTATATATAGATATATTTTCATATATATATATATATATATATATATATATATATATATATATATATATATATATATATATATTTATATATATATATATATAGGAAATGGCAGGATCCCGCTCGGGCGATCGATGGGTTCTGCTCCCCAGCTAGGGCTGGCCGTCGCTCGTCATCGCGGCGGCTGTCCGGCGATCCCCCAGCCCAGCCTCCCCTCCTTCTTCCCCATGGCTCAGTCACCGCCCGACCTCCAAGCCTTCCTAGGTCTCCCTGCCGACTCAGCTCATCGCTCCTCCCACCCCGCGCTTTCCCCCTCGAAGCCTGTCTGTCCTCCCCCTCCACTCTCCTCTCTTGGCATACCTCACCGTCCGCCACCCCTCTTCACCCCCTCTCCCTCCCCCCGGTCCCAGCCTTCATCTTCGACCAACCTATCCGATCCCTCCTCTTCGTCCCACCCGGTCTTCTCCACCCCCGGCGGGCCCTCCGGCCGATCCGGCACCTCGTTTTCGTCAGATCAGGACCACCCTCCCCCCACATCGGAATCCGTACCGCCCTCCCACCCTCCTTTTCCTGATTTTTCAAATTCACCTGGGAATCCACGCAGAGGTGGCCACGTGCCCCCATCGTTTCCCGTCTATTCCTTGGAGGTCGTGCGACCCGGATTCGGTGGCCCACCTGGCCACGTGCCTCTGCCAGAGCGCAGCGCACGTCAAGGTTCGGGCGTAGTCAACCCTCATATAGGCGCTGTCCATTCTGGACCTCTTCGTGACCTACGTGAGCCTCTTGGCTCGGGTGGTCATGCCCTTTTGGGCACAGTCAAACCGATTACAGGCGCCGTCAACCCTCATGCAGGGTTGTCCATTTTGCTGGACCTCTTCGTGGCCCACGTGAGCCTCTTGGCTCGGGTGGTCATGCTCTTTTGGGCACAGTCAAACCGATTGCAGGCGCAGTCCAACTTGATGGCCCTCTTTGTGGCCCACACGATCCTCTTGGCTCGGGTGTTAATGCTCTCCCGGGCGCAGTCAAACCACCTACAGGCGCAGTCCAACTCGATGGACCTCTGTCACAGTCTGCTTGCTTTGCGCCTATTGGTGCGAGAGTAGCTATTCCTAAGGGCGACACCTTGGGCGCAGTGGGAGTAGGGCCGGCCCACTCCCTCCGGGTGTACCTAGTATGGGCGCAACCCATTCCCTTCATTCCCCCTTGTCGGACCCGGCACACTTGGGAGTGGGGTATTCACCTCTCCCCATTGCGCCACCTGTAGGCGCAACCCATAGGGTAGGCGCAACCCTCTCCCTCCACTTGCATCCTCTCCCATCATCCTCGTCTTCGTCGGGCGACTTGATGCTACTCTCCGACGCGGCCGAGCTTCTGTGCCAGTCAAGTAGCACCTCCCGTCGGCCGACTTATCCGGGCTTGGCGCATCCGACAATCGCCACTCACCCGTCGCACCGACTGGGCGCTACCCCCCTCCACTCTCCGGCACAGGTGCTCCCGGCTTCTCCATGGACCCAGCCACTGCGCACCCTCCCCCAACCTCTTGGTCTCACCCAAGAGGATCCCAACCCCCTAATGGGCGCAATCCAGCCCCAACCTTATGAGGGCGCAACCCAAGTTCAGGCGCTTGCGCATCCTGGGGTCCTCCAGGGGGCAACCTCTGCGTCTGCTGGCGCAACCCAACTTCTGCCTCAACCATCTCATCGCCCGACACCCACCTTCGCCGACATCCTTCGTCCGGACATGACTCCCAAACACGGACTCATGTTCCCGGACATCCCTCTTCCTGAAGTCAAGTATCCGCCGGCATCTCCCATGCCGACGGTGCCCTTCACTGACCAGGAACTCTCCTCACTGGCCACCTCATTCCCCTATTCCTTTGTCCTCAAATTCTCTGCCGACTGTCCCAAACTAGCCAAGGTCACAGAGGTAATAGCCAGTTGGCGACTACCGGCAAAGCTACGGGTAGCCCCTCTCGACCCGAGGCATATTCTACTACATCTTTCCTCCGACCTTGACCACAGGACGGTGTGGTCCAAAGGCACCGGGTGTCACGCCCCAGAACCAGAATACTGGAGAGTGGGGGCAGACATAGCCAGCTACGTATAACGGAATGGAATCCACACCGCTATACGGTCACGGCTATCTAGATATGTGAGGGTTTCACTATAATCCATCAGTCTCTTAAGGTCATAAAATAGCCTATTGTCTCAATCTCAACCAACTAATAATAATTACAAGATGTCAGATCACCAAATATACAATTGTAAGGCGTCCCAAACATTACATATCCAGATGATCATGAAGCTAGTCGTTACAAAATGTGAGGACTAGCAAGAGTTCAGTCATACATGATCAACCCTCGGGGCTTGTCAATCATGTTACAGCCCGTAGGCAGACAGTAAGTAAGTACAGCCGAGCTAACACTTAGTCGTCGGCTAAACGCCTCAAAAGAATAATTTACAATATTACAGTGGGAGAACAAAAGAAACCCACTCGATGTCCTGGTTACGTCTGGTGACCACCATCGGGCTGGAAAGCAGGGAGATCCTTTGGTGCTGCTCCGGTATCTGGCCATACAAAACCAGCTGGGTCAGACCCCAGAAAGAGCAAGTACCACAAAGGAGGCTTCACTTAGGAACTAAAACCAGCAAATTATTACCATTCAACATGTAAGAAAACAACAATCAGTAACACAGATTGAGGTTTGTGCACTACCAATGCACTTGCCCCAATCAGAGAAAATGATTAAGTAAAGCATCATGACATAAGATAACTGGAGAATCATGCTAAATAAAATATAGCTGGGCAATATATGAAGAGAAGACGAAGATACTATTCCGGAAGCCAGGTTACAATCCTTAAACCAAACAAGGACCGAGATTGTAATCCTTCGCCTGAACAGAACTTAGTCTCTGATCATTTATTGCTAAGGTGACAATCATTAAGGTAAAAGGAGAGAGTACAATGATAAAAGTGACAATGAAGAGTACAATACGCTAGGGTGACAATAGAGTACAATCATTTAGTAACAATCTGGAGTGACAATAATTCAATCATTCTGGTACAATCTTGCAATCAATCATTTCTAGACAATACTATACTGGACTAGACCCCATCCAATCCATCACGGCCAATCATTGCCTACGGCTTTCTACATTAACTAACTAGGGTTATCACAATCCTAGTTACTAGCAAGATGCAATGAGATCCTCCAAGTAGCCACAGGCCCTGCAGCTATCTAGGTTATCCAGGCGATCATTATAGTGACAATTTAAAGAGTACAATGCATTAGAGTGACAATAGAGTACAATCATTTAAAGTGACAATCAAGAGTGCCCCACATGACAGTGGGCTGGAAATGTGCCCTACTCGTCGGCAGGCTACAAGTCCAAACATTTGCGGCTGGGATAACGGGATCGCCTGTAACTGGGGAACATCTCTTCATGTCTAGTGAATTATACTAGTCGTTAACCTTAGTCCATTTCAGTAGGTACTCCTGACCGTGGTACTCAGGAGTCCCCTCCTTGACATGATGCAAGACATGACAGGATTATTTGTACAAGCACAATCGCCCACAGTGTCAGAATTAATCATACAGGTCATGTCATGTCAGGTAGTCATCGCAACAGCTTATCAGATATATCATGTCAGGTGTACTTGTCAGGAGTGCGCCACGGCAGGCCACTATCAGGTCATGTCATGTCCACTTGGTACTTGTCAAGAGTGCGCCTTAACAGGCCACTATCGTGTTCTATTCTTACATTATCATGAATGGAAAAAACTTGCATAAAATAACTAGTAACATATTCTTGAAGCCAAGGAAAAGATCTACAACTTTCATGTTTTGAGTTTTTCAAGATTCTAGCTACAAAACAACTTAAACAGGCAAAAACAGTGAAATAGAGCAATTCCGGCGCATGAGGTTCCTGCACAATCGGCGCATGAGATTCCTGCACGAATCGGCGCATGGGATTCCTGCACGAATCGGCGCATGAGATTCCTGCACGAATCGGCGCATGGGATTCCTGTGCGAATCGGAGCATGAGATTCCTGCAGGAATCGGCGCATGAGATTCCTGCACGAATCGGCGCATGGGATTCCTGCACGAATCGGCGCATGAGATTCCTGCACGAATCGGCGCATGGGATTCTTGCATGAATCGGCGCATGAGAAACTCACGTTGCGTCTTCAGTACATGCGTGTAGGAAACCTATGCGCATGACATGCTCGGAGTTAAGGGATGCGTTGCTGGGACTTCACGGCGCATGGCCTCCCGGCGCATGGCCTCCCGGGCGCATGAGGTTCATCGTCCCCAAACAGCAAGTTAAGCCATGAAAGTTCCGAAAACTTGTAATGGCCATAACTTCCTCATCCGGAGTCGAAATCAAGCGAAACAAAAGCCAAAACTGCATGAAATCGAATTCTCTACAACATGGAACCACTAGTTTTTGGAAATACCATGTTTTTAGAGATCAAAACCAAGAAAACTAAATAAGAAGGAACTTAAAACTTAGATCTACAAAAATATAACCATCAAAACCGAAAACTTCTAGTTCTAAAGAGGCTTAGAATCTAATAAGGAAGAGAATGGAACAATAAAACATGAGATCCATCATGAAGCAAGTTTGCACTTGCCTAAGCTCTCCCTCTCTCTCTCCTTCCTGGTGGTTGAAGAAGTAATGGTGGAGAGTAAATGAAGAAGGAAATAATGATGAGAGAGAAAAGAAAGGGGTTAATAAATGGGGAGGGTGGTGGTAGGTAGGGGGTTCTCCCCTATGGTTCATAATGAACCAAGCAAACCAAACCAAGCCGAACCAACCCAGGAATAAACCAAGCCATGATAAACCAAGGTGAACCAAGTCAAGGCCAATAAACTCTCTCTCTAGCAATTTAAACTAAATGAATCATGAAATAAACCAAGCCTCACTAATCCAAAATAAACCAATGAACCATTAAAACCAATTGAACTATCAATGCTAATAAAACCAAGTCAATGCAAAATAAACCAAGATAACTAATCATGACTGAATAAAAATATGGGTCCAAAACACGTATACGTATACTAAATACGTATCACGAATTTGGGACATTACACCGGGAGAGTCGATTCCCAACAAATAAAGATAATTAAGTGGACCCCAGACTTCAACAACAAGGAAGACTCAGCGACGGTGGCCACCTGGGTCACCCGACCCAACCTCCCCCTCATTTGCTTCGTTCCGGCGGCTCTTAGGCGGATAGCCAACTCCTTCGGGACCTTCGTGGCCGCCGCCGCAGAAACCAACAACCTGATCAAAGCGCACTACGCCAAGATATGTGTGGAGCTTGACCTCACCTCAGAGCCTCCCAGCCACCTACTCATTGAACTTGGCAACCGGACTCACACCCAGCAAATTATCTATGACAATCACATTATCTTCTGCACTCACTGCAACTTACGCGGCCACTTATCCAAGCAATGCTTCCGTCTGCATCCTGAGCTTCGAAAGATTATGGAGCGGATAGGAACCAGTACCAATGGAAACCGGCTCCAAAAACTCGCCCAACCACCCATGATGCCGCTACAGAACTCTCACACCAGATTCAACTCTAGTGATGGAAAATCTGGCCAAAGCAACTCCATGGAAAAAGCAGGCATCCCCTACCACCCATATCTGTCCAATCAGTTCGACGCTCTCGTGGTAGAAGCTATTGACTCCTCTCAGGAGACGACCGTTCCAGCAAACTTCATCAAGTACCCAAACACAGACTCTGAGGACCTCTGCACTCCACCCTTGGAGGACACAGAGGAGCCCATCCTTGCATCACCGAGCGCCACCGACCTCCAAAAAACATATGGCACCCCCGCCATTGACGCTGTGGCTATCCTAGGGCCAGAGCAGGCTTGTACAGGCCCTCAAGTTAGCATCGTAGGATCCCCCAGAGACCATATTAGAATCTCCGATGACTCCCTCCTCATCCCGGCGGAGCAAGTCGACCTAGATTCGACTAGAGATACGGTCGCATACCAAAATTGCTCTGAAGACCCCCATTCGAGCACCCCACACCCAGCTGGCCACGTTGATTTTGATCCAGCACCCAACCAAGATAACACCGCTGCCGCCCTAGCATCTTCGCTCAGCGAATCCCAATCCAATATCGTGATTATTTCGAGCGGATTGCGATTGTTTGCTACCCAGTTGAGGCTCTCCGGGAACTCCACGTCTTCTGCAACCTGGATGATAACCCCGATCTAGCCTGCGCAATCCTCCCTAGAATGCTGGAGGTCGAGCAGGCCCTTGATGCCACATTGGGCATACACAACAACGAACACGTCAACTTGGAGTCCTATTTTGCAGACAAATTTCTGACTCCGGAGTTACCCATCGGATTGCGGGAGGTGCAGCCTCATCGGGCAACGTCGAAGTATGCAGCGGTGCCCGTCCAGCCTAGGGTCCTTTGCTCTTCCAGCTCGGGGAAGAAGTAGATCCCACCCTTTAAGTACCCTCCTTAGTCAGGGGTGGGCGGGTCCTCCCCGCCCTCTTACCCCCCGCTCCCCCTCTTCTTCTGTCCCCTCCCCTCCCCCGGGATCTCCCGGCCGGTTATGCCTCCTCGTCGGCTGTAAAGGAAGGCATCCTCCGGAGTGGAGGTTTTGTAGGTGCTTGGGCCATCTCCCGGCACCACCCCTGTTTGCTTTGAATAATATTCTTCTTAAATATATATATATATATATATATATATATATATATATATATATATATATATATATATATATCTTATACAAAACATAAAGGTTTTTGAATCCTAGGGCTGACTGTGCCAAGATAAAGAGTGGTTGGGATTTAATCTTGGTGAATCAACGGTTGTAGGGTTTTATGGGGAAGAGCATTATTGGGAGTGGGGTTTTATGGGGAATCCAAAGATGGGGATTTAATATTTTGATGGTTAGGATTTAATATTTTGATGGGGGCCTCATAATGGTTGTGGATGAGCATTATTGAGAGTGGGGTTTTATGGGGAATCCAAAGAAAATTCACATCCAGCAGTGGTTGGGATTTAATATTTTGATGGGGGCCTCAAAATTATTATTGTTCGTTTAAAATTGGGGTCCAAGATTTTGAGGGGGAATACCTTGAATGAACCATGCCCTATGGGCACGGGTTATGACTAGTATATATATATACACACACACACACACATATATATATCTAACTTACTTGTGAAAAGAGGGTTGTGTGTGGGTGTGTCTATGAGGGCTGCTACTGGGGTCCAAAAACTGAGACGAAAATAGATATAAATACAACCATGGGAATACACTATATACACTTATATATACACAAGTCTAATTTAAAGGAATATATATATATATATATATATATATATATATATATATATATATATATATATATACATGAAGAAAGAAAGTGAAACCGTGAAGAGGAAACAAATGTACAAATCTGAGAATCGAAGTATCTATATATATATATATATATATATATATATATATATATATAAATATATATATATATATATATATATATATATATATATATATATATATATATATATATATATATATATATATATAGAGACTTATACATAGAGGAAAAAGGAATATATACACATATATGATAGAAAATTAGGAAATAAAACCAACGACGAATTCCCGCAAGTCCAGAATCTCGTATTCGAACTATAAACTCAAGAAATTATAGTTTAAAACTCAGGAAATCAAAATATCACAAATCGATTCAAAGCTTAAATTGTAAAAAAACCCAAAATCTACATCAAGATCCAAATCGCAAAATACTCAACTAGAACCCGCGATACTTGGCAAACACGATGGTCTCGACATGTGAGACGTGCTCGGGTACTCACGGAGTCGAAACTGTGTCCGTGTCATGTCCAGAGAATGCGTATCGGAGAACATATTTTGCGTGTCAAAAGCGCGTGTATCGCTCGATTGAGCGCCGCACACGCAACGAGAAGCCTCATGCTCGTGCACACATCTAGGTAGGGTCCCGGGGTAGGGCTAGGACACGCTGACACGACACCATGTCGCGCCTATGCGACACGGCGACCTGCGACAGCCGCGTGGCCTGCGCGCATGCGTGCGTGCCCGTAGGCGCGTGTCGAGCCTCGTGGCTCGTGATTTGAGCCACGCCGCGACTCGGGATCGGGTCCCAGGGTAGTCTAGTTATAGGGCTACGTGCTCGTGCTCCTGGAACGGGTCCTCGATGTGCCATGTCCGCGTACGAAGGCCGTGTCAGCGACAAAATTCAGCCACGTGCACTGTGTGGGCTGACCAGTGCACGTCGGATTTCTCCGTGCTTGCTCGACGAAACGTCGTAAATTTTTTGAAGCTTGTGGGAGGCTTTTTATAGCCATCAATCACAATAGACCATAAGTCAATATCTAGAGATTTCAAGAAGAAACTCATGCATATTTTTCAGTATGTGTAATTTGTACCATCAAATAATGGAGGTCTGTTTGTGGTCTGGCCTTCACTTGTGAATTTTACAGTTGCCATGTGTGATATAGTGATCTATGTAACAACAGTATTGATAAGAAAATAATAGCAATGTTACCTCGCTTTACCTTTATAACCCGCTCTGATACCAATTGTAGGAACGAAATGTAAAGCGCTATACTCTAGAGGGGGTGAATAGAGTAGGCAGCGAAAATCTAGCTATTAAAAAAATATTAGTAGCAAGATCACATAATATATATATATCACAGATATGTAAATGAAAAGTAAAGAGCAGAGAGAAAATGCATAAGGATGTATACTGGTTTCCCACTTGTGAGGACTATTCCAGTCGGAAGAACTCTAGCTTCAAGTTGAATCCACTATGGCAAAATGCCGCATGTTTTCCTTCGAAGTTTCTTACAACTTCTATAATGCGAGCTTTGATCCGAAGTACTCGACCAACTTCAATTGTGAAGTGTCTTTCTTCAATAAAGCCTCTGATTACAATCACTCTGAAATTTCTAGACCGTATCGCACTAGCAAATCGAGTAGAGGATTGTAACTGGCTTGGAATTAGAAAATGAATAGCTCAGAACACTTTAGAAGAACGTATTAAGCTTAGAGAGAAGAGAAGAGAGAGGTGTATTGAAATGACAAAAATTCTTCTCTATTTATAGGTTTTCCAAAGGAAGAATTCGGCTAGAATTCGAGCAAAATTTAGACAGAATTCTTTGAAAGAATCTCGGCAAATAGCCGTTGCATCCGTAACTGTAGGATGACTAAGTTCAAAATCCAATGGGTACTAACCGAACTCGGGCAGAATTTGGGATGAACTCGGGTCGAATTCCCTTGGGGTCCAGAGTTTAATTTTTAGAATTTTTGCAAATCGAATTTTGGGTTTTTAGAAATGCTTTAAGGCAGTCATAAGCTTTTTATAAAATGGGATATTTTCAAAATAAAGGATATTTTGAAAATATTTTGGGATAGCCTATTTTCCAGTAAAACTCGGTGTATATCGTATTCCTAGACTCAATAAAATGTGAAAATTAAATTGAATATTGAAATACAGACTCATGTGGCAAAACGGCTTCAGTCTTGAATGGTAGTAGTAGTAGTAGTTGTCAACAATCGTCCAAGTAGCCCTTATATCGAGACATGGTTAGATAAATTATTAAAATTAAGTTTGACCATGACCAATGGACCAACACATCTCGGTCAGTTGATAAGCTCCGTTTGAGAAAACGTTGCTTACAATGTAGGGACCTTCCCACTTTTGCTCGAACTTGCCTTTGCTCATGTGTGTCATATTCATAGGATGTCTGACGGTAAGGACCAGATCGCCATTTTGAAAGGTTCGTACTTTGACCTTGTGGTTAAAAGCTTTCGAGATGCGGGCTTGATATAGTTCAATATACTGTTGAGCTATTAGTCGCTTCTCATCGAGTGCTTCAGGCTCTTGAAGTCGAAGACGATCATTGTTCTCCACTGTTAGCTCATTGGTGATAGCTATCCTCAGAGATGGAATTTAAATTTTCAGTGGTAAGACAGCCTCGCACCCATACACCAGAGAGAAAGGTGTACAGCCGGTTGGGGTCGGTATGGTGGTACAGTATGCCCATAGACATTCTCCAAGCTTTTCACTCCAGTTGCGTTTATTGGCGGAAACGAACTACTTGAGAAGCTTTATGATTATTTTGTTAAAAGCTTCAGCTAGCTAAATCGTTAGCAACAGGATTATAAGCTGTAGAAGTGACATTGTTGATTCGATTGTCATCACAGAATCGAATAAATGTTTGACTAACGAATTGAGGTCCATTGTCATGGATGATTCGTCGAGGAATATCAAATCGATAGATCACATTATGTTTCATAAAGCTGATGACACTGCTTGTCTTGACTTCTGCTAAGGGTATAGCTTCTGCCCATTTTTGAGAAGTAATCGGTTATGGCTAAGATAAACCGATGTCCTCGGGATGAAGATGGATTGATAGGATCGATTACGTCCATCCCCCAGGCTTTAAAGGGCCAGGATGTTGTAGTGGGATACAAAAAATCTGATGGTTGATGAATGAAATATGCATGGATTTGACAAGCTCGACATTTCTTTGCAAATTCAATTGCGTCCGCCACTATGGTAGGCCAATAGAACCCTATGCATCGGATACGATCCTGTAGCTTCGGACCAGGCTGATATGCACCGCAGACACCATCGTGAGCTTCATGTAATATATGTTTTGCTTCATCTCCCCCAAGACAGCGTAGAAGCATACCATCAAATGATCGACGGTAAAGTGTTCTGGAGGAGTGATTGTAATAGAATCGAAGACCGACGACGAATTGCCGTAGCTTCATTAGGATCTTCAGGCAAGATGTCATAAACTGCGAAGTCAATGAAAGGAGATCTCCAGTAGTGCAAATCTCGACTGAATTACTAGATTCGACATTCAAATTATTCTCGATGCAGAATAATTCCCTGTTAGTGATAACGATCAACTGTTGTCTTTTCACAGGAATCGCTAATACTGCTGCTAGATTAGCAAGTGCATCAGCTTTTGTATTGTATGCTCGACGTACATGTTAATGAAGAAACACTACAGGAAAAATGTGTTTTTACGGTACGCAATGTGCGTCGTAAAACACTTTAGACGGCACACATCCTAACGTCGTATCAGCCCATGCCGTAAAAAGATGGTAGTTTAGACGACATAATATCTGTGCCGTCTAAACTCAATTTATACGCCGTCTATACTCATTCACGACATTCATTGTGTGTCATTAAATGACAATTATGGCATTTAGTAGCGTATCGTTAATACACAATCACGACATTCTCATGCATGCTGTTAATAATATTTCATGACATTCTGATGCACACCGTTAATAATATTTACGACATTCCTTTGCATGCCTTTACTAGTCAGTTATGACATTCATTGTATGCCGTAAAAAGTATCATATGCACATCATTTGGGACATTCTGCACGCCTTAAATTCTCTTCATTTTTTAAAAAAATTCTTGCTTTTTTGTGCAATCAGTTTTATCTTTGACATCAATCACAAAACATATATATGCACAACAATTATAAAAAATAATACCTTTCAATAAAATAATAATGTCAAATCATCCAAATCCAAAGTCACTTTATAATGAATACAACAATTGTTATAAGTACTAACTTCCATTGAAACCATAATAATGTCTAATCATGTGAGTCCCAAACCACCAACTAAAATATCACAAAAATATGGTAATATACTTAACCTAGGCCTGTACAAAATATATTGATTCCTTCATTCTAGGTACATGGAATATACTGCATAGCTTCAGCATAATTTGCCTCTAGGCTGAGGGTGCCCTATGGAATTCTTCTAATGGTGCTATCCAATTCAATCTTATTTATCTAGAACCTGTTAATATCAAGATGTCAGTACTTGAACCACAGACTTTACAAAATGTGATTTAACTCTACTTAATTGTATTTGAATTATCTCACATGTAATACAACTAAACAAAATTAAAGGGCAAAGCTGTGAAGTACTTATACAAGTAGAAAATAATCTTTTAGAAAACAAACCAGTTTCGAAAGAAACATTAAAAAACCAACATAAAGGGAGTGGCTATGATTTATATACAGAACAAGCTTCTGTGTGCATGATGTTTCAATTATTTGATAACAAATATTGTACTTCATACATGAATGAATTCACTCCAAGTACAAAAGTGAGCAAGCACTACCTTTCTATTGATGAACTGATTTATCATAAAACCAGAATAGTCACCCCCCTTTAACTAGAAAGTAGTGAATGCAGTAGAACCTGCCATCACCTACTTGACCATAAGAACTTTTATAGATACAATCACCAACAGAACTTGGATTTCACTACAGGAAAAATTTCACTCAACAATATATTACCAAGTCAACAAAGAGATAACAGTCTATAGCTTGATAACAATATTTATTGAATAATTATATACTTCTCAGATAGTTTATTGGTAGCTTCAAAAAATGTTTCAATAACAAACAAGAAACCATTTGTACAACTAACTTAAATTTATCTAGCATCAAGTTTGCGACATGAGGAGCAACCGAAAGGGGGCCTAAGAAGCAGAAATTATGTCTGCTAGCACTCACCTGCAAGTGCAAAGAAGCACCAAATGATGACACTGAACCAACAACTTGCCACTTGCATAAGACATGTATTGTTCATCTCAATCGACAATAGAGCATCTATTGATATTCACGCTATAATCAGTATCAGAGATCAAATGAAAGATTAAGAAAGCAATTGCAAATAGAACCTTCAAGTGCTACAATTAGAAGTCGATATCAAACTATAAATATATTACTTACTTTGATGAAAATTCTTCTTCCTAGAATTATCGCTGAGATGTGAACCTCGGAAAACAAAATTCAGCGTTGGTGACCCCAAATCCTCATTTATTATCTCAACAACCAAATTAGAGGCCACAACTATGTTACACCATATATATATATATATATATATATATATATATATATATACACACACATACTCCCCCCACCCCTCAAAAGAAAAAACTCACTTCTTTTTTTTCTGTAGATTATTTGTCAAATAAGAGAAGGTTTTCTTAGCTGATCGGGTTTGGCCAATAGTCATAACCAAACAAGCCTACAGTTTAAGTTACAATTACGAATCTAGACCTGAATTTGGATCGAATCCGACTTGAATTCATCATAGGTTTGAGTCTGAACAATGTCTAGTCCATTTCCTATACGTGCATGTCCAAATTTCATTGGATTGTATGAGAATAATACGACACATAAACATGTCGGTGCAACATAGAGCCATATCCTCACTTAATGCTAGCTAACATGTCATATACAATTTTATAAACTGACAGCTTACATGTCATATACAACTCTATAAACTCTACCCCTCATCTATAAGAGCAATGATGAGAAGTAAATGTATTACATCCTCCAAAAATGTTAGCTTATGCATATCAAACATAATAAAACAATGTGTCCGCAAAATCTGCTTTGTCCAAACTGCATTCTTACCATGACGAAAACATAAACTAGATTGTCTTCCAGTCAGAAGATAGAGGCAAGTTTCTGGAATGCCAACCAACCATCTATATCGCAAAAGAAAACTCAGTTTCCACATATGGAGGCAATAAATTATGCATCTTCAAAATCACCAAACAAAACCAAATACCACAATCTCTACTCATTTATGGCCTCACAAGATTTAGAAAATCTGCCTTGCTAGACAATTACCTTAATCTTGTATGAAAATCACCTTAGGTCCTCCAAAATGCTACCTCAATGGATCTACTTTACCCGCCTACTATAGCTTTAAATAACAAAAATATTCTAACCTCATTTTGGCTCACCAAGACAGTTAAGGAATGCCTCATTCATGGGTTTAAATTACAAAAACATTTCAACCTCATTTCCAAGCTTGCGTCTTTATAAATGTCGAGATAGGGGTCATATAATAAGAAATAGAAGTAGAAGGGAGCATATAACATAAATAAATCATGAGAAAATGAGATAAATACTGATTTATTAGATACCAATTTCAAATTGATATTCCCAGCCCTTCACATAAAAGACCTACTGCTGAAACATAAGACATTTATATTTTTAATTAGGTTCATTTTTTTAGCATTTTTGTAGGCAAAGCATGTCAACAAAGAGGATTGTTACTCAAATGGAACAATCATACATGTTTTCAAAAATGTCACAGTCAAGTAGTCAACAATGCATAAAAAGCTACATGGCTTGTTGGTTCTTGGTGTAGTTTCAACCTCAAGGAAAGAAAAGAAGTATAGTTCTAGAAGTATTAACAACAAGAGCAGAAGAAATTAGATAGAATACCTCTGAAGAAGATTAATAAAAATAGTGGCATCCATCAAGTAAATTACTTGTTCCAAAAATGATGTTACTAATGGATTTTAAGAAAGAGCTCGAATAACCATGTGTAATACATCCTCAATGCAATCCATATCTTGACTCCTCCTAAAAAAGGCAACAAGGGATTTTATATCAGACAATAAAACTTTTTGCCTGCATAGCATATACAAAAAATTTGGCACATCAAAATACAAGAGAGAGCAGTGTGAACAACAATATGGACTGGATACACATGGATACAAGAAAAAGGTAACTGTAAGATAGCATAAGATCACATCTTGTAAACAAGAACAACTATTGCGTTATTAACAAACTATATACCTTAAGCTCATTTCAACAAGACTTAACAGAAGAAGACGGGACATTATATAGCGTAACTATAAAAGTCATTTCTTTGAAAAGCCATTTCTTTGGCCCATTATATAATTGAAAAACCATTTATTTGGCCCATTACATAGCGTAACTGTAAAATTCTCAGATTATTGGAGAGTAATCTGACCAAATAAAAAAATACAATATAGCAGTAGCAACCAACAAATGTGTACAATTTTTAAAAAATATATTATCGTACATATCACGACTAGGACAGTTCAACAAACATCATTCCTATTATGTTGAGTAAAAAGCGGAAGGGAATTCAAGAGTGTACCTGAGCCGTAGTCAGCTTTCTAGCCTGGTTGGAACAGACAAACTCGTCGTACTGCACCTTGATGCTCCTCTACATCGTGCTCGCAAATGACGAGAATGGGAAGAGCAAGCATCTGACAAATCTATCCTTAGAAACCTTTGGAAAGAGCAAGCATCGGACCATATCTGTGCCGGTATCAGTATCCAACAGTTATCAGGCAAGACACTCCTTTGACACTCATGTTGGATATGGCTCACCATGTTTAGGCTCCAAATAGACCGAAACATAGTTAAAAGTAGTTTTGATATATTGTGATCATGCCATATATAATTGATAAATAAGAGAAATATTTCTTTGTAGTGAACCATATCTAGAACACTTTGGAACCTAGTTACTACCAAAAATATGCTTAAATGGATATTATTAAGATTTAATATATAAAATACGTTTACTTATGTGTATATATAATCGTATCCATACCGTACCTGTATGCCAAAAAAAATCAGTATCCGTGTCCATGCAACCTAGATCCTTAATGATATTCTGAGTTGGTGCAACGAATAAGCAACATAGTAAACTTAGCATGACTATAGAGCTATAGAGTAGTAGTTACAGGTGGTTAGGTGCGCACCAGCCCTATTTCCAACTCGAGGCTACTCTACTTTTTTGACCTACCCCTACTAGGCAAAACGAAATCGTTGGCTTTGTTAAGTTAAAAATCATGTATAGTATACTACATTAATTGCACATACATAAATACGACATAATAAAAAACAGAAACAACAGCAGCAATTCGGCACCAACTTTCGGAGTGTCCTAGTGTGTTTTTGTTCCATATCTAATACTTGTCTGCATTACAACAACAACACGAAGTATCACTAAGTAAATTCCTCGCTTTGTTCTATTGCTAGAGCCGTATCAATCAATCCAGTAGGCAAGGAAACAAGCCATTAACTACTAAAATTTAGATCTTTTATATTAACCATTGCCAAGAAAGAGACAAAGTAGATTCATTCAATCTTTACTGAGTCATTAGAAGAAGCCGTCACTTCCGAATCGACTGCCACTGGCCCCCCTCTCGGAAACCTCAGCATCGAAGCTGAAACCAACATCGCTATTAAAACGATCAAAATAAGCTTCTTTCTCATAACCGAAGTGCTAGTAGACCAATCCAAAACCCTAAAGTCCCAAACTTTGTCGAAGAAACCCAAATCACCAACAGAAATGCTTCGAATCGACCCCCAAAATAGGGGGAAATGTAGCATTTTTCGTGCTTCCGGATCTGTACCAGTGAGCCGGGAGATCCGAAGCGCGAACGAACTCAGAAATTAACCACCCCAACAAAATGCCACTTCTACTCTAGACTGTGCGTGAAATCCACCAAAAAATCTCGAGAAAAAAATTGGAGCAAAGAAGCGAGCTTTCCCGAGCTCCCGTCCTCCACTATCGGGTTTCGGATCCATACTAGTGGGCTCGAGGATCTGGAAGTCGAGGCAGAAGACGACAGCGTCGAGGCAAAAGTTTTAGGGTTTTGAAAAAGAAAAAAAATGGGTTAGATCAATTACCTACCTGATTCTTTTCTTTTATCCTTCTTTAGACTTCATAAAAAAGAAAGGAAAGAAAGCTAATATTATGTTTGAGCTTTTCTATTCCAATAGGGAAACAAGGAAAACAAGTTAACTTGGGGGGAAATTTTGGGGGCAAACAAAAGTAAATCCCTTCAAAAAAAAATTAGCATTCATGACATACAAGTTGTGTCGTCTTTGATGTTAGACTTTTACGACACAAAATGTACGTCGTGAATATTATGGCGCACGTAATGTATGCCATGAATATTAGGTTCCTGTTCGACATAACAAAAGGTTGAACGAACTTTTTGCTTTATTGAACGTATAAGGTATCTGTGTACAAATAAGGAAGTCCTAAACATGATATTCTAAGTACAGGTAGAAGAGGTTTATGAAAAAGTAGGATGGTGGAGATCGAGCACTGCAGCGGCTCCTTTACTCCGTTGACGATCTGACGACGAATCAACCTTACTATGGCTCTTTGGCACCTTTGATGGGACTCTGGGGTCATCGATCAAGAGGCTGTCTGGATGAGAAGATCCCTTGAAGATGGTTGGTTGGTTGGTTCTTTAGTTGATCGGTGGTTGAGGGTGGTCGACTCTTTGTAGATAGAGATTGTTGATCCTTTGAAGATTGTCGATTGTCAATTTTCCCTCTGTCGATCGATGTTTTGGTGGAAGAAGAACTCCTTCTATTAATAGAGAACCGAGCACATATGCGATGTGCATTAGGGTTCCTGAGATATTAAAGAATTTGCCGTCATTGCAAGGTGCGGGCTACTGCGGTGCTGACACGTGGCGGACATCGAGATTCTCCTCGAACGAGATCTCTGGTGGTTATAAACATAACCGAAGGAGGTGACACATGGCGCGTGCCGATTTTCTTGCTCGGATACAGCCGAGTAAATTTTGGGATTTCATCCTAGATTTGGAGTCTAATAGATCATAGTCTAGGATTTAAATCAATCTGATATGATATCAATCATGATTTAATCCCAATCTTCTCTGTAAGAGGCGATTTAAACAAACCAATTGGGGTGGACCCAAGCTTCCTGCGCCTCTGGTGAGGACTTAAGTACTGTTGTGATTCTGGGGCAACGAGTAGACCATGCTTTTGGAGACGACAGAACCTCTGTCTTTCAGGCGACGAGTCGACTTGGCTTCGAATGACGACGAGACTTCTGTGCGTATAGAGCAACTTATAAAGCTGTGTTTTGGGATACCGGAGTCATTGTGCTGTAGGCGACAAGTAGGCTTGTGCTTCAGGTTGGCGAGGTTACTGTGCTTTTGGAGCGACAGGCTGACTTGTATTGGTTGCGATGGGAGTTCCCAAATCTCTTGTAGAGAAGTGACTTAAGCTTCTGAACCGGAGCAGACGACTACGCCGTGGGAATGGAGATGGTGTGAGCATATCACCATCCTACACCTCCTACGGACGCAGGTAAGTAGCTGCGCCTCTGAATAGTGAAGGCGTTGGCTGCGAAGGGAAGCGTATGACACCCTTGCGCGTCTGAGATTGGCGCAGACAGGTAGCTGCGCCTCTAGAGTGAAGGCACTGGCTTCTAAAGTAAAAGAAGGGGAGGGGGGCCTACCACCATCTTGCTTCTGAGGTTGGTGCAGGCAGGTGGCAGCGCCTCTGGCTTGAAGGCTTTGGCTTCTTCAAAGTGCTGATGTAAAACCCCTTATTTTTACTACGATTTATTTTTAAAAATTTGGTTCTAATTATATTTGTGTATTGTACACCGTGCGCAAAAATTTTGTTTTTATATTTGCTCGTCGAGTGCGAATATGTGCGAGATACATATTTTAGGAAAAACGGTTTTGATTATAGATTTTATTTATGAAGGATAGTTTCAAAATAATATATATAATTATTATTTTTATTTTACTTAAAGCTGTGAAAAGTATCGTATCGAGATGGCCAAAACTTATTACTTTTATTTATTTATAAAAGGCTATCTTATTTTAATAGTGGTAATTTAGAAAACTAGATTTATGTGAATATTCTACTCGTGTGAAGTACAGAAAATTATTCATGTATATTTTCCAAAATTAATTTTATTAATTATAATGATTTATTTAGCAAAATGATATTTCAAATATTTATATATTTACTTTGATTTTCAAAATTATTATTATTTTTATTATTTAATAATAAAAAGATAATTTGCAAATCATTTGATTTAGATGTTTAAATCGTCATGATTTAAATTAAGATTTATCTGTTGTTTTATTTCTAAATGATTTCAATTTATAGATAGAATTTAATATTTAATCTAAATTGGATTATTGGTTTTAAAAATCTATTTAAACTAAATAGGGGAATATCCACTTAGAGAATTAAATCTTCCAGTCAATATCAAACTAGGAGTGCTACACCCTATAAATATGAGAGCCTCTATAAGTTTTTCATCCATAAATTACTCCACAAATTCTCTACCAAAGTGCGCGCATCGTGTCTGTGACCAATTCCCTCCGTGTCAGCCGTGACGGCCTCGGGTCCAACCCCGAGTGACTTCTTATTCTATAAATTACAAATACATGATTTCTTCAGTGTCGGACAACCCCGACACAATCTTCGATCCCTGACCCTAAACTATTTCTTTGTCCCTTGGCAGCACCACCCCAGCCATCATCCGAACCAGCCATCGGCCAATCCCCGGCCTTCCTGCTGTCACCCTACCGAGACATCACCTCCGCCTTCTTCGCCCACACAAGCAGAGGTGCCACGCCATCTCGGCTAGTGGCCGAACACCACCGTCACCCCCGACGACCCAACCAAGACATGTTGTCCCGACCACGGCCAAATAGCACCACACCTCACCACCATCACAGCTGAAGGCCATGTCCCCTGCATCCTGTCACGACCCGCACCCGCTTTTTTGGATACGAGACGTGTCCAAGCCAGCCTACGCCGCTTTTGCAAAAAGATACAATGTCTCACAAAATAGAAAAAGACAGCTAATCCAACTATCTAGGTTGACCTCAGCATACCCATGCCTTCCCAGTGCTAAGAGTGGTCACGGCTAAACCTGAAAATTGTTGGTTTCCAGTCAGGAATGGAACGAGCACAATCTCACAACAGATTCAATAAACAACAAAATCCATAAATCTGTAAATAATAATGAAAAATACGACGAAAAGACAAGTGTAGAATCATGACAGAAACTTAGCATGGTGAACAAGGCAAGTAAGTACTAAAAACAGAGAAGACCTGTAGCCAGCAATATATACTGTAGAACCAAACACTGTATCTATCTAGTGAGTTGAAATACTACTTCGACATGTAAACGGCTAAGGCTAAATCCGGCACCCCGCACATGAAATGTGCGACTGCTATTAGGCAAGAATAAGATCTGGCACCCGTACGTGAAGTTTGAGGCTGCTTTAGGCAAGTATAATTTTGGGTTTGTTTACATGTCTAGAGTATTTTCCCGTCCGACCAATACTCATGGATCCAAACAGGTCATGAACACGGTAATAAATTGGTCACGAACAACATGTAAAGAATCCACAACTACTATCTCGTGTAACATCGTGTCAAGAACCAATAGAATATTAATGTAAAACACTACTACGTACATGATTCATAGAGATAATCAGATATAAAAACTATCAGAGATGTACTCGCCTGAGGTCCTGTGCTGGTGAAACCGATAATACTATACCACTCAGTGAGCCACAACAGTCAACACTTGCAGAAGTCTCCGGATGCTGAAATAAACATTACTAATATTTTCAAAATAGTGAAGTTAGCTAGAATTGCCTGTCCTTAAGTCCAATTCTGGACAGGGGCAAAACGATAATTTTGGGTCAAAACGGTATCCGCCGTTTGACCCGTTTTGTACCGAAAAGCGTGCCAGAGTCAATGATCTCTAAAGTCGTCAAACTATATGTCTACAAATTTGTTTTGATGATACGAACCCAACCGTATGTCCAAAGTTGAATTTCGACGGGTCGTGCACAAAATCGCCCGTTGAATCGGACCGTGGGGTTCGTAAAACGGCGATCCGATCAACTGTCTCAGAATTGGACCAAACTTGGCATACTGGACCAAAAAAATGATACGGTCCTGTTGGCGCAAGTTTTGTCTTGATCTGACGAACGTGCACAAAGTAATTAGGAAATTTGCACATAGGTCGATACGGTAAATTTCGACGGATACGCATCAAATTCGTCGCGCACACGCGACCAATTTGAATTCCGTCAAAGCCCACATATCCACGAAGCCGATACGCACCTTTCGATGCTTTTGATTCGCGACTACGTCGCCCGGATTGGCGAAACACACGTCGTATCGAAGGGTTTTTCAATATTTCTACTGTTTCGAAAACAGGTTTTTGCTAAACTTCGGAATCCGATTTCTCGGCACGTAGTCGATGAAATCAGATCCTGTAAATTGTTTTGTGAAGCCCTATAGGTTGTCTAGGTCTGTATTTAGTTTGTTTTTAAAAATGCCTACTGGTTGGTTCAACAACAGCCTTCTAAGTTGGATTCCAAAAATAGTTCTAATACTCTGTTTTCGATGGTTTTTCCTGAAGTTTCAGGAATTTCTATAATTTCTTTAAGGCAAACCAAACGATTCTAGTTAAAGGGATGGATAGGGGGTTATCTAGACAATATGTAGAAATTTACAGAAGAGAATTTCGTTGAAAGATCATGGAGAAAACGTACTGCGAAGATGGGGTTTCACTACCGCTGCTGCTGTTGTATCTTGCGCCTGTGCACGCGAGTTCCCGCGCCTGGCCGGTGGCTCTAGCCGCACGCGGCGGCAATACGGTGGCCGAGGCCGTACGCAGAGGTTGGGGGAATAGAGGAGAAGGCATTAGGGTTTGGTTTAGAGTCTTGAGAAATCGACCAACCATCTCTCTCTCTGTTTCGATCTCCTTATAGGCACTGTACGGTGGGGGAATGGTTGGAATAGGCTCGGGTTGGGCTATGAGTTGTGGTTGGGCCTGTGGGCTCAGTTTTGTTCAATTGCTTTTCTTTTTTTTTTCTTTTTCTTTTTATTATTGTTTTTGATATCTATATATATATATATATATATATATATATATATATATATATAATGAAACCCCCACCATTTATTAATCAAGGCTCAAAATACCGAAGTCTGATGCGTATACAAGGCACAAAATGAGGACGCCTATACAAGTATACCCACAAAAGAAGAAAAAAAGGGGGATGTGGAGCGCGACACACACGATCAGATTGAGCTAAGGAGCGGATACCAGAATGTGCTCTTGGAGTAAGGACACAGGGTACTCCGTTTGCGGCATTGGCGGTAGACTTCTCGAATAAGCTGGTCTGTGGGGAAGATGTGACCTTCGTATCTCGCTTTATTGCGATTCTTCTAAATCACCCACGTGGCGGCAGCAGCGACGATCTGGTGCCCGTGGGAGACGCTACCCCAATCGTCCGCTAGATCGTGGAAGCGTCCGCCACTCGGAACAATACTGAATCGCTGGTTAAGGGTCCTCCAGATACCTCTAGGCAGGATTCCCTAACAAAAGATGTGGTCAATAGTTTCCATCTGGTGTTCAGGACAGCAATTGCTGGCTGATGCTAAGCTGATCCCAATGGTGTTGAGGATATCGCCAGTTGGCAATTTCTTTCTAATGACTCTCCACATAAGGAATGACCACTTCTTAGGGATGTAGGTGTTCCAATATTGAGCTGCGATGTGATTAGGCTGGCCCATCCCAAGGAGAGAGGATCTGGCCGACTTCACGGAAAATGCGCCGAAAGCCTCGAGCGTCCATCTCCACTCGTCGGCCCCAAGACCGATCCTAAGACCGCTAAGACGGAGCTGTCCTCCATATCGGTGCCTCCCCAAGCACGCATCTTATCCCAGTCCCAGTCACCGTTGTTGTGATTCCACAAATCCTTGATCCTACAATCTCTCAGAATTTTCGTGAGGCTAGGGAACAATCTATCCCCTGTCCATCTCTCCCGAAATGGGTTAGACTCGCCGTTGCCCAGATGTAGCCTGATGGCCTGTTCGGCAAGGTCTCGCCCGATCAGGATCCGACGCCAAGCCGCCGAAGATCTGCTGTTGGATGTGGCCTCTGAGGGTTGGGTGTGCTTGAAGTATCTAGCTTTCATGAACCTGGTCCATAAATTCTTGCTCGTACGGAGATGCCACCACAATTTCATCGAGAAAGTCTTAACAATGTGAGTGAGTTTGGTGAAACCCAGACCCCCAACCTCAGTCGGCTGAGCCATGGAGTCCCAACTAGCCCAATGGTGCTTATCTTGGCCGTTGCAATGCCCCCAAAACAAGTTACAAAAGATCTGCTCGATCGAAGTAAGAACCTTCAAAGGCGGAGAGCATGCGGCTAGAGTATGGATTGGAATGGAGGTGAGCACGTGTTTGATGAGGATCATCTTGCCTCCAGGGGATAAAGTGGCATTGTGCTACCCTTCAAGTTTGTTCCTGATTCTAATGATTAACTTCTCGAAGATTCTGGCATTGGATTTCCCGTACACCAGGGGGCATCCGAGATAGGTGAATGGGGGATGATCAACTGAGAAAGAAGTTAAGTTGGCAATCCTGCTGGCATGCTCGGTGTTGATATTGTGGTGGGCGTAGATGACGCTTTTGGATGGGTTGATTTTCTGGCCTGAGCAAATGGAGTACCGCTGCAGGGTATTGTGGACCACCTGTACCGCTCCTTCGTCCCCAGATGAGAAGATGAGTAAGTCGTCAGCAAAAGCCAGGTGGGTGATGGTAGGGCATCCGCTAGCAGTGTGATATTGTTAGAAGTACGAGACGCTGATCATGTTATTGAGGTTCCTGCTGAGGGCATCTGCCACAATGATGAAAACAGTGGATGATAGAGGGTCGCCCTTGTAGAAGCATGGAAAAGAACAAGAAAAGCCCATGCGGCTCAAAACAGAAAAAGTCCATACGGCTCAAAACAGAAGGAGCCTCATGTGGCTCAGGAATCTATCGGAGCCTCATGCGGCTCAGAAACTCTCCAATAGCCTCATGCGGCTCAGGAAAGAATCACGTGGCCCTATACAGCTTACTTTTACAGATGGCCATAAAGTGACTGCTCCCATGAAATGTTCTGACATAAAGTGATAACTCTGACATTAAAGCTGAAATAATAAACTCTGACATGACGGCGTATTCCTCGGGAAATAAAAAAAATCTCCTAGACAGCTGGCACGATCCACCAACTCCGAAGCTCCCTATGCGGCTGCCACTCCCCATGCGGCTCGGATCGTGGAGACCATCGTCATGCGGCTCAAATCCTAAGAAGCCACCCCATGCGGCCGTTGTTCTCATGCGGCTTGGATCATGGGGATCATCTCCATGCGGCTCAAATAATGAGAGACCATGCCCATGCAGTCTTGACACGTGGCTAGTCTTATGCGGCTCAATTGGAAACCATCCCCATGTGGCTCAGATTTCGGAGGCTACAACTATGCGGCTGCCACCTTCATACGGTTCAAAAAAACCTAAGAAGCTACCCTCATACGGCTGTGGCTCACGGTTATGACACGTGGCAGAAGATCAGTTTCCCCATAATGATGGTTAGACACGTGGAATTAAATCAATCAAGATTTATCAACAAATCCCAACAACCAGATTTAGTGCAATCATCATAATTACCCGAATCAAAGCAGATTTATTGCAATCATGCGGATTAAACACGTGGCAGGAGATCCGAGCTTCCAAAGATTCATGATAATCAACATTAATTGCCCATACGGATTTGGCACAATCAGCATTAATTGTCCAGATTCGTTGTAATCAAGATTAGTGGTCCAGATTAATTGCCAACAAAATAGGATCAAGAAAAATGGCAATTAAATCCCCAAGCCGCCGACTTTTTTTAGGGCAATCATTGCAAACCCTAATGATCACACCCCACTCCTATAAATAGCAAGGTGTTATTCCCTTGCAGAAAGATCGGATCCAGAAATAAAAATATAGCAAGGTGCCATTCCCTTGCAAAAGAGATCCTCTCCTCCCGACTGGACACACAGAGAGACAAAAGGCGCGCACAGAAGAGTCTTCCCATCCTGAGAGCATTTCTTCATCAGAGCCAAGGCTACGTCTGATCGTCCAAGGAGTATGGCAGAGCGGCCGTTGCTTTCCCGAGCCTCTACCGTCACCCCCAGAAAAAAACTAAACAATTGTACTTAGATTATTATACCTAGGTTTTCGTCCCTAGGCTTTCTTTGTACGAGCGAGTTTGTATTGTGAAGTAAAAGTCCAGTCCTCCCATATAATTGTTCTCTTCTTTTATAATCAATGGCAAATACGATGGCGACTCTGCTAGGGACTAACTTCTCTACGGCTGAGGAGTTGGTGACGCAATCAAACGCAGCGAAACTTCTCTCCACTCAACAAATGCTGGTCGCCCGGTTCGACCAACAGACGTTTGAAAAAATACTCTCTGACGGAAGCGCTGGCCCGATCCAGCGACGAGCCCGTACGAAGAAGGCCCGCAGGGAGTGGAGACCCAAATCATTCGCTCCTTCCCAAGCTCTCGAAGAAGTACTCTCTATTTCTCGAGACAGCGGAGAAGTCTCGCGTGCGGCCCCACTTCAGACCATAGAGGACTCTGCTGTCCCCAAGTCCGGCAGAAGAAAATACTATGATGCTGGACTTGCAGGGACAAAGAGGAACTCTGTGCAATCCAAGCCGCATAAGGGCGCCAGCCGCATGGAGGATCATGCGGCCGCAACTGTCAACCGCATGGAGAAAACTCATGCGGTCACAAAAGTCAGACGCATGCAGAAAGCCCATGCGGCCAGAACTTCTAGCCGCATGTAGATAGCCTGCACGGCCATGACTTCTAGCCGCATACAGAGCGGCCACAAAGGATAGCCGTATGCAGACAGCCTGCACGGCCACACATACCAGCCGCATGCAGACAGCCTGTACGGCCACCGATCCCAGCCGCATACCATCTACTCCATGCGGCTCACGGTCAGTCTTTGACCGCCTCTCATACAGTCCTGACCATGGAGGCTCTCAGGAGCATATGCCAGACTCTATTGTGACCAGCTTGGACTCTTCCTACTATGCACTCTCAGGTGCTAGAAGGAAGAAGTCTCGGGCAGCGCGGGCTCGACGAGCTCAGTCGGCTGTCCCAACTACTGACTATCAGGGCATCCCGCTGACTATTACGCGGTCCCCTGATGGAAAGTAATACAGAACTACCCGTGTCCAGCCCCCGACGGCCAACGAACGGGATAGTTATCAAGAATCTCCCAATAAGGATCAGGGGCAAGTACTCATGCCACCCCCACATCAGGGAGCAGGCAGGAGGTCAACACACTCATGTGCTCAGGACTCCCAAGCCCACAAAGCAGGTGACTTGCGCAACGTGATTCTTCACAAGCACAAGGAAATAGATGAAGATTTGATGTACAGAGAGTCCTGTCAAGGACATCAATACACCCAAGTCATTGTCAACTGCTGTTGCAACAAGGCAGCAGTACAAAAAGATCGGCGGTCCATCTTCCAAAGGCTGTAACACCCAAGCCCAGAAGACGAGGCGCTTCTCATCGCCTCTTGCAATTCTGCTCTGAAGATTCCTGGCAGCGTAGAGGGAAGAAAACAAATGTCTCCAGTCCGAAAATTTTAACCGGTGTAACCAAGAAACTTTCTTCTAAATGGTTGTCTACCACCATTACAGGAGGAGTTTACCAAGGCACCCGCTCAAAGACAAAATCTGCCACACTTAGAGATTTGTCCACATCTCTGGGAGACACTGGAGCCGGGGGTCGCATTCCTCCAAATATCCACAACAATCCGGTGCTCCAAGAAGATAGTTCGGGGGAAATGGTTCATCCAACAGATGCAGCAGATCCCGACGTCCCCGAGGATGTCCATAATTCTCAAGACGAGGCAAGCTCTGAAGCTGGAGGTACCACTCTTTCTGAGTCCGAACCAGAGGAGAACATTCCCACATAAGCTTACGACTTCTCTGTACAAGGGTACGACTCAGAGGGCACGTCCTCTACCGTTTCTTCCATCTCTCCTCATGTAAGGACGGTATTCATGACGGACAGCAACCAAGAGGGTCCCAGTGATCCCCAATGCATTGACACTCTGGAGCCCATACTGCATGCTTTGGTCAAATCCGTAGATGAGATCAAAGCGGCCCTTCCAACTCTACAAGGAAGGATGTCTGGCCAAACAAGCTTGGGTCCCGCGGTCAATGCGAACTCAAACTCAGCTGCACCAAACCCGAGCGATAACCCTCCTAAAATATTGGCTCCCACTGCTGCAGACGAGGCCAGGGAGGCAAGAAGAAAGGTTGAGGAACTCCGGGCCATGTTCCAAGCCCGAGAAACCTGCCAGGACCTCAGGATACGACAACCGTATCCTGCTGCGTGGAGAGATGTTCCCTTTCCACCAAAATATAAACCATTCCACATCAATCCATATGATGGGAAGATGTCTGCAAGCAGGTACATTACCTACTTCGAAGTCACAACCGACCATCTGCCTCATGACGACGCCATCCTTACGCGGCTGTTCATTGGAGCATTGGAAGGGGTCGCCTTCGACTGGTACAGCAACTTGCCGGACAATTACATCAACTCCTTTACCGGCTTCAAACGTATGTTCCTAGAGAGATTCTACGAAGTAGGACAAGACGTGACAATGTCCACCCTCATGGACGATATTCAGGGAGAAAAGGAGCTGACAAGAAACTATATTGAACGGTTTTGCCAAACCGCGATGAAGCTGCCTTCCGGTAACACCGATTCCTCCTTGATTGAAATTTGCCAAAAGAGACTGCTTCCCACAATCAGCCTCTGGATGGGCGAAAGTTAATTCAAGGATTGAAAGACGTTCATCATCAGTGCCACTAGCGCAGAAGACAAGGTGAAGAAAGCCCGCCAACTGGGATTGCACATCTCGGAAGGAGAAGACAAGGGCAAACGCCCTAACGTCAACAACAACAACGGTGGTAACTCCTCCAGCAACCGAGACAACAAGGGCAAGCAGGCTATGGTGGCCGATACAGCCCCAAAGCCTGAATCAAAGCCGACAGAAAAGCAGTGGCCTCAGATGACCTACTCCTTCGAGGATGGCCATGTTAAACCCATCTTAGAGATGCTCATCCAAGGAGGATGAATTCAGCTCCCTCCTCCCAGGCGTGAGCCTCATCCTGAAGATATAGAGAGTCCCAAGTACTGCCATTACCATCGCTATGTTCACCATGCTACACAAGACTGCTACCAGCTGAAGCGATACATCCAATATCTTATCGATTTTAAGGCCCTGGCTATTGATTTCGAAGAGGTGACCGTGGCGGCCAACATGGTGTCAGTACAATTTGGCAGCTTTCCTCCGACAAAGACTCAAGATGGAGTAGTACCCGTCCCCAGAGCAAAGATGGAGGTCGCTAACCTTCCACCTCCCCGAGACCAAGCTGCTGGTCTAGTGCCCCTTACAACATCACGGAGGAAGATCATGTGGGTCCATCCGGACTTGGTACCCGAGATAACTCAGTTCACACCTCCCTCCACCACCAAAAAGAAGAATGGGAAAGTTAAATCATGTCGCACGATCTCGACAGAGGTCGAAGAAGCTACCGCTGTTGTTACCTGCTCCGGCGCACAAACCCAACCCCACCGGGTAACTCGGCTGAAGATCATCAGCCGACAGTTGCTGATGCTCCAGGACCGTCGCAGCCTTCGACGACCAACAAGCCTAGGCCGAAGGAGACTCGCTTTGACAAATCGCTCCGAAGGGAGATGCATCATGGGCTAGAGAGGCCATACAACTTTGAAATCCTGGCACAATTGGCCAACACACCGACCAAATTATCGCTATACGAACTCCTGAGACTCTCCAAGGATGTTCGCGTCGTACTAAGTGAGGCACTCCAGAATGCCGATGCATATCTAGCTCAGTCCAATCTCACTTGGGAAAGCCCGCCTGTAGATCTCCAGGACAGTACTTGCACAGGGTCAATGCCGAACATTGTCTTCACTCCACAAGATATGCTCATCAAGACCAACCTGCACGATCGCCCTCTGTATTATACTGGGTACATTGGCGATATCAAGGTGGATCGGATGCATATTGATCCCGGTTCTTCCATAAGCATTATTCCGAAAAGCTTACTACACCATCTGCGTATCCCAATACATCGCCTGACGCCAACAAGCACCGCCATCAGCGGTTTCAATTCGGGCAGGAGCTACCCGATCGGGAAGATTCGCCTGAAGTGACAAATCGGCGACCTTCAGTCAGAAGTGACCTGTTATGTCGTAGATGCGGACACTTCCTATAATATTCTCCTGGGGCGCCCTTGGATACACGATTACATGATCGTGCCTTCCATACTACACCAGTGCTTCAAGTACGTCGACAAGCACGGCCTCGTGAGGACAGAATTTGCCGACATCGATCCCTTTAAAGGGGTCGAATCCTACTACTCAGATTCATGCTTGTACGAGAAGTCAAAAAAGCATCTTGCTGAAGGAGATACTCAAGCTCCAACTTAGGCAGCAACTGGATCAGAAGAACCTCTGACGATCCACCTCCAAGCCCGCAAACCTGGCATAACTGCGTCCCTTACAGCCACTCTGCGTAAAGACGCAATTAGCCTCTCTGCACAGGAGGAACAAATGATAATCCGACTGCCAAGGTCTGGCCAAGCGCCAAGACCCGCGACAGAGCCACTGATAATCAGGCTGTCTAAAGCTAGCCAGCAACAAGCAGAGGAGATCAATCCCTCTGTCAAGCCGATGATAATTCGTCTTCCCAGAACGAATCGGCAACCGAACACTAAGCCAGGGACTGCTAGCCAGCCAACAACTCCCAGCCCAGCACCGAGCACCTATCTGGGGGTAGCCAGTATGCCAACGACTCCACGTTCTACTCCACCTATGGAGCCTCTGATAATCAAGCTGCCCAAGTCATCCTATCATTCTGTATTTACACAGGGGGTGGCTGAAGAAGAGTCAGAGCTGGCCAAGTATGTGGCTGCTTACACTGATGTGCCATCCGCAGATGATGTAATCCTAATAGAAAATATACCTTACTTCATCAATAAAGGGCTGTCTTTGAACTACCTCGAGCTTGATAAGCTTTGTATAATGTATGCTATGGAATATGGCATAGGCACTCACCTGCACACACAGGTAATAAATGTCTACACCGCAAACCAACTAACTCCAGTGGAAGACGCTTACCGCATAATCGAGGGAGAGGATCATTCAATCATCTTCGGCCGGAAGAATGATCCACAACCCTTCAGGGTAGAAAAAGTTGATCTCGAACCCGACACCGGAAGATTGCCCCTTCATCTGTATAGTTCCCAATCCAAGTACCTTATACAAAAATATGGGTATGATCTGGAAACTATACTAGGCTTGAACTATGACACTGGACGGCGATTACCCTTACAATCGTCGGTCCCGGCTGGGAAACCACGAGACTACTACAACAAAACCAGATGTGGGCTAGGTTATGTTACACCGGCAACAACCCCTGAAAGCTCAGACGAGGAATGCGACTGGCATTTACATTCAACCAGATCACCCACTTCCGATTCAGATGTCAGCATCGGGGACATGCTCAGGCAAGTCTGGTCCGTCAATATGGCATTTGCCGACGCCTACGAAGAAGATGAAGACATTCCCGAACATCTTGAGCTAGAGCCATGGGCACAACCACTACACCAAAATGCCCATTTTGGAACGGCAGAATTCCATGTCAAATAATTTCTGGAATGCCTATATTCAGTGCCTATTTTTGGGCTGCCAGATTGATTGGAATAGCAATAAGGCATTCCAAATGATGTATATTGGAACGACAATAAGGCATTCCAAATAGTGTATATTGGAACGGGAATAAGGCGTTCCAAATAATGTATATTGGAACGGTTTATATCCATTCCTAGTTTGGAACACTAAAAAAGCGTGCCTACCAAAGCATATCAGATTAATTTTTTTGTCTCTTACAGGAATGGCTAAAACGTTTTCCAGTTTTGGAACACCATAAATGCGTTACAAAGAAAACATTTCATATTAGTTTTTGCACCACCTACTGGAACAACTAAGAAGTGTTCCAATTTATGGACATATTTTTTTATTTGGATGTCTAGGTTTTCCGACAAAGTTCCAATTTTTGGAGGTCAAAACAATTCATATTAGCATAGGTCCCTATACTGACCATGTTTCCATTTTTGAAGCTCAGGGCAAATTCAATAGCATAGGTTCCCAGAAAAACAAAAACCACATCATGCACTTCCAATCTTTATGCACGCTAGATACCAAGAAATTGCCAATTCATGATAGCATCATCAAAAATTAATAGCATCAATACTAAAAGAGTTCAACATTTGTGCACATAAAGACATGAATCGCTCATCCATAATAATCATTATCATTATCTTTAACCAATATTAGATCTAACAACTAACACAACCTTATAACCAAAAGTCTCATGCTCTAGCCAATAAGACAAATCTGACAGATAAGACAGATAACATTGTTGTTCAAAAAGTCTCATGTTGCACTATCGACGCTCATAGGTCTTGTATCCTGCTTTGGAATTCCATTTGATGCTCCAGCTTTCTGTAAACGGTACAACACCATAAATTAGTTAACTCGTAAGCATATTAGATAGATAAATTTAGTTACAAAAAATTGGATCTTTGAATCTTATGACACTGTAACTTTTATGCCACCAAGGAAATACAAATAACACTTTGTGAAGACAATAAATTTTCTTAAACCAAAGAAAATATAACATACTTTGTAAATTGCAACTCTTATTGCCAAGAAAGTCCTAAGTGGAGCCATGAACAAAATAGATTCACATCCAAATCTGATTCGAAATCGAATGCAAAATTGGGCAATGTGGCCCATGTGGGTGTGGGTGAACATGCTAAGCACAGATGTTAGGTTGGATGTAACAAATAGTTGCACAATGTTGTGAATTGATTCACATCCAAATATGTACCGTAGGTATTTACCATGAACTTAAGAGTCTCGAGTCCAGTTCCATATAACAAAAAGTTATGTTTATGAAGATCCATATAGCAAAAAATCTATGAAGAAGCTTCGAAGAATGAAACAAATGAATGTTAATACCTGTGATGTAAAAGGAAAATATAAAAGTACCATAAATTTTATATATTTATATTACTCTACACATGAGTCTTACTCTTAGGTCTGATCTCATTTTAGACAGAGAATCAAGATTATATATATTTATATTACTCTAACGCACGACTCTTAACATACGACTCTTATATCAACATTAGCAGCAGCAAGCATTAGATAGCAGCAGCAGCTGAGCATTAGCAGCGACAAGCATTAGATAGCAGCAGCAGCAGCAGCTGAGCATTAGCAGCATCATGCATTAGATAGTTACAGCAGCAGCAGCAAGTATGCAAGTATTAGTAGCAGCAACATTCTGCTGCAGGCAGTCCAATAACAGTAGGTAAGGGGGACACTCATGTTGGTATCAACATGGCCTAATGGTATGACACAAGTAAAAAATCTACAGATGACACAAGTAATATAGATGACACAAGTAAAGAAGAAGAGGTTCAGAAAATTTTTACAAACGAACAAGCATATGAACATCATTCAAGGGTACATACTAAAAACTGCTCGTGATCATACATGTATTATCAGGACTAGGAAATATAACATATTTCTGATTATTTGGTCCCCTTGAGTACCAAAACACATTTTAAAGGAAAAAAATCTCTCAACTTCAGGAATGATATGATAACATTGACTTTCCAGTCAAGGAATCTATCAAATTTTTGATTATTTGATCCCCTTGAGTATCAAAAAAATGGTGTTCTTACTATGCAAATAGCAATTTCGTATAAATATACAGGTATAATTCCCCAATCAAGTTAAATGCAAAAGCACAAACATTCACTTCAATACCTTCCTTTGAGAGATCCTGGGAACTCTCCAACAAAGTAGGCTTCTTGATCTAGGTTCCAGTCTCCTATAAAATCAAGATAACAGATGGATGTGTCATTCAAAGTGAATTTATACCTAAGCAACCAGTCATTGTACACACAAAATAAGACAAGCAAGGTAAGCTTTATGCCTAAGCAACCAGTCACTGTACATACAAAATAAGACAAGCAAGGTAATTAATCAAGTCATGCATTGTTACTCATTTGAAAAGTATGATAAGAAAAATACTCACAAACCAATGCTTCTATAAATTTGATGTGTGACTTGGGCCACACAAGGAACTCGCCAACTCCTACTTCTTTAATTACATTTGCATCGGGAGTTTCTTTGTAGAGCATCGCAAAAAAATCTTTTGAACACACATGCTCACCTTCATTTCATATTTAGGGTCCAGTTTATAATTATGAAAATTACCTCGATGCATTGGATTAATTACTTCTTTTGCAACTGCAACACAATTCTAATTCCAATCAAACAATTCACACAACTTGTCGTGGGAATTGGTTTAGTGTGTGCCGAAGTCGTTGAATCCCTTTCAGCCAAAAATGGCCTATGTGCATTGTTCATTCGTCACTGGAGGCTTGGATGCTGATTTCTAAATAGCTGCTTGAAGTTCTTGGAGCATGGGTGTTGATGACCCACCAGCTGCCTGGGACATAGTGAGTATAAGTTGTTAGCAAGCAAAGTTCCCCTTGAGAAAATGTAGTAAAGAAGCATCAATAGCAATAGTGAGATGCTATAGGAGCTAGGCTGCTTGTTCTGAGGGAAAGAAGAAAAATTTGAGGTAAAGTCACTACTCACCGTTGAAGAGAGAGAGGAGGAGGGGCAAAGAAATCAGAGCTGGTAATATTTTTATCATTTACAAGCAATAATATATATGAATATATGTAATGGTCTAGGAGCAAGTTCTGTCCCAGTTCCTATGCACAAATAACACAGAAGTTGCTTTATTCAACTTATGATAACAATGTGACTCGGTATGATATGAAAACCCTTCAGAAATTGCTTGTGTCATATTGTTGTTGTCTTCAACTTTTGATAGGTAAGCCTAACTCAAGCTATTTGGGTAGGGTAACATGCAACCACTTTACTCGATAATTGATTTTGCTGATAGGTGTGTAAAAAATGATGAAAGGAGGCCGGAGAGAGGAGATTTTCCATTCTTGGAAGGGGTATGAATAAAATTAAATGAATGAGCCATATAAATAATAACATGAATGAGAGTTGTGCAGGAATTGAAATCATGGGGACTAGCCCCCAAATCAAACAAACGGAAAAAGGGATTCACATGATACATCCCTAACTTTTGGGTAAATATGTATGGATTGTGATGATGGTTCAAGTTAGTGAAATTTTCACAAGTCAATTTCAAACATCAAAAAGGAAAATATATAGCACTAAATACACATGACAGAAAATACTGTTACTGAAACTAAAATCACAAGCCTTCTCTAAAATCCCCCAAAAAGACAAGGAAGAAATCACAATCATAGCAACCTCAATAGAGCCTCACATGATGAAATTTTAACTGCAAGATTTTGTCCTTGAACATATCTTGTTTAAAAGCATGTCTGATCCATTACCGAAACTCTTCAGAGGATTTCCTCCAAGGTCGAACACTTGCTACACTTGATCTTCTCAAGGATCCATACAAATTTGAAATTTGGTTATCAGACCACAAGCCTAAGACAAACTTCATAAGCCGAACATGCATCTCATATTAGCCAATAAGAAGAAAAATCTCCAAAGAAACTCAACAATTGATATAACAAGTATCCACTATGTTGGGTTTGTTGTAGGATTAATTATCTTGCTAAATCATGTAACTGTCATAAGGAAAAACAACTCGATAACAAGGAGAAAGGAGGACAAAATTCATACTTCCCATAAGCGAATTACGATAACCATAAGCTAATCGGTAGGAAAGATGACTTACTGATACAGAACAACATCCCTCCTATACAACTAGTCCAGCAAATTAAAAGAGCTACATATGACACACGTAATATAGAAATAAAGCTATATGTGCAGTACATGTGGTGATCTGATACATGTGAGACCTGATACAGGTTATCTTGCCTTTGTATTCTGCCCAAATAAAAAAAGTGTTCTTGTGCCAAATGCAGTTCATTTTATTTAGCAGATAGCAACATCCCTCCTATACAACCAGTCTAGCAAATTAAAAGAGCTACATATGACACAAGTAATATAGAAGTAAAGCAATATGTGCAGTGTATGTGGTGATATGTTACAGGTGAGACCTGATACAGGTGATCTGAACAGTAGGTATCTGTAGTGCAGATTCTGCTATATCTGTAGTGAACATAACTACTATATCTGCTGCACGTCTAAATACACACAGATATATGACAATGAGTTTGCTATGTTAGTTTATGGGATTGGATTTTATAGAGAGTTCTAACTACTCAATCTTCATAAAATTCAAATATCATTCTGGTGGAAAGATGATACAGATATGGTTTGACATTCAAAATCAAAGTAAAAGGAAAACATAAAAAAAAAACCTGAAAGGCACTTGGCCTCACAAGAAATGATGAAACATGATATGACAAAAACTTGATATAACAAAAACCTGATATAATATCAAACCTGCATATAAGAATAGAAAGTGACATAAAAGTAACAAAGTGACAAAAAGTTAAATGAATGCTCGTTATTCTTACCATTATGTCATTCCAAACATCATCCTTGAAAATGCACAATCATTTACCAAGTGAAATTGAAAATAAAAACAATATGAAATTGAAACTAAGAAAAGTAAGAATTGTTATTCCAACTTTCTATAAAAAAAAATAGGAATTGAAATCTCTCGCAGTACATGTGAAAGCAATTTCTAAGAACCTTTTGCTATCACATTGAAATCTTTGTGGGATCTACACATCATCTCTAACTATAAAAGGTGATAATGTCATGAACTCTACGATTAGACAATGTGATTATAAACCTTGTATCTCAATTCTCCACCCAAACCGCTGATGATTAATCATGTATAGCAAAAGAAGAGTAACATGAACATGTCAAAGAAAGAACAGATATTTGAGATAATTGAGTGGCTACTTAGTGTTGGAATTAGTATCTTAGTGACATTCCTTATTTTGTAATAACTCAATACATTCTAGATGTAGTAATTTTGAACCTTTTTTATTGTGTGCAATTTGGACTTGTGTTATTGTGTGCAATTTAGACTTGCATTATTGTGTATTGGTGGTTCGTTCTCACGTGAACAAGTCAAAATAGAAAGAACATTTTTTCAGATCTAACTACTAACCAAAAATCCAAAGAAGAAACATAATGTTTTTGCAAACAAAAAACAAAAAACAAAAAATAAAAAACAAAAATACGCAATAGGAAAATCAATAAAATAAATTGAACTACTTAATGGAATCAAAAGCAATAAAAATAATATATATAGACATAATGCAAACCTTTTGTTATAGTAAGGCACGATCAAAATGATGGACGGAGAAGAACTCGAAAAAGGAAAGGAAATGACGATTCTGCAAGGGAGTTGCTTCCACGAGTACACTGCATGCATATAACAAAATCTTGTGATGAGACTATTATTGACAAGTTCACTCCATATCAAGTCATCCTTTGTGAGTGCTCTCCATAACCATTTTCCCATTAAAGCAAAGTCCTGATGTCTAAAATTAACAATCCAAATCTTTTTTTTGTAATGTTTGTAGACAACACTCCAATTCACAAGACATTTCAAAGCTGGAAAAAAATTCTCCTAATATTGTAATTAAATAAAGCAACAACTTGATTATTCTTACCATCATCCTCATTCATCCAAATGACACAAGTTTTGCTAAAATTAATTGCTAACCATAAACACCTTCAAATATATAGAAAATGCACTTAAGATTTGCTAACGAATCAGAAAAATAATAAAAGTATCATATGCAAATTGCAAATTAGTAATAATATAAAGTTTATTCCCTTGAATCCCTTATGAAGGAGAAATATGATCCAGCAAAACAGATAGTTCCAGCAAAAAAGAAAAAGAATGATAGACGCCCAAAAAATAGTTCGTCCTACAGAAAACTTGTATCGTAGAAATTTATTGTCTAAATAAAGATCAACGACTTACAGAAATAGTCATCTAATATGACGGCCAATTCTGCACAAGCCTCAATCTTTCATAGCAGTTCCTCAAAATGTATGGTAAAACCAAACGCATGTATGACAGACCTATAGCAGTTCCCCCTAAATTCTGCACAAAATTTCCATAACAAACAAAAATCACAAACGCACGTATGACAGACCTAGGGTTCAAAACATATGGTAAAACCAAAGCTCCAAGAATAAAGCATCAAAACCGTTTAGGTTTTTGTAAAGAGAGATTAAGCTCTCAAAAATGACAAAGTATTGGAAGGATTCAAAGATCAACAATATGGGTTATCAAAACCTTTTGTAAACCAAAGCTCCACACATAAATCAACAAAGAGTTATGGATTCTTTTTAGGGTTTCAAAATACCTTAGGATGTCGCTGGTGAGGGGGGATTTCGGATCCCGCGTGGTGAAAAAGATGGCTTTCAAATCCCGCTGGTGAGGGGGGATTTCAGATCATGCATGGTGAGAAATATGGGTTTCAGATCCCGAGTGGTGAGGAGGGATTTTAATTCCCGCCAGAGGAGGGATTATTGTGTATTTGTGAGAGGAGGGATTTCAATTCCTGCCAGAGCAGGAGGAATTATTGTGTATTGTGTGATGAGGGTTTTCAATTCCCGCGTGTGTGCCAGGAATGTTTTCAATTTTCGTATGTCTGACAGGGATAGAAAGGACTCTATGCTTTAGCTAAGTCCACGTGAAAAACACATGGTTAAAAATTGTCACTTAAAGTTTCATTTGGAACGGTTTTTGTGTATTCCAAAATAAATAATTTTTATTAACAATAAAAAGAAAATAATTTGGAACAGTTTTTTATTTTGGCACAGTTTTTTGTTGTTCCAAAACCTAGGCATGCTAAATATGTGTTCCAGATTAAAAAAGGCCTATTGTTCCTAATTGGCTATTTTGGTGTAGTGAACAGCTAGATGCACAGTGGGAGAAGCGGTTCGAACAAAGAGAGCCTCCCACCGAGGATGAGGTTGTACAAGTCGATCTCGGTGATTAGTCCTCTCCAAAGTCCATCTTCGTCAGTAAGAATCTGACAAACGAAGAGCGAGAATCACTACTACAACTCGTCAGAGAATACATCGACGTATTCGCCTGGAGCTACGAAGATATGCCAGGACTAAACCTCGAGATTACACTTCACAAACTCAACATCCGTCCGGACGTAAAATCGGTCAAGCAACAGCAACGTCGGTTCCGTCCTGACGTTATGAATGCCATTGAAGCCGAGGTAAACAAACTGATAGCCAGCGGCTTCATCCGTGAGGAACAACATCCTGACTGGGTCGCCAATATAGTACCAGTCCTCAAGAAAAGTGGAAAGATTCTAATCTGCATCAACTTTCGTAATTTGAATGAGGCGTGTCCTAAAGATGAGTTCCCTCTCCCTATCACAGACATCATGATCGATAACACCTGCGGCTTTGAACGTATGTCATTCATGGATGGTTTCTCGGGGTACAACCAAATCAAGATGTTCCCTGATAACGAAAAGCATACATCATTCCGAACACCAATTGGCATATACTGCTACACAGTCATGCCTTTCGGTTTAAAGAACGCTGGCGCCACCTATCAAAGAGCTATGAGCGTCATCCTTAAAGGCCACTTGCGCAAGACAGTAGAATGCTACGTCGACGACATTGCCGTCAAAAGCCACTCTAAGGAAGATCATCTGCATGATCTGAGGACAGTGTTCGACCTGATACGAGCGCACAATTTGAAAATAAATCCCAAAAAATCCTTCTTGGACGTATCCAGCAGGAAGTTCTTGGATTTCATCATTACCTCCTAGGGTATCCACGTAGACCCTGAGAAGACGAAGACAATCATGGAGATGGGTCCCCCGAGAAATCTTCATGAACTTCGAGGCCTTCAAGGAAGGCTAGCCTACATCAGGAGGTTTATCTCTAACCTCTCCGGATGATGTCAACCATTCACCCACCTTATGAAGAAAGGCGTTTCATTCGTATGGGATGAAAAATGCCAGCGTGCCTTCGACAGCATCAAAGAATACCTGGCGAACCCTCCAGTCCTGGTAGCCCCGATTGTTGGAAGACCATTCTTGCTCTATGTACGAGCAATGGAACATTCTTTCGGTGCTCTGCTAGCACAAAACAACGATGCAGGCCATGAGCAAGTTATATATTACCTCAGTCGAATGATGATGGGGCCGGAGCATCGATACACTGCCATAGAGAAAGAGTGCCTTGCTCTGGTTTTTGCCATTCAGAAGATACGATACTACGTCACAGGACAAACCACCTACGTCATATCAAGAGTCAACCCCCTCAGGGTCCTCATGACTAAACCAGGCGCACTCAGCTCTCGTCTCGCTACCTGGGCGATATTACTGTCCCCCTACCACATGATCTTCATCCCGCAAAAGGCTGTTAAAGGTCAAGCTCTGGCAGACTTTTTAGCAGCTCATCCAGGTTCGGAGTCAACCAAAATAGACGAAAAGATTCCTGACGAGGTCGCTAATTCAAATATGGCCTCCCATTATACCATATGGCGGATGTTCTTCGACGGCGCTTCTAGAACCGGGCCCAAGGGCAACATCATCGCTGGAGTCGGAGTAGTGCTGATTTCTCCCACCGAGTTGGAAATCAATCGAGCTTATTCCCTCACGGAGCCCTGTTCAAACAACGTGGTTGAGTACAACGCTTTGGTCATTGGTCTCCGACTTGCAAAAGAGTTGGAGGTAAAGTACCTTAAAGCATATATCGATTTACAGCTAATCGTCAATCAGATTCGGAGTTCATACGAGGTTTACCATAAAGACATGATCCCCTATCACCAAATAGCAGTTGACATCATCTCATCCCTGGAGGGGTTCTTCATAGAGCACGTTCCCAGGCTCCAGAACATCGAAGCCGATGCCCTAGCAGGCCTTGCCGCTTCCTTAGCAGTTCCGAATCTTGCTCATCATCTGGTTGACATCATAGGCCGTGAGTTGGTCTGTCCCAAAAATAATATTCAGTGTGTTGAGAGTTACTCCATGCTAACCATCGACGAAGCATCAGACTGGAGACAACCATTCATTGACTTTGTAGTCTACGACATCCTGCCAGAGAATCCGAAAGAAGCCACTTCTATCAGAAGATGTTCTCTCAGATTCTTCTACGATACAGAGACGAAAATGCTGTATCGATGATCATACGATGGACTACTACTTCAATGCCTATCAAATACAGAAGCCAAAGAAGCCGTACGTGAAGCTCATGATGGCATCTGTGGGGCCCATCAGCCTAGCCCGAAACTACACGATCGTCTTCGACGAATAGGCTATTACTGGCCCACGATGGTTGCAGATGCGATAGACTATGCAAGAAAATGCAAAACTTGTCAAGTTTATGCAGATTTCATCCACCGACCATCCGAGTTTCTACATCCGACGGTGGTATCCTGGCCCTTCGAAGTATGGGGAATGGACATCATCGGTTCGATCACTCCGTCTTCGTCCTGAGGACATCGCTTCATACTCGTAATCACAGATTACTTTTCCAAATGGGCGAAGGCTGTTCCGCTGGCAGAAGTAAAGACTTCAAATGTGATCAGCTTTCTCAAGTACCACGTCATCTATCACTTTGGACTGCCCCGAAGGATCATCCATGATAATGGTCCGCAGTTTGCAAGCCACGCCTTCTATCGATTTTACGACAAATACCGAATCGAGAATATTGCTTCAACACCATACAATCCGGCGGCTAATGGTCTGGCTGAAGCATTCAACAAAACAATCATCAAGCTTCTCAAGAAGTTCGTATCATCAAACAAACGCGACTGGAATGAAAAGCTCGGTGAATGCTTTTGGGCGTACCGTACTACAGTACGGACTGCCACCGGGAATACACCATTCTCTCTAGTATACGAAAGCTAGGCAATTCTCCCACTGGAGACTCAAATCCCCTCACTCCGTGTCGCTTTCACATACAGATTGACGACCGATGATAATCACCATCGCCGACTACAAGAGTTGGAGGCCCTAGACGAAAAGCGCCTATTAGCTCAACAAAAAATCGAGCTATACCAGGCACGTATCTTCGGAGCCTTCAACAAAAAGGTTAAAATCAGAACTTTCCAAGTAGGCGACCTCGTTCTGGCAGTTCAGAGGCCGATGGTTATGACTCACAAAACCGTCGACAAGTTCCAGCCAAAGTGGGAAGGCCCGTTCATCAACGATGCTGTATTCTCCAATGGAGCTTACCGACTCGCAAAACAAAATGGAGACTTGCTCATGTTGCCCACCAACGGCAAGTTCCTAAAGAAGTATTACGTCTGAAATAATATCTTCCAAAGCAATGAGTTACGTACCCGCTGGTACCGCTGAACTCACATCTCGCCTATAAATCTGCTAAAATGATGAGTTATGTACCCGTTGGTACCGCTGAACTCACCTTCCGACTACAAATTTGCCAAAGTGATGAGTTATGTACCCGCTGGTACCGCTGAACTCATATTCCGACTAAAAATCTTCCAGAATGATGAGTCATGTACCCTCTCGTACCACTGAACTCACATACCGACTCCAAATCTCCAAGATTGTCGAGTTATGTACCCGCAGGTACCGCTGACTTACACTCTGGTCACTACATATGAATCTATATCGCGTCTTTTAGGTAGTAAGTCATGTATGATTATACCTCTGAACTTTCTTTCCAAAAAGTGCTCCCTCCTTATGATCCAATACTAGCACTTTCAGTGCACAAAAAGGGTAACAGATCCACAGATTTTTCGAAACAACCACGTCGATGTTACCTCTGAGTTGTTTCCCTTCCATCAAAAAACAAACCGGCCCTCACATAGAACTTCCACGTCCTTATTACCTCTGAGTTGTTCTATATTCCCTTTATGGAGCCCACTCCTGCCATGTCCTTATTACCTCTGAGTGGAAAGGCTCCATCGAAGAAACCCTCATATTTACAATATCCTCATTACCTCTGAGTAAGTATGATGGTTCTTCCCTCTCTCGTCTTATTATCCGTATCCAGAACCAGGATACGCCATGGATAACAAGTCCACAAAAAGTCTCTCAAAGAACAGAGCGAACGTATCCTGTTACATTCACATGACTACATCTCATGAGCAAGCCAGAAAAGTCCTCTATTATTTCATTCAGACAAAAAGAAAAAGATTACATTGATGCCCAAAAAAAGTGGAAACGAACTATAGCTGAAGACAGACAGAAATACCAAGACAAAAGACGGACACTTATGGGAACCTACGAATCCTAGTTGCGGGGACGCATATACCAATCTCTCAACCATTTTCCATATAAAGGATCTACTTGAGCAAAATCCTCGTCCGAAGCAGGAGGGTCAGAACCCCCAAAACTACCGCCGTCAGATTAGGGTTCCTCTTTCATAGCAACTTCAATCAGCGCCAGCTCTTCTTTTTGCTCCTCCATTCTCGGTATCACCTTCTCCTTAATGAGCGATGGCTTTTGTTTGATAAAGGAGACAGCGGCTCTTCCTTCACGGTAATTTCAGCCTTCGGCAGGGATGCTGCAAGAATCAAAAATAAAAAGAAACAAAGTTAGAACATGGCCAGAGCCTCATGCGGCCCAATTCAGACGAACTTATGCGGCCCTGTTTGAGGGGGGCTTCATGCGGCTCGATTCAGAGGGACTTATGCAGCTCCGTTCGAAGGGTCATCATGCGGTCCAGTTTATGAAGCGTCTAGGCGGCCACTAGACAACTCCCATGCGGCTCGGACATGGGATGCACTTGTGGCCCATACAATTTGAACAGTTCGATGAAAACGAGGAACGCATTAAAGGCTTGTGCATAAAGCATGAAACAGAGGCATCTTTGTTTCAAAGTATACGATCCGCCCAAACCCTTACCAGCAATGGGGGGTAAATGTCGGGGTAGACTTCAGGCACCGGGGCTGACGAAGAAGCCACACCCTTTCCCTTCGCCGCGGCTGTGGAAGCTTTGGGGGCCATTGTTGATGATGATCGGAGAAGGAAAAACAGCAGCTTAGGGCAAGAGAAGAACAAAAGAAAATAAAGAAGTCTCCATGACCTAAACACACCCCTATTTATAGGAAAATATGGGGGGACGTGGACCGATAACCGCTTCGGGTCGTGTGCTGCAGGCAAAATTGACTCCTCGGATTTCGCCCCCTCTCATAAAGGAGATTCATCCAGGGCATAAAATTCAAATATTTAATAAACCAACTCTTGGGATTCCCCCAAAAGACGGCTCTAAAATAAATTAAGGGCAATTAATGAGACGCACGTATAGCAGGAAGCCCATGCGGCTAGGGAGTCTATGCGGCCAGACAGGCCATGCGGCCAAGAAGTCCACACGGCCAGAACATCCTTTACGGCCAGAATATCTTATGCGGCCAGCAGAGCTCATATAGCCTTGCTTCTTTTTCAAAGTATTTCAATTTTTTAAATTGAAACTTTGAAGGGGGTCTTGTAGAAGCATAGAAAAGAACAAGAAAAGCCCATGCGGGTCAAAACAGAAGAAGCCCATGCGGCTCAAAATAGAAGGAGCCTCATGCAGCTCAGGAATCTATCGGAGCCTCATGCGGCTCAGAAACTCTCCAATAGCCTCATGTGGCTCAGGAAAGAATTACGTGGCCCTATGCACTTGCTTTTACAGCTGGCCATAAAGTAACTGCTCCCATTAAATGCTCTGACATAAAGTGATAACTCTGATATTAAAGCTGAAATGATGAACTCTGACATGACGGCGTGTTCCTCGGGAAATAAAAAAAATCTCCTATACAGCAAACACGATCCACCAACTCCAAAGCTTCCTATGCGGCTGCCACCCCCCTATGCGGCTGATGCTCTCATACGGCTCGGATCGTGGAGACCATCGTCATACGACTCAAATCCTAAAAAGCCACCACATGCGGCCGTTGTTCTCATGCGGCTCGGATCATGGGGATCATCTCCATGCGGCTCAAATACTGAGAGACCATGCCCATGCAGCCTTGACACGTGGCTAGTCTTATGCGGCTCAATTGAAAACCATCCCCATGCGGCTCAGATTTCGGAGGCTACACCTATGCGGCTGCCACCTTCATGCGGTTCAAAAAAACCTAAGAAGATACCCTCATGCGGCTGTGGCTCGCGGTTATAACACGTGGCAGAAGATCAGTTTCCCCGTAATGATGGTTAGACACGTGGCATTAAATCAATTAAGATTTATCAACAAATTTCAACAACCAGATTTAGTGCAATCATCATAATTACCCGAATCAAAACAGATTTATTGCAATCACGCGAATTAAACACGTGGCAGGAGATCCGAGCTTCCAAAGATTCATGACAATCAACATTAATTACCCATACGGATTTGACATAATCAGTATTAATTGTCCAGATTCGTTACAATCAAGATTAGTGGTCCAGATTAATTGCCAACAAAATAGGATCAAGGAAAGTGGCAATTAAATTCCCAAGTCGCCGACTTTTTTTAGGGCAATCATTGCAAACCCTAATGATCACACCCCACTCCTATAAATAGCAAGATGCCATTTTCTTGCAGAAAGATCGGATCTAAAAAAAAAATATAGCAAGGTGCCATTCCCTTGTAAAAGAGATCCTCTCCACCCGGCTTGTCATATCCCAATTTTAGAAATAGGTATATGACTGTATTTTGACCGTATTATTGTATTTGGAAGATTTTAATTTTTAGGATATTCTTGAAATTTTATTATTTTCTTGGAGATAATTTTATCCTTATTATTATTATTATTATTATTATTAATCCTATTAATCCTAACATCTACCTACCCCCCCAAACTCTCATCTCTCTCTCTCCCTCACTTCACTCGGCACAGCACCCCCCTACCTAACCCTCACTCTCCTCTCTCCTTTTCTATGGAACAGCACAACCCCCCAATTTTCCTCTCTCTCTCTTCACTCTTTCACTCGCTCTCAGCTCTCCTTCTCCCTCTCGGCCTCTCCCCGACCTCCGGTCGTCCATCTCCATCGCAGCACCGCCACCGCCACTGCCATCAGTCGCTACCACCACTGCCCCCTTTCTCCTCTGCCCTCCTTCAGCCACCAGCGCCACCACCATCACCACTTTCGCGACCACCACCATCATCGTCGCCATCTCCTCCGTTGCCTCCATGGCCTCCGTGACCACCGCCATCCCTGTCGTCATCTTCTCCCTTCTCCTTGATGACGGTGAGGCCCACCGCTGCTGCTGCCGTTCGTCTCCTCCGCCGGAGAGCCGATCGACCCCGGTGAGCCCCGATCTCCCCCGCTCCTTCCGTTCCTCTTATCCCCGGTGGCCAGCACCACCGCCGTACCGTTGCCGCGCCTGGGCCAGCACCGCCTCGAGCAGCGAGACGTCCTTGGGACCTGCGCTGCTCGAGCAGCGAGCCCTCTCGATCTGCATACTTTTCGGGCAGTGAGCCCTCGTGCTCCATGCCTTTCTTTGGGTTGCGTGTCCCGATCTGCGTGCTGCCTCGAGCCGTACGCTGCCTCGTGCAGTGTGTTCCTTGGGCAGCACACCCTCGGTTGGTGTGCACCCCTTATTTTTATGCTACCTCGGGACACGTGTCTCGAGCTTCGTATACACCTCGAGCCACGGGACGCTTTGGGCCCTGCGTTGTTTGGGTTGTGTGCCGTCTCGATTCGTGTGCCTCAGTGTGTGAGCTGTTTTAATTTTGTGTATCCCGATCCACGTGCTTCCTTGGGCAGCGGGACGCCTCGAGCCCCGTACTGCCTCGGGCAACGTGCTATCTCGGTTTGCACACCATCTCATTTTCCGTGCCTCGGCTTTTGTGCCTTTCTTAATTTTCGTGCCCCATCGATTCGCGTACATGTATCGATTTGCATAACCGTTTTGGTTTGCGTACTGCATTAGACTCCGTACCGTATTGATTTACGTACGTACCTCAATTTGTGTGCCGTATCGATTTACGTACTCCTTGGACTTGGGTCATTTCGATTTACGTGCTCGCCTCGATTTGCGTATCGCGCGATTCGTAGACCGTTCTGATATTCATGATTTTCTTGATCTACGTACATGTCTCGATTTACGTGCATGTGTTTCCCATTCATCTCGATATTCGTGACATCTTGATTCTCGTGTACGTCTCGATAAACGTGTACATCTCGATTTATGTATCCGTATCGATTCGCGTACCTCGATTTCCGTGCCCGATCCCTATACTGCTTGTAGGACCCACACGATATAACCTTCTGCATCTCTTATGATTATTCTATTATTTTATTATTTCGTGCTGATGATTATTTATTGTGTGTTCTGAGGATCTCGATTGGCGTGCTAGCTTGGATTGCGACTGCTGAAGACTTGCTTACCTACCCGAGCCCCCTAGGCATGTATCCCTTGTTCACCGACGGCTCTTGTCCTTTCTCTTGGATTTTATTTCATTTAATTAATTTGCACTTGTAAATTTTATAACCATCATTAGCGTAGCCTAGTAGTAGAACTGCCATGATGATAACTTAGGATAGCTTGGTCCGATACCAGGATAGACCGTATCAGACAACTCGGATGGGTCATCCACACCTCCGAGGACACGAGCACGACTCACTTGTATGGATTGTCCCTGTATGCCCCGTGTCCGACTCGCGGTCGGGTAACGGTCTGGCGAACTATTCTTGTAGCTGTGATTGTGCTAGGGTTAGAACTAGGGGCATGTGCTGTGATGCGCCCTGTGAGGTGGTTAGTTGATTATATTATACATGTTGGCTTGGCGCCCAGTACGTATTGTAGTGCTACTGGTGGCTGGGACTTAGTGGTCTCGGGTTCGATTAGTTTCCAGTACGTATCGTAGTGCTGCTGGAGGCCGAGACTTAATATTCTCGGCTATCGATTTGTTTCCAGTATGCGTCGTAGTGCTGCTGGTAGCTGAGACTTAGTGTTCTCAGCCTGCAATTTTACGATTCTGTGGCGGGTTGTGCCGAGTGGTTTTAGCCCCAATTCGTAGGGTGCTCCCGTCCAGATTACAAAGGAGATTCTGCCATGTTTTTCCAGAATTCTCGATCGGAAATTTGGTTCGAAAGATTGGGCAGAACCATTCCTTGGTTTGCTGGACTGGGTTCATGCATGTTCATCTTGGCATAGTTACCTGATCTCATTGCCTGCTAGGTAGGCTCCCGACTAGATTAGTCGCCTAGCGTCTTGACATGTCTTGTCCGCCGGATTGTGTAAGGAGAGCGGTTCTACTCGGGTGAAGGTCTGCAACCCTGGTCCTTGTTTGATTTAAGGGTTATGGATCTGATCCAGAGTGGTTCACGCAATCCTTGCCTTTTCGACGGTATCACTCATTGGACTCTTGACCCGTGACCCTTCTTTTTAGATAGTGTTCTAGTTTAGTTTATTATCCCATTGTCTGTCCTGTCCGCCGGATTGTGTAAGGAGAGCGGTTCTACTCGGATGAAGGTCTGCAACCCTGGTCCTTGTTTGGTTTAAGGGTTGTGGATCTGATCCAGAGTGGTTCACACAATCCTTGCCATCTTCCGACGGCGTTGATTAGTATTGACCCATGTGTTGGGATTATGGTCTTATTCGAGGATTAACTATGAGGAGATATGATATTGAGATAGTGATTATGGTAGACTAAGTGGATTCTTAGATAGTATTGCTAGTTCTTTGGTGATGTTCTAATTTGATCAGATATATCTTTGAGGACTTTTGGATTTTGATACTGGTACGAGTGTCTCACGGAACGAGGAGAATATCGAGGATATTATTATATAATTTTTACTCGACTTCCTAAATGCCCAAAATTGGGTACCTTTGTGTATTTCGGTAGTTGGGGAACCTGGTTTGATTGCTATGTCTTGGTAGTTGAGGGGTTTGTTTTCTAGTAGCTTGTGATCATTGACTTGGAAGATTCTTGTGAGACAGAGGGCCTAGCATTGCTTATAGTGATTAGCTTGGTATTTGGGTTATTAACCTTTCTGACATGATATTGATTCCATCGTAGAGGGGTGGCACTTGATAGATTGATCTGGTGGATAGACCGACTTGATGATTGGAGCTGTAGGCACCCATATAAGTTTGAGATGATATTATGGTAGAGGTTTTGATCTTGTACTTGACCTTATATCCATGCCACGATGTAGGCAGATAACTTCTTGTGACTGACAGATTTATCCTTGTCCCAAACCTGACTACTTGTATCCGTGCTATAAGTCCAATTACCCTTTGAGGTACTGGCCCTGATCTTGCACTGCCGTGCCCCTTGTCTATTGGCACTTTGATGTGCTACTTCCATGATTATATGGCATTACGATGCCATCTTGATATTCTAGCTATATTATATGATTACCTGCACGGGTATATGATAGTTGGCCTATAGTCTTAGCGTGGTTAGGATTGCTTGCTTGCTTGTTGTATCACACTAAGGTGGATCACAACTGGGACTATAGGTGCCGATGTTGATTCTTACTTAGCGTTCTCGTACTGAGGTACAACATCTAGGAGGATGATCATGTGACCACGGCATGTGATTCCAGATAAATGTATGGTTAATCTAGGCAACTTAAACTGGTAGAAACATTGGGGGGGAACGGAATCCCGAGATTATGCATTACCAGCCTTATCCCAGACATTAGTCATGACCTGTAGGCTGGCCGCCACGGATATTATTACCATTCGCACTAGTGATGGCAATATCGGGCTACTTATGTACTATACATTATATACATGGCATGCTCGGCACGGTAGCCTTACGAGGGACCGGTGGTGACATGCAAAGCCCGGTGGCCTTACGAAGGATCGGTGCTCTTCTTACATGCTATACTTGGCCTCGTTAGCCCTGCTGGGACGGCACGATCTGAGGATTTCCATACTTGCAATGTTGGGGTAACCCAACCTCCACATAGAGAGCCATAGGCATTTTGAGTGGCCGCTTATTCTTCTAAATTATATGGCTTGTTGCTTGCTAAGCTGGCTGGCACGTAACGCTGTCCCGGTACGGTAATTCATTCCCTTATTTTTGTTTGATGTAGGGGTGAGTTACTGTTTCGATGACAGACTACGAGTTTCAGTTGGCGATGCAAGCATTAGTAGATGTCAGGATGACTGTGATGATTGTTGGTTACTTACGTATTAGTAGTTGGATTGCTGCCTTATATTCTGTCGTCGTGCGTTGGTACCGCACGATCCCTTACCTTATTTACTATTTTTAGATGTTATTTCTGTCACATTTTATCCTACTGGTTTTCTTCGCCCGTCGTTGAGCCTTCCTTTCTGGTACTTGCTACGGTTGGCCTAACCAACCCTGGATTATTCCCAGATTGCCTGAGACCGACCTTGTAGATCTTCCAGACTCGACTTGGAGGATGTGCTTCAGTTCCCGACCATGCTAGGAACTGTGGAAAGGTATACTAGTCTACATTATTATTCTGTACTGTAGATTTCTAATTTTCATATGAGTATTTCCTGCTTTCCATATGATTATCTCTCTTGATGTTGTTTCATTATAATTTTCCTGTGGACATGAGATTGGATTTAGGCAATAGATTGATTGCATGCTAGGATGCCCAGCAAGACTTGACAGCCGTCATCGTCGTATATCGTATTCGTATCTTATACGGTGTAGCTGGCCTACGTCCGTCCCCGTATTCCGGTACTGGGGCGTGACAAGGTTTTAGTGGTGGCCCATGCGGGTCTCATTTTGAGATTTTGTTGGATATCACATGATTATTGATCTCAGTCTACTATTCCTTGGGATTCTAACTTGCTATACACTTGCCTTTCGCTCCCTTGAACCTGTGAACTGGTCCTCATCTCTACTTTGACCTATCTTGCTTGGCCATGTCTTATTCGTGTTATCTACCTTTGATCCTTGTTTGATAGATATGATCCTATAGTTGGTCATGTCGATCACATTTTTTGATGAGATGTTATCTCCATCATTTGGGTTACATGATTATTTATCTTGGGTTCTGTACTCTCTATCGGTGTTTCGCCTTGTTTGATTTCCTGTTATCCATTTCGTACGTTGACTTCGTGTTGACTTAGTATCATTATCGCCCTCTTCGAGCGTTGGCTGGATTGCTGCAGAATGAAGATTTCATCAGGACTCTGAGATTGGATATTTTAACATTTGTTGAGTATCCGAGGGATATTCTTGTACCGATTCGGCTTCCTTGATTCCGGACAGTTCCGCACTTAAGATTATCTGTTTTGGATATTATTTTTATAGATATACTTGCTATACATTATATTTTGATATGGATCATTGATTTGGAGTATTTTTCCTACGGATATGGAGTATTTTCCTAGAAAAGCTATCTTGTGGTTATTATTGAAGATATTTTTTTGGATGTATGTTACGATTCACCTGGATTTTAGATTTTGATGGTTTTCTAGGACTCGTTATATTGTTAGAGATTTTGTGATTTTAGTGATTCGGATATTTGGGTTATGGGTTTGATTCGTTTTGGGTATTTGTCAAGAGTACCGGGTGACCCTAGTATACCTTGACGGCGTGGTAACGAAAGTTGCAGCCGCTCAATTATAGCATCATGGTGAATCTTTTACAGCCATTCCGGATGGCGTGGCAGGGAATGACCATGACTCACATTTTCTGATATTGGGAAACTACAGTCTTCGGCTCGAGACAGATATCCTGTATTTTATAATTTTATGCGGATTTTCATGCAGTGGGGCTTTCAGGTTTTCTGATACTATTTTCGATATTTTGTACTTGTTTTGATTTATGGGATTATTTCATGTATGCGAGACTTTAATTTTCGAGATTCTTTCGATGTTTTGGATTTACCTTGCGAGTTGATTTATTTAGCTAGACCTTGTGTTTCCTTGATGTTTTCATATTGAGATTTTGTTCGTTTCTTATTGTATCACTTGATTTCTGTAAGGTGGGTAGGGTTTTCATGGTACCTATATGTACTAGTTTTGAAAATCTTATATACATGATTTCGAAATTTAAAGGACCAAATTTTTGTAAGGTGGGTAGGATGTCATATCCCTATTTTAGAAATAGGTATATGACTGTATTTTGACCGTATTATTGTATTTGGAGGATTTTAATTTTTGGGGTATTCTTGAAATTTTTATTATTTTCTTGGAGGTAATTTTATCCTTATTATTATTATTATTATTATTAATCCTATTAATCCTAACATCTACCTACCCCCCCAAACTCTCATCTCTCTCTCCCCCTCACTTCATTCGGCACAGCACCCCCCTACCTAACCCTCACTCTCCTCTCTCCCCTTCCATGGAGCAGCACAACCCCCTAATTTTCCTCTCTTTCTCTTCACTCTCTCACTCGCTCTCAGCTCTCCTTCTCCCTTTCGGCCTCACCCCGACCTCCGGCCGCCCATCTCCCCCGCTACTCCGCCACCGCCACTGCCATCAGTCGCCACCACCACTGCCCCCTTTCTCCTCCGGCCCCCTTCAGCCACCAGCGCCACCGCCATCACCACTTTTGCGACCACCACCATCATCGTCGCCATCTCCTCCGCCGCCTCCATGGCCTCCGTGACCACCACCATCCCTGTCGTCGTCGTCTCCCTTCTCCTCGACGACGGCGAGGCCCTCTGCTGCTGCTACCGTTCGTCTCCTCCGCCGGAGAGCCGACCGACCCCGGTGAGCCCCGATCTCCCCCGCCCCTTCCTTTCCTCTTCTTCCCGGCGGCCAGCACCACCGCCGCGCCGTTGTCGTGCCCGGGCCAGCACCGCCTCGAGCAGCGGGACGCCCTTGGGCCCCGCGCTGCTCGAGCAGCGAGCCCTCTCGATCTGCGTGCTTCTCGGGCTGTAAGCCCTCGTGCTCCGTACCTTTCCTTGGGTTGCGTGCCCCGATCTGCGTACTGCCTCGAGCCGTACGCTGCCTCGTACAGTGTGTTCCTTGGGCAGCGCACCCTTGGTTGGTGTGCACCCCTCATTTTCGTGCTACCTCGGGACACGTGTCTCGAGCTTCGTGTACACCTCGAACAACGGGACGCTTTGGGCCTCGTGTTGTTTGGGTTGTGCGCCATCTCGATTCGCGTGCCTCGGTGTGTGAGCTGTTTCAATTTTGTGTATCCCGATCCACGTGCTACCTTGGGCAGCAGGACACCTCGAGCCCCGTGCTGCCTCGGGCAACGTGCCATCTCGGTTTGCATACCGTCTCATTTTCCCTGCCTCGGCCTGTGTGCCTTTCTTAATTTTTGTGCCGCATCGATTCGCGTGCATGCATCGATTTGCATGAACGTCTCGGTTTGCATGCCGCATTAGACTCCGTACCGTATCGATTTACGTGCGCACCTCGATTTGTATGCCGTATCGATTTATGTGCTCCTTGGACTTGAGTCGTTTCGATTTGCGTGCTCGCCTCGATTTCCGTGTCGCATGATTCGTGGACCATTCTGATATTCGTGATTTTCTCGATCTACGTGCACGTCTCAATTTATGTGCACGTGTTTCCCGTTCATTTCGATATTCGTGCCATCTCGATTCTCGTACGCGTCTCGATATACGTGCATGTCTTGGTTTACGTATCCGTAACGATCCACATACCTCGGTTTCTGTGCCCGATCCCTGCACTGCTTGCGGGATCCATACGGTATAGCCTTCTGCCATCTCTTGTGATTATTCTATTATTTTATTATTTGGTGCTGATGATTATTTATTGTGTATTCTGAGGATCTCGATTGGGGTGCTAGCTTGGATCGCGTCTGCCGAAGACTTGCTTACCTAGCCGAGCCCCCTAGGTGATGGAACTGGGGATTCCCAGGACCCTTCCTTTGGTGTGCGTATTGATCGATAGAAAGTTAAACAGATCTAATACGTGTTCTAACCCTTTATAGGCGGAAACTAGGGTTCACGAATTATACCTGCGGCGGAAAGGAGATAAGTAATTCCTGGCAATCTCGAGCGGACGATCCCAAGATCTTCTGCACGTATTCCTTCTTCGAGTTGGACGTCGTGTGGGCGACGATCTCCCAACCTTTTCTTCTCCTTGGCAGCACTCTCTTTCTCTCCTTACGTGAATCACGAATTTAGAGAAAATTTCAGATTTCTGATCAGTAATCTGGCGGCCATAGAATAGAGGATATATATAGGCTACGACAGGGACCATGAGGAGAAATTAGGGTTAGGCCTCCTAACGGATCTGGATATCTCGTGTTCAGCCCGAACACACATCCAGGCCCATTAACAATAGCTCGGTCCACTAATGAGCTATTGTTGCACTACCTCCCTAATCCCAAATTATGTTTGTGGGCTCCTTTTATTATATGCTCGTTTGGCTCCCAATATTAAGATATCGTATGTCCGTCGATCAAACTAAGTTACTGACAACTATATTGATTCGACATCTTTTATCCTTAAGTAGTACCGCTCAACTTTATTTGTCATGTCGGATATAATCCACCTGCAGGGTTTACATGACAATCCTTATGAGCTCCTTAAGAGGACATCATCAACCCGATGTATCGGGACATGGATTCCATTTATAATCAACAGCCCATCATACATACAATGTTATTACCCAATTCATAGAGGTTGTTGATCCATAATGAATCTCACTCTTTTATGAGTCAAAGTACTGCACATTGCATATACATGACCGTTATTATATCCGGATTAAGAGTACAAGCATCCATAATAACAGAGGTGTTTGTTCTCTTATGTAGTCAGTACAAAGAGAACAACCTCAAGTGGTCCTGTTCAATACACACAAAGTGTACTAGTGTAAACCTATAGTCAAGATAGACTAATACCAGATTATACTACAACCTTTCCAATAGATTGTCCAAGTCCATCTAGGTTGTGAACTATTTATATACTCTATAGGAAACTGATAATATGATCTTCTGTGTGACACCACACACCATATTATCTACAATATAGAATATCAGACATTTGCATTAACACTTGCAACAAATACAATATGCAAATATTTGCCCATATGATTCTCATTCAAAATTTAAGAAAATAAGGTTACTACAAAAGTGATGCTTTTAGTATATAACCCTAACACTAGGCAAGTATCCCTTGCTCACCGACGGCTCTTGCCCTCTCTCCTGGATTTTATTTCATTTAATTAATTTGTACTTGTAAATTTTATAACCATGATTAGCGTAGCCTAGTAGTAGAACTGCCATGATGATAACTTAGGATAGCTTGGTCTGATATCAGGATAGACCGTATCGGACAACTCGGATGGGTCATCCACACCTCCGAGGACATGAGCACGACTCACTTGTATGGATTGTCCCTGTATGCCCCGTGTCCGACTCGCGGTCGGATAACGGTTTGGCGAACTATTCTTGTGGCTATGATTGTGCTTGGGTTAGAACTAGGGGCATGTGCTGTAATGCGCCCTGCGAGGCGGTTAGTTGATTATATTATGCATGTTGGCTTGGCGCCCAGTACGTATTATAGTGCTGGTGGTGGCTGGAACTTAGTGGTCTCGGGTTCGATTAGTTTCCAGTATGCATCGTAGTGCTGCTGGAGGCCGATAATTAGTGTTCTCGGCTATCGATTTGTTTCCAGTACGCATCGTAGTGCTACTGGTAGCTGAGACTTAGTGTTCTCAGCCTGCGATTCTGCGATTCCGCGGCTGGTTGCGTCGAGTGGTTTTAGCCCCAATTCGTAGGGTGCTCCCGTCCAGATTACAAAGGAGATTCTGCCGAATTTTTCCAGAATTCTCGATCGAGAATTTGGTTCGAAGGATTGGGCAGAACCATTCCTTGGTTTGCTGGACTGGGTTCATGCATGTTCCTCTTGGCATAGTTACCTGATCTCATTGCCTGCTAGGTAGACTCCCGACTAGATTAGTCGCCTATCGTCTTGACATGTCTTGTCCGCCGAATTGTGTAAGGAGAGCGGTTCTACTCGGGCGAAGGTCTGCAACCCTGGTCCTTGTTTGGTTTAAGGGTTGTGGATCTGATCCAGAGTGGTTCACGCAATCCTTACCTTTTCGACGGTATTGTAGAAGCATGGAAAATATCAGAATAATGGTCCATGCGGCTCCGGATACGAAGCCCATGCGGCTCATATGGGAGTTGTCTTATACGGTTCAAAGGAAGACTCTCAGTCTCATGCGGCTCGAGAGTGTATGCGGTTCAGCAGGAATATGCGGCTCGATCAATGCCACGTGTCCCCTTGTGATCCTTTCCTACAGCTGGCCCTTTGAATAGTGGCCTCATTTAATGCTCTGACACGATTTGACGACTGTGACGGCTCTGGCATAAAGTGTCATAATGGCTCTGCCATAATGACAGACTCTTCGGGAAAAGAAGAAGATCTCTGACCCGATCCGTCAGAAATCCTAGGTTGCCACGTGGCAAATCTCATGCGGCTTAAATAGAGAACAGCTTCATGCGGCTCACTGAGAAGTCACCCTATATGACTAGCAAAAATCAGCCATATGCGGCCCACTGAGATCTCAGCCCCTGCGGCTCAATACAACGCTAGCTCATGCGGCTCGCAAAGACTATGCATATGCGGCTCATTGAGAGTTCGTTCCCTGCGGCTCGATGAAACATTGTCCTATGCGGCTCACGAAGAGTATCTCCCTGCGGTTCAAGTGTTGCCCATCCTATGCGGCTCTGGCAGGACCCACAATCAAAACACGTGGCATCGGATCAATCAAGGATTTAACCGAATCCCAACAAGTATATTTGACATCTGTAGGAACGAAATAGTAAAGCGTAATACTCTAGAGGGGGTGAATAGAGTTGGCAGCGGAATAATGCTAAATAAAAATGTTAGCAGCACAATCACAGAATATTAATCACAACTGAAATAATATAAAGGCAAAGTTAAGAGAGCAAACGCAAAGACAGCGATGTATACTGGTATCCCTCTGTTGAGGACTAATCCAGTCGGTAGAACTCTTGCTACCAGTTGAATCCACTATTGGAAAAACCGCAAGTTTTCTTACGAAGTCCTTGCAACTTCTACAACGCGAGCTTTGATACGAAGAACTCGTCCAACTTCAAATGTGAAGAGGTATTCTTCAATCAAGCCTTCTGATTACAATCTCTCAGAAACTTCTAGACCGTACCGCACTGGCAAATTGAGTAGAGGATTGTAACTGGCTTGGGATCTAAAATTGTAAGCTCTAGAAAACTCTTTGGAAGACTGAAAGCTTTAGATAGAGAGAAGATTGAAAGTGAATGAGTGAGTTGAAATGATCAAAATCCTTCTCTATTTATAGGAATTCCAAAGGGAGAACTCTGTCAGAATTCGGGCAGAATTCGGGCAGAACTCGATGAGCAAATCTCGGTCAAATCCGCAACTGCAGGAGGACCAAGTTCCAGAGAATTCAAAAATCAAACGGCCACCAACCGAACTCTGGCCGAACTCTGGTCGAGTTCTGTCAGGGTTAGGTTAGGGTTTTTAAAAATAGGTTTTGGTGATTTTTGAAAACCTTTTTGAAAACCTTTTTGTAAATATTTTGATAGGTCATTTTTAAAAACATTTTGAACTATTTTGGGGATAGCCTATTTGCCAGTACGACTCGGTGTACAACATATTCCTAGACTCAAATAAAATGAAAATTACATTGCATAGGAAATACAGACTCGAGTAGGCAAACAGATCTTCAGTCTTGAACGGAGTGGATAGCCAATCTTGCTTATGTCCAAGAAACCAAGATGTCCCAACTAGCTTTGTATATCCAGACAGAGTTTTATCAATTATTAAAATCAGGTTGACCATATGACCAATGGGCCAACAATCTTCCCCATTTTGATAATTGACAAACTATGAATGATATAACATTAAGCTTGTTCAAAAAGAATCAAAACGTGAAATTGTTCATGTCCTGTATATAACTCAAAAAAAATGTTAGATCTTTAATTTTTCTCCCCCTTTGTCACTTAGCAAAATAATTGTACAAGAGAAGGCTCCCCCGCATTTAATGCAGTAGGCTCCCCCGCAATTAATGCATAAGGAACAAATAGTGAGAAAACATAATAAATAAAAATAAAGAGTAAATGTATATCATCACAGGCATGTAAAGTGTCTACAAAGTATCATCACATGCATGCTATTGTCTCTAAAGAATATTATAACAGGCATGCTATTGTTACAAAAACATAAAAGAAATCTCAGGCATGCTATTTCACAGGCAGTTTGTAATGAAGAAGCAGTATAAAGAGATAGTGCTACAACAAAGTGCTGAAAGAAACTGAAATAACATAAATAAAACACCATAAGCATGTCCATGAAGATAAAAGTACTGAAAACATACTACAAAGTGCTGATAAATATCAAAAGTACTAAAAAAATACTGATAAAAAGATAAAAACTTGGAATGTTGGAGCATTTCCAAGTATACAATAGAATATCACTAAATAATCAAATCACATCTCCTCATCACTATCCTCGTCATCATCATCAGCAGCTCGGCCAGCATGACCGGAAGGACCAACACCAGAGGTACCAGCGCCAGAAGGATGAGTAGGGGCGCCAGCATAGAACTCACCAACGTAGTCACGAGGTGCACGATACCAGTCATAGGCGTTACCTGGCTGGAAGTAGGCATGGACAGCCTCATCCTCACAGCGGTAACCCGAAAAAGCTGGATCACGAGGGATGGAACCGGCTGAATAACCAGTCAGAGCGAAACGAAGATCAGCCAAGGAGTTTGCCATCGCCTGGTAACGGGTGACATCGCGAAACTCACGCTCGCGAGCCATGTCCGTCAACGAGACGTGCAAAGCAGATAAGTGCTGATGTATACCCTCAAATGTCATGGCATACGGCTGATGTGGTGGAGGAGGTGCAGTAGGAGGAGCAGTAGGTGGAGCTGAAGCAGTCCGGCTACGACGAGATAGCTGGAGAAACTTGGGCTCAGAGTCCTGAGTACAAGTCGATAGATCGATCTCGAATCGCTGAAAGATACGAGGGAGAATCATCGCGTAAGAGAGATTTCGATCTCTAGCACGACAACGTCCCATCATCTGAATGATTGTCTTAGGGGTGGAAAAAGGAATCCCCTTAAGAATATGGTACATGGCGGACAGCTCAAGTGAGGTCACAACATCTTTGGAAGTGGATTTGGGAAGGAAAGTAGAGTAGATGATGCGGTGCAGTTCGTAGTTGAACAAGTTCAGGTTGTTAGCCTTGAACTTTCCAGAGCGTACTCTGTCAGGAGCACAGAGTTCTGCTTTGAAACTAGTGAGTGTCGTGCCTTCGGGAAACTCGAATTCCGTGATATCTACTGGCGGTTCACCTTCATTGGGAATACCAAGAATCTTCGCTAGGAGGACATCATCGAACTCGATGTCGATGCCTCCAACACGTGTGCTCACAACAAAAGTGTTACCTACGAGATTGCAGTAGAATAAACGAATGGCATTAGTAGCTATTGGGAAGCACAGTTTAACAAATAGGTATAACCCTAATGCCTCAAATAAGTGACGATGATCGGAAAATACCGTCCAATTGATCGGAGCGCCGCCGCATATGGATCGGGTGGAAAAGTCACCGTACCATAATAGGGCTTGATCGAGGGTTTGGAAGAAAAACCCATCGAAAGCGCCATCGCTCGTTTGGATCGGCGAAAACAGTGAATCCGTGTGAGGATTCGAAGACGACCCTTCCTCACTAGGAGTGGTCTTCTTCCTCTTAGATGGATTAAATCTAGGTGCCATTGGAATAAAAAGCACTAATAGAAAGGTGGAGAGAGAGGGAGTTATACCTCACGAAAATTGGATATGTTGTAGAGAATGTCGATCTCCGCACGATTCCAAATTATGGAGAGATTTCACCAAGTAGATTGGAAGGAAAGGATTGGTGAAAAGCTAGGGTTTGAAGACTCGGGCGGCTGCTGCTGCTGTTTGAATTAGTTTGGAAGCAATAGAAGAGAAGAAGCTCCCGGGTTCTGGATATATACACAGATACCCTCAACCGAACTCGGGCCGAATTCGGTCAGAGCTCTGGCCGAATTCGCCTAGGGTTCTTCAAAGTTGATTTTTTGCCACTTTTTTTCATTGTCTCATTTCAAATATTTAATTCAAAGATTAGTTATTTTAGCCTTCAAATAACATAATTAATAATATTTTATGAATTAAATGTCGTTACACAGCGACTGTCTCAGATTAGCTGTGGGAGTACTGTCCCAGCTGGCGGAGGTTCACCGGGAAACTCTTAAATACCGCTTCGCTTCAACCGTAGTTGTGGTGACAGACAGACTCTTTATTGGCTTGTCTCTAACACAGTTTTTGCGTATTGAGATATAATCATAAAACATAATCAATTAATATTATTGACGTCCAAAATTCCTAATTCTCGACGTAAATAATTGAAACGATCTTCCGCTAGAGGTTTAGTGAAGATGTCAGCTAATTGATTTTCAGTATCTATGTACACAAGGTTTATATCTCCATTTTGATGATGATCTCTAAGAAAATGATGTCGAATCTCGATATGTTTAGTACGAGAGTGACATACTGGATTCTTAGTCAAATTAATAGTGCTCGTGTTATCACAGAAAATGGGAATATGTGTGTAAAATAAATCATAGTCTTCTAAGGTTTGTTTCATCTACAAAATCTGAGCGCAACAACGTCCTGCGGCGATATACTCAGCCTCTGTTGTTGATAGGGCTACAAAATTTTGCTTTTTACTAAACCAAGAGACTAAAGCTTTGCCTAAGAAATGACATGTGCCACTTGTACTTTTTCTATCAACTTTGCATCTAGCAAAATCTGCATCCGAATAACCAATAAGGTCAAAGGACTTAGTTTTGGGATACCACAAGACAACAGAAGAAGTGCCTTTAAGGTATCGGAAGATACGCTTAACTGCGGACAGATGTGATTCCTTTGGGTTAGCTTGAAAATGTGCACACAGGCAGACACTAAACATTATATCTGGATGACTAGTAGTTAGATAAAGTAAACTACCAATCATACCTCGATACTTACGTGTGTCGACTGGCTTGCCTTGTTCATCTGAATCAAGCTTTGTTGAAGTTGCCATCGGAGTGCCAATAGGTTTGATATTGTCCAGATCGAACTTCTTTAGCAAGTCTTTTGTGTACTTGGCTTGATTTATGAATGTCCCATTATCAGTTTGTTTGATTTGCAGTCCGAGAAAGAATTTTAGCTCTTCCATCATGCTCATCTCAAACTCATTCTGCATACACTTAGAAAATTCTTGACAAAGAGATTCATCAGTGGATCCAAATATGATATCATCAACATAGATTTGAATTAAAAGCAGCTTGCCATTAAAAGATTTAATAAAAAGTGTAGTGTCAACCTTTCCTTTTGAAAAACCGTTGTCAAGTAAAAAAGAGCTTAGACGATCATACCAAGCACGAGGGGCTTGTTTCAAACCGTATAAGGCTTTCTTCAACTTGAAAACATGGTCAGGATTTTTGAAATCCGTGAAACCCGGAGGTTGTGCTACAAAAACTTCTTCTTTTATAAAGCCATTTAGAAAAGCACTCTTGACATCCATTTGAAAAAGTTTGAAATCATGAAAACATGCAAATGCACATAACATGCGAATGGATTCTAATCTCGCAACTGGGGCATAAGTCTCATCGTAGTCGATACCTTCTTCTTGATTGTATCCTTGAGCTATGAGTCACTAAATCATTCTCATTCAGTTTATTTCGGAATACCCAACGGGTGCCAATGACCGGATGATCAACAGGCCTGGGAACAAGTTCCCAAACTTGATTCCGTTCAAATTGGTTTAATTCCTCTTGCATAGCATCTATCCAGAAACTATCACTACATGCTTCATCAATGGTTTTGGGTTCTAGCTGTGAAATAAATGTAATACTAGAAACAATATCTCTACAGGATGTACGAGTACTTACTCCCTTGGTAATATCACCAATTACCAAATCCTTTGGATGATTTGCTAAAAATTTTAACCTTTTTGCTTCATTCTGAAGGTAGCTAGTTCCTGGATATTCTCTAGGAGGTTCAGCTAGTGCAGAGCTTGGTTGAGAATCAGCTGGAGTTGAGCTTGGTACAGATGTATCTTCGTCATTGTCATCAATCATCATTTGATTTAATTTATCAAAGGTGACATTGATTGACTCTTCGATGATCATGGTACGTTTGTTGAAGACTCTGTATCCTTTGCTCTTGGCCGCATAACCTAAAAATATACCTTCATCGGCCTTTTCATCAAATTTTCCCAAATTGTCTTTTGTGTTAAGAATAAAACATTTACAACCAAAAATTCTAAAGTATGAAACTGAAGGAATTCTATCAAACCATAACTCAAATGGAGTCTTCTTCGATTTGGGTCGAATTAGAACTCTATTGAGAACAAAGCAAGCTGTGTTGACAGCTTCAGCCCAAAAATATTTGGGTAGACTAAACTGGTTTAACATTACTCTGGCCATTTCGGTTAGAGTTCTGTTCTTACGTTCCACAACTCCATTTTGTTGTGGAGTCCTAGGGCAGGAGAACTCATGAATAAAACTGTGTGTGTCATAAAATTGCTCAAAATTAGCATTCTCGAATTCGCCACCATGATCACTTCTTATGCGAGTGATCATGTAACCTTTTTCATTCTGTACTTTCTTGCAAAAGACGACAAATTCGGATAATGCATCATTCTTGCGTGTCAAGAAATATACCCACGTGTATCTAGAGAAATCATCTACAATAACGAAAGCATAAAGTTTACCTCCGAGGCTAGCAACTCTGCTAGGACCAGGACCAAATAAGTCCATATGAAGCAATTGTAGAGGTCTAGTAGTACATACTGCATTTACAGACTTAAATGTGGATCTGGTAGCTTTGTTCTTTTCACATTGACTACATACCGAATCCTTCTTGAATGTAATGTCCGGTAAACCGCATACTAGCTTCTTTGTGGATAATCTTGATATTGTATCCATATTAGCGTGACCGAGTCTCATATGCCACAGATGACTCTCATCACTCTTGGCCATTAAGCATCTACCTGAAATGTTAGTTTCTTCTAACAAATAGAAAACATATATATTGTCTTCCCTGATACCTTCAAAGATAGTACTACCAGTTGAGCTATCAACTATAGTACATTTGTCTTTGCCAAAGTTGATGCCATAACCATGATCAGCTAGATGACTTATGCTGAGTAGGTTATGTTTCAACTCGGTAACCAGACAGACATTCTTAATTACAGGATAGGGAGACTTACCAACATCACCGATACCAATAATATACCCTTTCAAATTATTACCGAAGGAGACATAGCCTTCCTTCTTTTTCTTCGACAGTGTTGCAAATAGGGTAGCATCACCGGTCATATGCCGTGAGCAACCGCTGTCGAGGATCCATTTGCTTTTAGCATGTGAAGGGTGTTCCACCTACAAAACAGTTTGCAGATGAAACCTTTGGTACTCATTTCTTGTAGGGTCCTGAATTGTTAGCCTTAGGTATCCAAGCATAAATATTTAGATCTACTAGCTTTCTCATTCTACATGCAGATGATATATGACCAATGAGGCCACAGTAATGACATTGTGCATGTCGAGTGTTGAAAGCTGAGTGGTGTGCATGGTTAGTAGGTTTGGGTTTTCTAGTATAGAAGAAAGCATACCTATAATCTTGTTTGGGCTTGACCTTTTGGGGTAAAGGTTTGATAGGGTTAGGTCTGACAGTGTTTGGCTTGGGAATGTTTCAATTTCTCGGTAAGTGACACGTGTTAGGATAGGAAGCAGCAAGCTCAGGCTGTTTTCCTAACCTAATTTCCAACCTTTTGGAAGTGTCATATAATTTAGTATAATCAGAAGTGAGTGATTCCATTCTGATTTATGCACATTAAAGACTTTTCTTCTCTATAGAAAGTTCTTCCTTGAGTTGGTCAATAATTTTGTCTTTCTCTTCAGATGACTTGGTAGTCTCGTGTAATAAGAGCTTTATTGAAGAAAGCTCACCAGACTCACTAACATTATTTCTAACCTCAGCTAGTAGGTCGGTAAGTCTACCTATTTTACCTTTGTACTCTTTAAGTACCTTCTTAGCGGTCTGATATTTACTACGCAGTTTCCTGTAGTCAAGCATCTGGTCACTGAAGGTATCTCCTAATTGCTCAAAGGTGAAGTCATCATATGTTTCGACAGCTTCAGTAGGTACCTGATCGATTGCCATGAAGCAGATGTTTGCAGCGTCCTCTGAATGTTCATCTTCTGAGTCGCTGGCTTCACTCTCATGCCATATGCTGGTGTTGGCATATCTCCGAGAAGTTGATCTTTTCAGGTTCCCTTTTTTATACCTGTTGTTCTTCTTGCTCGATGATGAGTTGGTGGGACAATCCTTCTTCATATGTCCCTTCTGCTTGCAGCCATAGCAGACAGCATCTTCTTGGTACCAGTTGTTGTTGTTGTTCTCTTTGACTCTCTTCTCATGTCTCATGAATCTTTTGAACTTCCTTGCTAGGAGAGCTTGATCTTCAGCGTCAGATCCACTGCTGTCTGAGTCATCTTCAGCAGCTTTTCTGTGCTGAGCCTTGAGGGCGATAGTCTTCTCTTTTGGTGCAGGCTCTTCAAAATCTTGTAGCTCCAGTTCATGAGTGAGTAGCTTACCCATGAGTACTTCAAGGGACATAGTTGTGAGGTCGTTCCCTTCAATGATTGCAGTAGCCTTTGGAATCCAGTTCTTGGTGAGAGCTCGCAGGAGTTTGCGAATCTTTTTATGGTTACTGTAATCTTTGCCTAGGGAGGACAAAGGATTTACAATATTCAAGAATCTCTCGAACATTTGTGTGACTGTTTTATTGGGCTTCATTTTGAACGCCTCGTACTCTTGAGTAAGTCTGCTGACTTTAGATTCTTTGACTTGAGTCGTGCCTTCATGTGTGACTTCGAGTAGCTTCCATACTTCATTGGCCGTTGTGCAGATAGACACCCTGTTAAATTCTGTTCTGTCTAAAGCACAAAAGAGAGCATTAATGGCACGTGCGTCAAGACTGGCCCTTTTCTTTTCTTCCTCTGTATATCTGCTATGGGGTTTTTCAACTAAAACTCCATCAACATTTATACGAGGTGGCTTTTGATAGCCATCAAGAACAATGGACCATAAATCAAAATTAAGAGATTTCAAGAAGAAACTCATCCGTGTTTTCCAATAAGTATAATTTGTACCATCAAACAGGGGGGGGTCTGTTTGTGGCCTGGCCTTCACTTGTGAATTTCATAGTTGCCATGTGATGTGCTGTGATCTATATAACAGTTAATTAAAAAGAATAAATAATTGTACTGTTACCTTTGCTTTACCTGTAACACCCGCTCTGATACCAATTGTAGGAACGAAATAGTAAAGCGTAATACTCTAGAGGGGGTGAATAGAGTTGGCAGCAGAATAATGCTAAATAAAAATGTTAGCAGCACAATCACAGAATATTAATCACAACTGAAATAATGTAAAGGCAAAGTTAAGAGAGCAAACGCAAAGACAGCGATGTATACTGGTATCCCTCTGTTGAGGACTAATCCAGTCGGTAGAACTCTTGCTACCAGTTGAATCCACTATTGGAAAAACTGCAAGTTTTCTTACGAAGTCCTTGCAACTTCTACAACGCGAGCTTTGATACGAAGAACTCGTCCAACTTCAAATGTGAATAGGTATTCTTCAATCAAGCCTTCTGATTACAATCTCTCAGAAACTTCTAGACCGTACCGCACTGGCAAATTGACTAGAGGATTGTAACTGGCTTGGGATCTGAAATTGTAAGCTCTAGAAAACTCTTTGGAAGATTGAAAGCTTTAGATAGAGAGAAGATTGAAAGTGAATGAGTGAGTTGAAATGATCGAAATCTTTCTCTATTTATAGGAATTCCAAAGGGAGAACTCTGTCAGAATTCGGGCAGAATTCGGGCAGAACTCGATGAGCAAATCTCGGTCAAATCCGCAACTGCAGGAGGACCAAGTTCCAGAGAATTCAAAAATCAAATGGCCACCAACCGAACTCTGGCCGAACTCTGGCCGAACTCTGGCCGAGTTCTGTCAGGGTTAGGTTAGGGTTTTTAAAAATAGGTTTTGGTGATTTTTGAAAACCTTTTTGAAAACCTTTTTGTAAACATTTTGATAGGTCATTTTTAAAAACATTTTGAATTATTTTGGGGATAGCCTATTTGCCAGTACGACTCGGTGTACAACATATTCCTAGACTCAAATAAAATGAAAATTACATTGCATAGAAAATACAGACTCGAGTAGGCAAACAGATCTTCAGTCTTGAACGGAGTGGATAGCCAATCTTGCTTATGTCCAAGAAACCAAGATGTCCCAACTAGCTTTGTATATCCAGACAGAGTTTTATCAATTATTAAAATTAGGTTGACCATATGACCAATAGGCCAACAACATCATCGTCATAATTACTAAGATCAGGGCATATCATTTATTATCAAGCTAATGGGACACGTGGCGAGCAATCAGACATTGGCGTAATCAATCATGAAGATTTAAAGCAGTTAGCATTAATTGCTCACAAGATACGGTGCTATCCGCATTAATGGCATAGATTTATTGTAATCAGGATCAAGGGTTTAGATAGATTGAAAGAGCGCCGACATTCCAAATAAATGATCATTAGCAAACCCTAATGATCACACCCCACTCCTATAAATAGCCAACATCATTCCCTTGCAAGAACAACGGACAACAAGAGAATAAAAAAAAAGAGACAGATATACAGAGAGAGCTCCCCCCTTTTTAATAATCACAGGGAGAGAGAAGCCAGGAGAGCAACACGAGGAGAGCAAGAAAAGAATTTCTTCGTCCACGTCAAGCAGATCTTCTCCGAGCCAAGACTGCATACCGATCGTCCAAGGAGTAAGGCAGAGCGGCCGTCGCTTTTCCGAGCCTCTATCGTCACCCCCCAGAATCTAAAATAAACAATTGTACTTAGACTGCTGTACCTAGGTTTTCGTCCCTAGGCTTTCTTTGTATAAGCGAGTTTGTATTGTGAGTCTAAGTTCAGTCCTCCCATAAAACTGTTCTGTACTTCTACAATCAATGGCAAACACGATGGCGACTCTGCTGGGGAATAACTTCTCCACGGCTGAGGAGTTGGTGACGCAATCGGATGCAGCCAAACTTGGCTCCACACAACAGAAGATGGTCGTCCGCTTCGACCAACAGGCGTTCGAAGAGATGCTCTCTGAAGGCAGCGCTGGCCCGATCCAGAAGCGCACCCGTACCACGAAGGCTCGCAAAGAGTGGAGGCCAAAATCATTTGCTCCTCCTCAAGTCTTCGATGAGATACCCTCTGTTGCTCAAAACGGCGAGAAGGACTCTCCTGCGGCCCCATTTCAGACCGTAGACAACTCTGCTGTCCCCAAGTCTGGCAGAAGAAAATACTATGATGCTGGACTTGCAGGGACAAAGGGGAACTCTATGCGATCCGAGCCGCAGAAGGGTATTAGCCGCAGGGAGAAAGCCCATGCGGCTACATCCGCCAACCGCATGAAAAAAACTCATGCAGCCACATCTGTCAGCCGCATAACTTATGCAGCTACAGTTGCCAACCGCATGGATGAAACTCATACAGCTATTAGAGTCAATCGCTTGCAGAAAACCCATGCGGCCACAGATGCCAACCGCATGCGGCCAGCCTGTACGGTCGTGACTCCTAGCCGCAGAAGAACTCAGCCGATGACAGAAGACAACCGCATGCAGACAGCCTGCACGGTTTCCAATCCCAGCTGCATAGCATCCGCTCCATGCTCCTCTCGATCGGTTTTCGATCGTCTTTCGTACGGTCCGAACCCTGATGATTCTCCAGACTCTGTGGTATTCAACTTGGACTCTTCTTATTATGCACCCACAGGTGCTAAGAAGAAGAAGTCCAGGGCAGCGCGGGCTCATCAAGCCCAGACAGCTACCCCAACCTCTGACTATCAGGGCGTCCCGCTGATTATCACGCGGGCCTCTGATGGAAAGTTGTATAGAACCGCTCAAGTCCAGTCCCCAGCGGCAAACGGACAAAGTGGTTCCTCTGACCTGCGTGAGGCTGTCCTCCACAAACGCAAGAAAAGAGAAGGGGCTTCGGCGTGCAAAGAGTCCTCACATGGACGTCACTGCACCCAGATCATCGTCAACTGCTGCTGCAACAACACGGCAGTGACAGAAGATCGGCCGTCCGTCTTCCAAAGATTACAACATCCGAGCTCAGAGGACGAAGCACCTCCTATTGCCTCCTGCAATTCTGCGCAGAAAGTCTCCGCCGAGGGGAAAGGGAAGAAGACAAGCATATCCAACCCAAAAATATCAACCACTACAGCTAAGAAATTATCGACTAAACTGTTGCCCTCCGCCGGAGTATACCAACACACCTATTCGAAGACAAAATCTGCTGCAATGGAAGATTCATCGTCCGCACCGCTAAGGGTCAAGGGAGCTGGGGGTAGCACTCCTCCGAACATCCACAAAAATCCGATGTTTCAAGGAGACGAGCCTGGAGAAATAACTCTCCTATCAGGTGCAACAGATGCTGATGTCCCCGAGGACATCCGTGACTTTCAAGATGAAGCAAGCTCCGAAGCTGGGGGTACTGGTCCTTCTGAATCCAAACCCGAAGAGAATATTCTCACCTATCCCGATGATTTTTCAATGTATGGGTATGACTCGGAGGGCGCACCCTCCACCGTCCCTTCCGTCACTCCTCACGTAAGGACGGTATTCATGACAGACAACAATCAAGGTGGCTCCAATGATCGCCAATGCATCGACACTTTGGAGGCCATACTGCACGCCTTGGTCAAATCTATAGACGAGATCAAAGCGGCGCTTCCTACTCTGCAGGGAGTGACACTGGGCCAGACAAGTGCGGGTCCCCCATTCAACGTAGATTCAAATTCGGCGGCACCGAACCCGGGCAATAATCCTCCCGAAGTAACGGATCCGACTGCGACAGATGAGACCCGAGAAGTAAGGAGAGAAGTTCAAGAGCTCCGAGCCATGTTCCATGCCCGAGAAAACACTCAAGACTTCAGAATATGGCAACCATATCCTGCTGAATGGAGGGATGTTCCATTCCCACCAAGATATAAGCCGTTCAATATCAACCCCTATGATGGCAAGACCTCAGTAAGTCGGTATATCACTTACTTCGAGGTCACCACCGACCATCTGCCCCATGATGACGCTATCCTCATGCGGTTATTCATCGGGGCATTGGAAGGAGTCGCCTTTGACTGGTACCGCAACCTGCCGGACAATTGCATCCACTCCTTCGCTGGCTTCAAATGCTTGTTCTTGGAGAGGTTCTACGAGGTAGGGCAGGACGTCACAATGTCTACCCTCATGGACGTCATCCAAGGAGAGAAAGAGCTGACGAGGAATTACATTAAGCGGTTTCGTCAAACCGCAATGAAGTTACCGTCTGGCAATTCGGATTCTTCCCTGATTGAAATTTCCCAAAAGAGACTACTTCCAACAATTAGTATCTGGATGGGCGAAAGTCAATTCAAGGACTGGAAGGCTTTTATCATCAGTGCTACAAGTGCCGAAGAACGATTGAAGAAGGCCCACCAGCTGGGGTTGCATATCTCAGAGAGAGAGAACAAGGGCAAGCGTCCCAGCACCAACACCGACAATGGGGGTAGCCCCTCCAACAATCGGGACAACAGAGGCAAGCAGGCTATGGTGGCCGACACGGCCCAGAAGCCCGAGTCACAACCAACAGACAAACAATGGCCTCAAATCACTTACTCTTTTGAAGACGGCCACGTCAAGCCTATCTTGGACATCGCTTCATACTTGCTATCACTGATTACTTCTCCAAATGGGTGGAAGCTGTCCCACTCGCAGAAGTTAAGACTTCAAACGTGATCAGCTTCCTTAAGCATCACGTCATCTACCGCTTTGGATTACCCCGAAGGATCATCCATGACAATGGTTCGCAGTTTGCAAGCCACGCATTCTATCGGTTCTGCGATAAGCACCGCATTCAGAATGTCGCTTCGACACCGTACAACCCGGCAGCAAACGGGTTAGCAGAGGCATTCAACAAAATGATCATCAAACTCCTCAAGAAGTTTGTCTCCTCCAACAAATGTGACTGGAACGAAAAGCTCGGCGAATGCTTATGGGCTTATCGCACCACAGTTCGAACAGCCATCGGGAATACACCATTCTCCCTGGTGTACGGGAGTGAGGCGGTCCTCCCATTGGAGACTCAAATCCCCTCACTCCGCGTCGCCCTCACCTATCAATTGACAACAGATGATAACTACCGACGTCGACTACAAGAGTTGGAGGCCTTAGATAAAAAATGCCTCCTAGCTCAGCAAAGGATCGAGCTATACCAAGCACGTATCTCAGGAGCCTTCAACAAGAAGGTTAAAATCAGAACATTCCAAGTAGGCGATCTTGTGCTGGCAGTCCGGAGGCCAATGGTCATGACTCACAAGATCGCCGGCAAGTTCCAGCCAAAATGGGAAGGTCCATTTGTCATCGAGGCCGTGTTCTCCAACGGTACTTACCGCCTCGCCAAGCAGAACGGAGACTTGCTCATGTTGCCCGTCAACGGCAAGTTTCTGAAGAAATACTATGTTTAAACATCATTCTCCAAATCATCGAGTCATGTACCCTATAGTACCACTGAACTCATATCCACCCTATTTCAATTCATCGAGTCATGTACCCTTTAGTACCACTGAACCCACGTCCACAATATTTCAGATTATCGAGACGTGCACCCGCTGGTGCCGCTGAACTCTCACTTCCTCAATATTCTAAATTACCAAGTTATGTACCCGCTGGTGCCTCTGAACTTACATTCCGGTTACTCTTTCAGATAGTAAGTCACGTATAATTATACCTCTGAACTTTCTTCCTGGAAGAGGTCCTCCCTCATGATCCACTACCCGCACTCCCAGTGCACAAAAAGGGTAGTCGATCCACCAATTTCCGAAACAACTATGTCCTCATTACCTCTGAGTCATCTTCACTTCCACCAAAAATAAACCGCCCCCTCGCATAGAACTTCCACGTTCTCCTACCTCTGAGTCGTTCTATGTACCCACTCTTCATTGAGCCCACTCCTGCCATGTCCTCATTACCTCTGAATGGGAAGGCTCCGTCGAAGAAATCATCATATTTGCCATGTCCACATTACCTCTGAGCAAGTATGCCGGTCCTCTTTCAACCTATTATCTGTACCCACAACCGGAGTACGATAAGGATAATAGGTCCACAAATGTCCTCTGTTGACCACAAATATCCTCTGTTGACCACAAATATCCGCTATTTACTACAAATAGCTTCCGTGAAGTCTCCCCTGCCATGTTCTCATTACCTCTGAGCAGGAAGATTTTACGGTAAAACCTTCACGTTTGCCATGTCATCATAACCTCTGAGCAAATGTGATTGGTTTCCTTTCATCCCATTATCCGTATCCTGAACCAGGGTACGCCAAGGATAATAGGTCCACAAATATCCCTTGCTAAGCTTCTTAGCATAAATCCACCATCTTACCATGCCCCGGGAGCCCGGCTGCTCTACGGCATTCCTTCCTCCAATACCAAGAACACCCATGACTACTTTGCCATGGCTGCTCCAAACATCCAAACTTGTTATCCGTACCTAAAGACAAGGTACACCTTAGGGTAACAGATCCACAAATAATCCCCCAGCAAGTTCGGTTCCATGAACACCGTAAGTACAAGAAAGAAAAGAGGAGTTGAAACATGCTCATTTATTCAAAAATCAAAGGGCTACATCAGCGGGGATCACATCCCTTACAAAAAAAAGAAAAAAAAGAAGAAGACAGAGGGCGGATCACTGCTCTGGAGCACATAACGTCGTGAGACGGTCCTTTATCAAGGCAACCGATCGTTCAAGCCTCTGTTTGGCTCGACGCTCCGCCTCCTGGTTCAGCATCGCCGCATCCTCCAGATGAGCATGGGCTTGCCAGTTGTCCTCAAACTTCTTGAAGGCCCGCTCCAGGTTGACAGAAGATCGGGAAACCCTCTCGGCCTCCCGAGCGATCAACTCCTGTTCTGCATGAGCAGCCTCCCGCTCTGACTCTAACAAGGCCAACTCCTTCTGGAGTGCGAGAATCCGCTCCTTCGTGTCAGCTATTCCACGAGAGGCAGATTCTTCCCGGGCCCTACAAGCCTGACTCCGACGACCCAGTCGGTTATAGGAGACGGAGAACTTGTCAAGGTCCCCCTGCACAGCCGGCCCGGCAGTTTCTCGAGCGAGTTTGATCCTATCCCGAGCAGCAATGAGGAAGCCCCGCTCCCGTTCAATCGCAGCAGGCAAGCCAGCCTGCCGTATTGCCAGAAGTTGGGTCACAAGCTGGTCAACCTCTATCAACTTAGGCTCCAGGAACGCGGCTAACCCCACCCCGCCAGGAAGACCCTTCAGAGTGTCGATTTGACCCCGAGCGCCCCGCAAAGACAGAGAAAAAGGGATCCCCCGTTCTACGGCAGCGTTTACACCCCTCCCTAAGTGACGATAAAACCTGTCAACCACATCCTGCGTCACCTCATTCAGAGCCTCCGAGGAAGCCGGTGTCAACGGGAGTGTGGCTGGCAGCGCGGAAGAAGACGCAACAGAATCTGCCGCTCCTTCCACAAGAGAAACCAACTCTGCACGGAAGGACACTTGAACATCGGCCAATTCCTCCTCAGCGGCCCGCAGAATTTGGATGCTCGGCAGAGTCGAGAAGTCGATCTCCGGAACCGTATAAGCAGCCGAAGACGAGGCCGGGGCCAGCACCAACTCCATCCCCATCTGCCCAGAGCTGGCAGGATGTCCCTCAACATGCGATAAAGAAGGAGAGGAAACGCTCCCTTCGCCCAGATCACGGCAGACCGGGCCTTACACGAGAACATCCGCGGCGGGAGGTAAAGGGTCAGGACCTGCAGGGCCAAGGCAACCATGAATCGACTTGACCCTAAGGATATGTTGATAGAGCAAATAAGCCCCCTCGGTGGTCAATATGTGGCTCAGCTTACCAGTAGAGGAGTGTGGAGGCTGGGGTTCACCTACAGCCATCACAACCTCTTCACCAACAGCCTCCGAGTCAGGAATAATAGACTCATCCGCCCTTGCATCCTCAGGAAGAGATGCACCGAGAATGGCGTCGTCTTGCTGAAGTTTAGGAATCTCGGAGACGGGCCCATGGAAACTTTCGTCACCCCGGGCTGGGGCCTCAGCAGCTTGGGAGTCCTCGGCCGCTGCTGAGAGAGCCCCCGTAGAGAGAACCGCGGCACACATGTCGCTAATCAAAGCAGCAAGGGTCGGATCAACTACTGGGGCAGTAGATGGTTCAGGAGAGCCTGGTTCGTCAGACACCTACAAAAAAAATGATCAAGTCATATCTTCAAGAGGAAAGAAAATCGCAACAAAGATATAACTCCGACTTAGTCTTACCTCCGGAACATCGTCTGCACCCTCACCCTTCTCCGTGATAAGCAGCCTACGGGGCCCGATCGCCGCTCTCTTTACAGAAAAAGCCACTCCTCCGCCAGTGGACTCGCGTCTGCCCCGTTTACGTGAGGGACCAGGCACGATAGGCGGTAGTTCTACCCGCACTCCCTCCGACATAGATGGCAATTGGTCTACCGCTCCGTCTAATACAACCGACGGATGATCTGTCATCATCTCATCTGCCATGACGGGAGGCTGACCCGCCGTTGCCTCATCACCAGAAGAAAGAGAACCCTCGTCGTCCCGCTCATTGTCTTCCTCGATTATGTCAAAGGACTCGGAATCGGGCGTAGGAACTCTATTCACCCATTTTCTCTTTGCCTTCGACACCACAGCCTTCTCCGCCAGGCGAGTGCCCACGATGAAGCTAGTCCTCGGGTCAAAATCAAGAGGAGGATGATTCGCCGTGACGTGATACAGGGCTGCCATATGCAAAATTTCATCTATCATATTTGCCGTAGGAACTGAGAAGCTGGTTCGGGTGTGAAAGGTTTCATAGTAGCTCCACGCTCTAATACCATCAAGAATGCTACCCTCGAACCCCAAGCAAGAATTGGGACGTCCAAGGAACAATTGGCCGTATCCAAACTGGCGGGCAAACCTACTGGGCTAATAGGGTTCCAAATACACAGTATTGCGATTACGGTAAACTAAGTGTACCGGACGAATGTTATGCAGCCAAAAACGCATCTTCTCAGGTAAGAAATAAGGAGGTACAGCACCATCAACATAAACACTCCTTACTTCTTGGTCGGTGAAACGGAGAACGGACACGAAGAAATTATATCCGTCCGCCCTCGCCAACATCCTCCGACACGCCGACATGGTACTACATTCCCAGGGCTGATGATGATACTTGAAAAGAAAAGCGTCGTCATCCGTAACACCATCTTCCGTCCCAGGTCTCATCAAAGACTGATAATACAGCAACAGCCATCCCAGCAAGTAATGATAAGGTAGTTCTATACGCTCAAAGTCCATTGTCACGTCACGAGCAATAACCTTGGACGAGAAGGTACGGAGACCATGCTGAATACTGCACACCATGGCAGGAAGAAGAGCCAGCCTGACCCCAAAGGCCAACTTCACGGCAGGGAGAATGAAATGGCGACTGATCCTCTCAATGAAACTTGCCCCTCCTGAAACCACGCAATTGTGCAGCCATACCATTAAAAACCCGGCCAAGAGTGCCTTCTCTGATAGCCGCCGGGTACCATAATAAAAGTAGCTGAAGGAGTCAATCTGGCTTCCAAACTTGTCGCTTTGTGACCTCGACCTCCTAGCGGTCGACACCAAGTCCTCTACTTTCCTAGGAGTTTGGCGATCCCGGGAAGTAACCCGGCCAGCAGCGCTAAATTTGAAAAGGTATGCGACCCAAGATTTAGTGTGGGGAGCATCCCCTTTCGAGCTGTCATTTTTCTGGATAGCCGTTCGGTGACAGGTGCTATGATGACACAATAATTCTTGATACACTACGACGAAACCGGAGAATCGTCGGTCTAAGTCCTGGAACTGCTCGTTCGTCGGAGTATACGCTTCGAAGGGCTCGTCTCCCCAAGGGAGCTTGGAGACAGCATACATCTCATAAAGGGCGAGTCCCAATTCCCCAACAGGGGTGAAGAAAGTCCCTGTCCGAGGATTATACATCTCCATGAGGGCCATGAACAGTGGCTTATTAACAGGCAACCCGTGGCTGGTACCCCGAATAGCATCATAAAGGTTGACTCCCCGCAAAAATTCTCCGTACTTCCGTAGAATCCATGAGGTCAGGTTAGCCCAAGGGGGAATGGGGTGTAACCAGCTCGGCAGTACCAATCTGCCAACAGGATAGGAACCTTTGCGAACGAGCTGGCTCAGGAAGGTATCAGCCTGAGAGAATAAAAAGTTAGGACCAGGGGTGTTGATGAAGGTACCTGGAACTAACCCCATCACAGATCGACTGGCCGGATCCTTGATCGCACGCACCGACCCAGCAGTTTTGTTGTAGCGGATGTTACCAACAAACATCCCTGGTCTGGTTGGAGTGAGGGTGTCTGGCATCTGCCTGTCCAAAACGATCATGTTGAACCACGCAAAGGGGAAATGGCGCTTCATAAGGGGAATGTGAATCGGCATCCCGTCCAGGCCAAAATCCCAACTCTCGAAAACATCTAACACTCGGGAGTTTTCTATAATCAACGCATCCCCGAAGAGGAAAACCGGTCTCAAATACTCCCCATCAGACATCCCGGAGCTCATCATGTCATTAAGGAATTAGAAAGATTGAACCCTAATGGCATTCAATCGCTCCAAAGGTTCATCAATAAGTAGCTGCTCGGATATTTGACGAACTAGATCATCCCGATGCAAGCTCGAGGCAAGCTGATGAGAGCCAACCAGAAGTTTCCCCGCAAGATTTACTGGCAGATTTACTGAAGAAAAAATCAAAATAAACAAGTCAACAAAGATAGCTGAAACACAAAAACTGCGTGATGCTTATACGGCTTAGCTCAGTTCAGCCTCATGCGGATCAGCTTGAAAGAGTTCATACAGGTCAGTCTGAATAGATTTATGTGGCTTAATTCGAAAGAGCACATGCAGCTCAGTACGAATAAGCTTATGTGGTTCGGCCCGAAAGGAGCTTATGCGGCTCAGTACGGATAAGCTTATGCGGTTTGAAAGAAGCATATGCGGACACGGCCCAATTCGAATAAGCTTATGAGATTCGACTCGAAATAGGCCTATGTAGTCCTGTACAGATAAGCTTATGCGGCCCAGTTCAAATGGGCTTATGCGGTTCAGTTCGAAATAGACTCATACGGCTCAGTTTGAAAGAGCTCATGCGGTCCAAATCCTAATGAGCTCATGCGGCCTTGATAAAGAAGTAGTTATGCAACCTCTTTCATGGGGCTCAAACCTGGGTCATACCCCATGCGGCCCGCGCATGAGTCGGACACACAGGGTACTTTGGAGTATAGGCTCGCGCATAAAATATGCGGCGTAGCCATGGCAGTTCATGTCAAGGATCCTACCAGCAATAGGCGGGTGGACGTTGGGGTGAAAAACAGGCATGCCAGCCGACGGAGGAGCCGCCACGTTCGCCGTCGCAGTCGATGAAGACGCGGCCTTCTTGCCCTTCGCTGCCGCGGAAGATGATGCGGCCTTCTTGCCCTTCGCTGCCGCGGAAGATGATGCGGCCTTCTTGCCCGTAGCAGCAGCAACTTTCTTGGGAGCCATTGTCGATCTTTGAAGGAAGAAGACGAAGAGCAAAGACGGCAACAGGGAATTCGAGCAAAGAGAGAAGGTAAAGAAACCCCCAAGGGACTAAAAGACTCCTATTTATAGGCGAAAGAGGCCCATAAAAACAAACAGACGTCTCGGATTATGTGCCGCCTCAAAAGATAAAGGCAAAACGCTTCGGTCAAGGCAAAACCGACCCTTGGGATCCTCCCCCAAAAAGACGGCGTTAATTCAAAACGAATCAAAGGCATTTAATGAAGATTTGCATACGTGGTCAGGACACGTGGCAAAGAGCCTATGCGGACAGATGAATCTATGCGGCTAGGACACTTATGCGGCATAAACGGGACCATGCTTCTTATTCAAAGTATTTCAATTTTGCAAATTGAAAACTTTGAAGGGGGTCCTGTAGAAGCATGGAAAATATCAGAATAATGGTCCATGCGGCTCCGGATACGTAGCCCATGCGGCTCATATGGGAGCTGTCTTATACGGTTCAAAGGAAGACTCTCAGTCTCATGCGGCTCGAGAGTGTATGCGGTTCAGCAGGAATATACGGCTCGATCGATGCCACGTGTCCCCTTGTGATCCTTTCCTACAGCTGGCCCTTTGAATAGTGGCCTCATTTAATGCTCTGACATGATTTGACGACTGTGACGGCTCTGGCATAAAGTGTCATAATGGCTCTGCCATAATGACAGACTCTTCGGGAAAAGAATAAGATCTCTGACCCGATCCGTCAGAAATCCTATGTTGCCACGTGGCAAATCTCATACGGCTTAAATAGAGAATAGCTTCATGCGGCTCACTGAGAAGTCACCCTATATGACTAGCAGAAATCAGCCATATGCGGCCCACTGAGAGCTCAGCCCCTGCGGCTCAATACAACGCTAGATCATGCGGCTCGCAAAGACTATGCATATGCGGCTCATTGAGAGTTCGTTCCCTGCGGCTCGATGAAGCATTGTCCTATACGGCTCACGAAGAGTATCTCCCTGCGGTTCAAGTGTTGCCCATCCTATGCAGCTCTGGCAGGACCCACAATCAAAACACGTGGCATCGGATCAATCAAGGATTTAACCGAATCCCAACAAGTATATTTGACATCATCGTCATAATTACTAAGATCAGGGCATATCATTTATTATCAAGCTAATGGGACACGTGGCGAGCAATCAGACATTGGCGTAATCAATCATGAAGATTTAAAGCAGTTAGCATTAATTGCTCACAAGATACGGTACTATCCGCATTAATGGCCTAGATTTATTGTAATCAGGATCAAGGGTTCAGATAGATTGAAGGAGCGCCAACATTCCAAACAAATGATCATTAGCAAACCCTAATGATCACACCCCACTCCTATAAATAGCCAACATCATTCCCTTGTAAGAACAACGGGCAACAAAAGAATAATAAAAAAAAAGACAGATATACAGAGAGAGCTCCCCCCTTTTTAATAATCACAGGGAGAGAGAAGCCAGGAGAGCAACACGAGGAGAGCAAGAAGAGCATTTCTTCGTCCATGCCAAGCAGATCTTCTCCGAGCCAAGACTGCATACCGATCGTCCAAGGAGTAAGGCAGAGCGGCCATCGCTTTCCCGAGCCTCTATCGTCACCCCCCAAAATCTAAAATAAACAATTGTACTTAGACTGCTATACCTAGGTTTTCGTCCCTAGGCTTTCTTTGTACAAGTGAGTTTATATTGTGAGTCTAAGTTCAGTCCTCCCATAAAACTGTTCTGTACTTCTATAATCAATGGCAAATAGGTATCACTCATTGGACTCTTAACCCGTGACCCTTCTTTTCAGATGGTGTTCTAGTTTAGTTTGTTATCCCATTGTCTGTCCTGTCCGCCGGATTGTGTAAGGAGAGCGGTTCTACTCGGGTGAAGGTCTGCAACCCTGGTCCTTGTTTGGTTTAAGGGTTGTGGATCTGATCCAGAGTGGTTCACATAATCTTTGCCATCTTTCGACAGTATTGATTAGTGTTGACCCATGTGTTGGGATTATGATCTTATTCGAGGATTGACTATAAGGAGATATGATATTGAGATAGTGATTATGGTAGACTAAGTGGATTCTTAGATAGTGTTGCTAGTTCTTTGGTGATGTTCTAATTTGATCAGATATGTCTTTTAGGACTTTTGGATTTTGATACCGGTACGAGTGTCTCGCGGAACTAGGAGAATATCGAGGGTATTATTATATAATTTTTACTCGACTTCCCGAATGCCCAAAACTGGGTACCTTTGTGTATTTCGGTAGTTGGGGAACCTGGTTTGTTTGCTATGTCTTGGTAGTTGAGGGGCTTATTTTCTAGTGGCTTGTGATCATTGACTTGGAGGATTCTTGTGAGCCAGAGGGCCTAGCATTGCTTATAGTGATTAGCTTGGTATTTAGGTTATTGACCTTCCTAACATGATATTGATTCCATCGTAGAGGGGTGGCACTTGATAGATTGATCTGGTGGATAGACCGACTTGATGATTGGAGCAGTAGGCTCCCATATAAGTTTGAGATGATATTGTGGTAGAGGTTTTGATCTTGTACTTGACCTGATATCCATGCCACGATGTGGGCAGATGACTTCTTGTGACTGACAGATTTGTCCTTGTCCCAGACCTGACTACTTGTATCCGTGCTATAAGTCTAATTACCCTTTGAGGTACTGGCCCTGATCTTGCACTTTGGTGCCCCTTGTCTATTGGTACTTTGATGTGCTACTTCCATGATTATATGGCATTGCGATGCCTTCTTGATATTCTAGCTATATTATATGATTACCTGCACGGGTATCTGGTATTTGGCCTATAGTCTTAGCGTGGTTAGGATTGCTTGCTTGCTTGTTGCATAACACTAAGGATGGATCACAACTGGGACTATAGGTGCCGATGTTGATTCTTACTTAGCGTTCTTGTACTGAGGTACGACATCTAGGAGGATGATCATGTGACCACGGCATGTGATTCCGGATAAATGTATGGTTAATTTAGGCAACTTAAACTGGTAAAAACATTGGGGGGGACGGAATCCCGAGATCGTGCATTACCAGCCTTATCCCAGATATTAGTCATGACCTGCAGGCTGGCCGCCACGGATATTGTTACCATTCGCACTAGTGGATGGCAATATCCGGCTAATTATGTACTATACATTATATACATGGCATGCTCGGTACGGTAGCCTTACGAGGGACCGGTGGTGACATGCAAAGCCCGGTGGCCTTACCAGGTATCGGTGCTCTTCTTACATGCTATACTTGGCCTCGCTAGCCTTGCTGGGACGGCACGATCTGAGGATTCCCATACTTGCATTGTTGGGGTAACCCAACCTCCACATAGGAAGCCGTAGGCATTTTGAGTGGCCACTTATTCTCCTAAATTGTATGGCTTGTTGCTTGCTACGCTGGCTGGCACGTAACGCTGTCCCGGTGCGATAATTTATTCCCTTGTTCTTGTTTGATGTAGGGGTGAGTTACTGTTCCGATGACAGACTACGAGTTCCAGTTGGCGATGCAAGCATTAGTGGATGTCAGGATGACTGTGATAATTGTTGGTACGTATTAGTAGTTGGATTGCTGTATTATATTTTGTAATCGTGCGTTGGTACCGCACGATCCCTTACCTTATGTACTGTTTTTAGATGCTATTTTTGTCATATTTTATCCTGCTGGTTTTCTTCGCCCGTCCTTGAGCCTTCCTTTCTGGTACTTGCTACGGTTGGCCTGACCAACCCTGGATTGTTCCCAGATTGCCTGAGATCGACCTTGTGGATCTTCCAGACTCGACTTGGAGGATGTGCTTCAGTTCCCGACCATGCTAGGAACTGTGGGAAGGTATACTAGTCTACATTATTATTTTGTACTGTAGATTCCTGATTTTCATATGAGTATTCCCTGCTTTCCATATGATTATCTCTCTTGATGTTGTTTCATTGTGATTTGCCTGTGGACATGAGATCGAATTTAGGCCATAGATTAATTGCATGCTAGGATGCCCAGCAAGACTTGACAGCCGTCATCGTCGTATAGCGTATTCGTACCTTATACGGTGTAGCTGGCCTACGTCCATCCCCGTATTCCGGTACTGGGGCATGACACGGCTGGACACACAGAGAGACAAAAGGCGTGCACAGAAGAGTCTTCCCATCCTGAGAGCATTTCTTCATCAGAGCCAAGGCTACGTCGAATCGTCCAAGGAGTCAGGCAGAGTGGCCGTTGCTTTCCCGAGCCTCTACCGTCACCCTCCAGAAAAAACTATACAATTGTACTTAGATTGCTGTACCTAGGTTTTCGTCCCTAGGCTTTCTTTGTACGAGCGAGTTTGTATTGTGAAGTAAAAGTCCAGTCCTCCCATATAATTGTTATGTTCTTTTATAATCAATGGAAAATAGCCCTGCCTAACCCCGCGGCTGGATTTGAAGAAGCCCTCGGCTTGACCGTTAATGACTGTGGAAAACCACGAGTTGCTGATGGATCTCCACACGGTGTTGGTCCAAGTTTCCGAGAATCCAAATACCCTGAATACCCAGATCATAAATTGCCAGTCTAGTCTGTCGTAAGCTTTTTCCATGTCAATCTTAACGACGATGTTGCCTCCTCTAACAGGAAATTTCATACAGGTGATGAGCTCTTGGGCTAGCATGATATTGTCTTGGATGTTCCTCCCACGAATAAACCCAATTTGCTCGTTAGAGATGACCTTGGGGAGAAGGCACGCCATTCTGGTAGCGATGATCTTGGAGATAATCTTGTTAGTGAAAGTGCACAGACTGATTGGCCGAAAGTCGCGAAAGGACTTCGGGTTCTTTTTTTCGGAATGAGGATGAGGTTGGCGCTGGAGATGGCTTTGGGGTAGGTGGCTCCTTCGAAGAAGGCAATTGCGGCTTCGATGATATTTTGCTTGATAATGTCCCAGCACGTACGGAAGAAGACCCCCAAAAATCCGTCGGGACCGGGAGCGCTGTGCTCGTTCAGATCCCACACCGCGTCTTTCACTTCCTGTTCCGTGGGGCGGCATTCCAGCTGGGCATTGTCGGTGTCGTCAATGAGACAGGAGATTTGATCTAGAAAGGCGTTGTCTTTGTGGACTGTCTCCTTAGTTAATAATTTGGAGTAGAATTTCGTAGCAGCTTCGTGGATACTCTTTTGGTCGGTGATGATGTTTCCATTATCGTCCGTTGTATGGTGAATCGTGAGCTTCTGTCTGCGGCCGTTGATGCAGTCATGAAAGTATTTCGAGTTTTTGTCCCCGTCACTATCCTATTTCAACCTAGCTTTCTGTTTCCAGAAGTCGGTCTCCACTTTGAGCCTGAATTTGAGCATAGCCTTGGTAAGGTTCAGGGCAATCCTGGCCGCCGGGGAATGATCCGTAATGAATCTGGCTTCTGCTCGGGTGACATCGTCTTCAGCAATCCGTACGGCTTAAAAAATGTCCCCATAGGAAAGTTTGCTACAATTGGACAGGGCTATCCTCGTAGCCTTGAGTTTTTGGCTCACCCGAACAAGGGAATCGGGTGAGTCCTCACTGTTCCATGCTTCCGCGATGATCCCCAAAAATTGTAGGTGCTCGCTCCAGAATTCGAGGAATTAAAAATTCTTTTTGTGGGGTTTGTTGTTGCTTTTGATTTCTACCAGCAGCGGGGCGTGGTCGGATTCGGAGGAATTGAGGTGGGATAGCTTGGTGGTGATCCCCATACCATGCCAACGGTCGTTAGTAAGGGCTCTGTCGAGACGAGAATATTGGCGCCGGTCACCATCTTGCATGTTACACCAGGTGAATGCATTGCCCGAAAACTGGAGGGTGGTTAGATGAGCATTGAATATGAAGTTGTTGAAGTCTTACATGGCCGTCAAAGGAGGCGGACGGCCGCCGATTTTCTCTTCTATGCAGGTAATCGCATTGAAGTCTCCGATGCAAAGCCAAGGGGAGTTGATATGGTGCTGATGAATGTCGAGAAGGTCGTTCCACAGTAGTTTCCGCTCAGTGATATCGCAGCTGCCGTGGACCGCCGAGAGGATTGCGCGCTCGGGGAGCAAGGGGTGTTCCAACCAGCAGGAGAGGGCCTGCTGGGTTTCCTGGATGATGCCGAAGTTGACGTCCTGAGTGTCGAGGATCCAAATGTCATGTCTGCCAGCTGCGGCTTGGGTAGGTTCAGCTGCAATTGGATGGATTTAAGTCTTTTGGTGAGGATTTTGGGTTCGAGTATAATAAGGATGTCGATCTTATGTATTTTCCGCAGGGTGGAGACTCTTCTTAATGTAGGTTTATTCCCCAGACCGCGGACATTCGATAATAGGATGTTTATCATTTAAAGAGTTAGGGTGGAGATTTTTTGTTCCGCCTGGCAGCGGATCTAGTTTGGATGGTTGTGGTCTCTGTGATTCCAATAAGGTCATGGATCACACACGAGGTTGATGCTTCATCTTTTGTCGAGGTGGGGGGGGCCCGACAGGGTTGCTCGTGCGGGTCTGAGTGTTGGCCGATCGATTCCCCGGCGGGGTCAAGAATGGAGTCGTCCGCTGGGTCAACTAATTCCCCAGCGGAGTCCCTATATATATATATATATATATATATATATATATATATATATATATATATATAAAATATATATATATATATATATATATATATATATATATATATATATTTTATATATATATATATATATTGAATCAACCTACCATTTTATTGAATAAGGCCGAACAGGCCGAACCTTTACAAGTATACCTAGAGGCGCAAAATGTGGATGCACGTAGACGTATACTGACAAAAGAAGAGGCAAACAAAAACAAAACGGCTAAGCCGAGGATAGGAGAGAGTTCCAGAATGTCTCCTGGCCATGCCTACAGAGGGGTCTTCGTTTGTGGCATTGACGATTGATCTTCCAAATTAGTTGGTCAGCGCTGTACTGGTGGCCTTCGTATCTCGCCTTGTTCCAATTTTTTCAGATTACCCACGTTGCGGCCGCGGCGACGATCTGGTAGCCATGGGACGCGAAAGCCCAATTGGCCAGGAGTTGGTGAAGGTTGCCGCCTCCATGAGACAATCTACAACGCTGGGATAGAGTTCTCCAGACCTTTACCGGTAGGTCCCCCTGATTGAGGATGTGGTTGGCTATTTCTGATTGTCGATCAGTACAGCATGTGCACGCTGTAACGCCCTAGTCCCAAAATACATAGGACTAGGAACGTAGACATGCCAGCTGTATAATAAATATACGTAAGCTGTAAAATATACTAGAATCACGACTAATCTCATCCACACAAAAATAAATGAATAAAAGATATCATATAATGATAATAAATTGTCTTGATACAATATGTTGGGCGGAGACAAATCCACTACCAACAAATAAGGAAAAGATATATGGAAAATAAAATGAGTTTAGCAAGCGAAGCGAAGACGATCCAAGTGCAATCATCCTCGAAGAAATAGCGATGATCATGTCCACGGCTAGAACACCTGCGAAAGATAAGAGCACACACCTGGCGAGATAACCAGGTCCTCAGAGGGACGTAACAAGACACATAATATCACGCCATATAGACTGGATAAATATTGCTCAAATAAATAAGTCAATTGAATTATAACATGGTCCAATACACACCTATTGAACTAGCGTACCATCCCCCCAACCAAACAAGGACAGGAGATGGTAAACTAATTCACGATGACGTATCTTTCCATACTATGACCCAATATGGTATCCGGACTCCGACAAGGTTCAATACCTTTTCATCGAAGTAGTAAGCTACACCTACAACCAAACAAGGACAAAATGTAGAGAACTAATCCGCGACAAGTTATTGTTCCAAGCCACGGTTAGATACAAGTACCCAAACCAAAAGTACTCATACCTAACGGATAAGTTAGCCTAACCAGTCTAAGTGAAATGTAGTTAAGAACAATCATTCTTACGCATGGGCCCTGGCTAAAATAGGATAGGCACAGTCCCCCCTTGGGGCACCAAAGGCCCAATCAATAATAGCATAACGTTCCGCAGAACGCCAGTGGCCGTCAGTAATCATGGGTCATCAATCCCGTATCTCCAGCGAAGCTTCCGGTCAAAAGGAAAAGTGCATCGAAGCCTATACGCTAAGGAATTGTCCTTCCTACCCAATGCCTACTATGTTGTATCCACAACAGACTACCTCTATAACCGCTAAGTCAAACTAGCATGCAATTCTATTAGCGGTTAATCCTATCGCACAACTTGTACGTACTGGTGGCCAGCAAATTACGCACGTCCGTGTTCTACATGCGACACACAACTTCGTGGTACGACGTGTCAAGGCCAGATGAATGCAACACACAAGGTGGTCCCTTAAAACTAGGTTTAATACGTAAGAAAAATAATACATAGCAGGAAATATAAATGAACAGTAAGTTCTAACAAGTTATGCCATGTATCACAGTTTATTTTGCATAAAGAAAATAATGAATAATGCATGAAATATGAGGTAAAATAAATAAACAGCAAATAGCAAGGTGTCTTGCCTGATTGACGCCTAAGGTAGTGCTGCAATAATCAAGGTCGCACGAACTACGACTTCGGTGCAACAACTATGCAAGGTGACCTCTGATGGTGGCACGGACAGTTCCATTGGGTCCAGAAGGGTCAAACTAGTTAGGGTAGACATAAGGTAGTATGAAATTGGCGAGGGAATAAGATAAAAGAAATTTTAGTCATGGACAAGGATTTATAACCGAAGGAATTTAAGGAAATAATAATAATACATATACTATTTTAGAAAATACTTATGATACTTAAAATTATGTATATTTTTACCCGAAAATATTTTAGGCAAATACATACTTGGAAATTACTAGTAATTATTTTATAACTCGAAAGCTACCTTTTTATTAGTAAAATATAATTTTAGATAAATACTTGGAAAATAAAAATAAAAATAAAATATATTTTTAGGCTAAAATCCAAAATTTGTCATATAGAAATTTCTAAATAGTAAACCATATATATATATTTTTTATTTATATATATATATATATATTAGAAAAAAATATTTAGATCACTACTTTTTGAAAAAATTATTTTAGGCTATAATTTATAGGTCGAAACCATCCTTGAAAATTATCTAGAAATATTATAAATATATTTTGCTACATTTAAATGCCATATTTAAAATAATATAAAAATATATTTACAAAATATCCATAACTACTTAGAATAATTTATAAACCTTATATATCTAAATACTGTTAATATAACATGATGTTCAAAGTCCAATACTTCTAGTTACATATATGGTTTTGGAAAAATATTACATAAATGTTCTTATGTAATAATAAATATAAAATAAAATGGAAAAACTATTGTTAGTAATATTAACAAAACAAAAATAGTAATAATAATCAGTAATAATATTAATAATCCTAATAATAATAATATATAAAATATATCAGTTACATTAGAAGCAAAAACAGACACTACATTTCTTTCCTCGAGAGGAGAGCAAGTTCCAGTAGCAAAAATAGAAAGAAAGGGAAATCAAGTCCTCTATTCCTAATTGTCATGCCCCGCTCCCGTAGGAGCGATCGTCCTCGCTAAGGCGTGATGTCGCACGAGCCTAGATTGCGCTCGTGCAAGGTGGGTTCCATAACGACCGCTTTCAACGGCTACGACGGGGTCGTCGCACAGTAGTCCCAAGCAGAGACATTGAACACACAGCAGAAAATTTAGAACAAACACAAGTTATTCAAAGAAGCTCTTTATTGATATTGAAACAACGGTTACAAGTTCACTCAGCTCTCTCTCATCTCTCAAGCTCATCTCGCAAGGCCAAGATTACAATCACTCAAGCTCACTCTTCTCATATTTTACAAGTTCACTCAGCTCTCTCTCATCTCTCAATCCATGTCTCGAGCCAGCGGATGCTTCGGAAGACGACATCCATACATTATGTCCCGTATAAGTCTTTACTCCATGTGGCCGCACGCTTCGAGTCGCCAAGGAACTCCGTGCCTCGACGCATCCAAGCGAGCTCCGCGCCACGAGCTTCTACCTGTGCCTGCACATGGAAACTGTGTGGATGTCAGTACTCAACTGTACTGGTGGAATGAGATCCTTGCCCACCCATACAGAACCAACACATTAATTTACTTTGTGCAACATAATCCCTTCTTATCAATTGTCTTTCTAGTCTTGCCTTAGGATCAGTTTTATGACCGACGCCTTGCCTATTTTGTGTCTTTAGACCATCCCGTGCTTGCAACATCAATGTTAACTCATACCTTGCCTCAAGACCGTTCTCGTGCCAACAACGTTAACCTATCGAGTCGTGTTTGCCTTACGGCCAAAATTAGAGACACAACTACACGATAGGCTCAATTTCCTTGTTACCGTGCTACAAACTCTTGCTGAGGCCGTACCTTGTAGTTCAATGAGACTTAACCATATCGCCGTCTTACGGCCCTTGCCGCCTAGCGGCCCTTGCTATTTTGATCACCGACTGACCCAATCGAGACTTGTGAACTTAGTGTCACTTAACCAACTTGCCTTACGGCGATTTCCTGACTTAAACCCGAGATGACTCAATTCAACTTGTGTAACTCTATGCCAATATCTTAAGACTCGATGACACCACTCGTGCCGAAGCACGACGCCTATGTTGAAGCCAAATCTTAGGCCCAAACTTTGTGTTCCAACTTGTACACACATTCAACTCAACTCAATCCAAAGACATACACGCAGATAGCCGCTATTTGCCGACATCTATATAAACTTGGCCACTAGCATCACAAGCTATCTTGAGACGTATAGCTTGGTTAAATCGGGGACCTTTCAACGCAAGTAGCTAGATCCGTTGCAAGCCCCCGCTTTAACCCGTGCCAAAACCTTACGCACGACTATACCCTGTTTCCTCCTAGGCCGAGTCGGTCCCATGGACCAGGGTTGCCGCTCGAGAAAACTTCGCCCTTGTCGACAAGTTGTCCATGACCATGCAAGACTCGACACAAACTGACGTCTCACACAGTCATCCTTCTTTCAACATTACCCTCTCTTTCAAAACCATGTTCAAGACTTCTATCCTTGAGATCCCTCGACGACCCACGGTCTCGAGCCTTTTCCCTTGATGCCATACCCTTTTTACTCAACTTAGGAATGCCCATTTGATAGCCCTTTTTCAAAACTCGACTTGAAACCCACCGTAGCTCATGCCTTAAACACTAAGTCCGTGCATTGTGCCTTTAAGCCAACCGTGTTCTACGCAACTCTCCTGCCCAAGTCGATGGGCCTTGAGATCATGGGGCTACTTAACTTGACAACCGTAGAATGAGCGGGACAGCACTTGGAATGACTTAGGTTGACCGGCATAACTTTGCCTAACTTACTCAAGACTACAACTTAACCCGAAGGACGAGCAAAGGCTATGCCAAGCCTTGCGTAGTGGAAGCGTGCATGATTTATGAAGCATTTACGCGGGCGACGCCTATGACTTAGGCAAGATCATAGTTTTGTGTCGAAGACCAACTTCCTTCTCCCAAGCCACGGGACGAAGGACCGAGTGTCATTTTCAAAGCACGCCGTGCACCAACCCTAAGCCGACCGTTGGACCTTTCCATATTCTATCTCAATTCGACCCGTCGGGATTACTCCTTTTAGCTATGTGGATTCGTTTCTTTTATTATTAAGCCTACTTGTGCAAGTTGAAAACATGCGATTTATTATGTGAAGGCAGAGATGAGGCGAGTTCACCGAAACTACCCCACCTGAGCGTACGATCGCCTCGATCGAGCGATTTCTTCAAGCAGCCGTTGTAAGGCTAAGTCCGAACGCCGTCGGTATTTCGATTCCTCTGATTGACTGAGCGAGACGGGGTACTACACTAATAGAGAGAAGCAGAGAGAGAGAGAGAAGCTGAGAGGGAGAGAGGAGCGTGAGAGAGAGAGGCGAAGGGATAGGCGGAGGGAGCACGGGAAGGAGAGAGGGAGCGAGTTCGGTCGGGGCTCGTCGGCGGACGGGAGCGGGGCACGGAGGAGAGAGGCGAGCAAGGCGGAGAGGGCCGGATCAAGTCGGATCTGGCGATGGAGATGGTGGGTGACGGTGATCGGAGCTGGAGGAGAGGTGGTGGAGCGCTACGGGTCAGGTCGACACCGGTCGGCGTGGTAGGAAGGAGGAGAAGAGGGGATCGATGGGCCGGCGGGGCTCAAGCTCCGGCGGCGTGCGGCGCCAGCGACCGGAGGAATCGGGCTGGCACACCTGGCACGGAGACGGCGGCCGTGAGGGCTCTCGGTAGCACGGCGGCCGGGTGGAGACGGAGAGCGCCAGTGCGGTGATGAGGAGGAGCTCGCCGGCGGTTCAGCGGCCGGTGGTGGCACGTTAGAGGCGAGGGGAAGAGCAAATGGGGAACGGAAATGAGAGGAGGAGGCGGGTTCGATCGGGCGGCCATGAGGAGTTAGCGAATCCTCGTGGCGGTGGCAGATTTGACGGGAGACGGTGCTGTGAGGGCTCGACGCTGCATCGGAAGAGGGACTCGCGGTGGCTGCCGACGGCGAGAAGTCGGAGGTGAGTTTTTAGGGTTTATTTGAGGTTTTCTTTTTTGGATGGTGGTGGCGGCGTGGGCTGCCGCGGCGATGGCCGCGGTGGTGGTATAGGTAGGCTGGGGTGACGGGGAAGAATTTGTGGGCGGAGGTGTTGGCGATAGTGGTGTTTGGTCGAGGACGATTTGGTAGGGAGGATGATGATGTTGCTGGCTGGCGATGGTGTCCAGAAGGGGATGGTGACGGTGGTCTGGAGGTGGTGCTGTGATGGAAGAGGGGCAGGGCGTGGTGGTCATTGTGTTCCGACGGTGGTGGGGCATGATGTGGTTTCGGCGATGGCTGTGGTAGGGGGCAACGAGGTTGGGACGGTGGGTTTGGTGAGTAGGTGGTGCTGATGGTGTTGTCCGGGCCAGGGACAGGGTGATGGAGCGGCAGGAACGGCCAAAATATAGGTTTATAATTAGGTATTGGTTGTATCGTATCGGGGATGTCCGACACGACTAGGATGGGTGTTGTGGAGAGATCATGTCCGGTATGTCGGACGCAGGATAAAATATAATTGTAAAAAAGAAAAGGAATATGGACACGGACACGGTGCACGCACGATAAAATCTATAGATGACAATTAGTTAGGGTTGAAAATTTGTGGAAGAATAGTTGTGGAGAATAATGGAAAAAGAGGGCAAGTACCTCTCCTTTTATAGGAGGTGGGAATCCCATTAGGATAAGGGTTAGGATTTATTTAAACCCAATTAGATAATTTGCTACTAATTAATTTAAAACCAATCAAATCCAAATCCAAATCCAATTTAAATCTAATTAAATTTCATATTTTAGTTTAAAATCAAATAAGATAAATCAACTTTCAAATATAGATAGTAGTTTAACTATTTAAATAAATCCATAAAATCAAATCAAAATTTAAATTGCTACAGTAATTTCAAAATATATTTTCTAAAAATACTTATAATAATAATTTCAAAAATTACATTATTATTTAAAAATAAACTAATAAAATACTTATAAAATATATGTATGCACGAAGAATATTATTTATTATTAATAACTGTTATAAACGAAAGGCATTTTATAAATAAAATAAATAAATTATGAACTTCGATATTTTGGTACGATAGCTAAAATAATTAATATATATTATTTTGAAACTATAAAAATAGAAAAATGTTTTTCTAAAATATGTACGCTCGCACATATTCGCACTCGTCGAGCAATTACGAAAACAAAATTTCGCACGCGACGTACAAATAAAAGTAAAAATCAGTACCCAATTTATCTAAAAAAATATAGTAGACATTTAGGGGTTTTATATCCTACCCAACTTAAAAAAAATTCCTCCTCAAAATTAAGAATTAGTAGGGGGTGAGAAGGCACAAAGGGGTAGCGATGAGGAAAAAATTAATTTACAACGTTCAACAAAAGATGTATTAGGAAATCATGAATACAAAAATAATAGTGGATATGGCTAATTAATGCAAGGATGAAAATGCTCATGGGTTAAAGTTTAATCAAGATAACCCGCAATAAAGAATAGCATGGTCTCAAGAGAAATAAATTAGTGGCCTTAAAGACATGGTTCCTTGAGAGTAAGTCGGGGGCACGATTAAGAGAATGAATTAGATTCACTCCTAAATTAAGCGATTAGAAGGTCATGATAGGGCCGAGAAAAGGATGAGTAGTTTAGGATGAAGATATAGCAACATTGAGTGATAACGGTTATAATCGATAGGAAGGCTAGAGGAAGTTCTAGCATAACGCCTTCGTCCTTCTAAAATAGGTGAAGGCGAACGCAATAAGGAGTTCAGAGAAGGCGTTATCGAATACGAATACGTGGTTCAAAGGCGACCGAATAATTCAAAAGGAGTTGCCAAGGCAGTCGCGGATGGGACTCTAGAGGGCAAGTTTAGCTATGTCCCCATCCACGTAGAATGATAGATAAAAGCGAACCAAAGTGCACTAGGTTGATCAGACCATCATGCACCGGTTCTGAGTAGACAATACGTTAGTGGAGGCCTCCAATAACATATGTCATGAACAAGCTTGATAAAGAATTGAGCTTGCAAAAACTATGCTACATTAGCATCATTAGTCTAGATAGTAAAAATATAGGCACGTGAGATTAAGATTGAAATAAAGTAGAATTAGTTCAAACTTCTTAAGACTCTAAGTTATATCCTATGTTGGTCTCTATACAGTCATCCTACAGTCTTCTTGTCCAATTCCTTGGTTGACTAGATGGGTTAGGGTCCTCTAAATTCTAGAATCTAAGTAAACTTGTGAATATAGGTCACAAGGACAAAGGGATTGCTAGGTCACAAGACATTCTACCTAACTTAAAAGAATTAAACTAATGGGGTTTTGGGTCAATGTCTAACTAGTAGGGATCACCTTCCTAACCTCTAGCAAGCACGAAGGGGAGATAAGAATAATGATGGAAGGAATCAAGCAAGATGCAATCGATGAATCGAACGGTAGATAAAATCTAGGAAAGAGGTCAAGCATGTGGATGAGATCCTAGACTCTAATCTTATACACAGGCTTGGTTGGTACGGTAAAGTAACCAAACAATTTATCTTAACCTGCATGGGCCACCACAAAAACATGTAACGCCCCAGTCCCAAAATACGTAGGACTAGGAACGTAGACATACCAGCCGTATAATAAATATACGTAAGCTGTAAAATGCAGTAGAACCATGACTAATCTCATCCACACAAAAATAAATAAATAAAAGATATCATATAATGATAATGAATTGTCTTGATACAATATGTTGGGTGGAGACAAATCTACTACCAACAAATAAGGGAAAAATACATAAAAATGAAATAAGTTTGGCAAACAAAGCGAAGATGATCCAAGTGCAATCATCCTCGAAGAAATAGCGATGATCATGTCCACGGCTAGAACACCTGCGAAAGACAAGAGCACATACCTGGTGAGATAACCAGGTCCTCAGAGGGACGTAACAAGACACATAATATCATGTCGTATAGACTGAATAAATATTGCTCAAATAAATAAGTCAATTGAATTATAACATGGTCCAATATACACCTATTGAACAAGCGTACCATCCCCCCAACCAAACAAGGACAGAAGATGGTAAACTAATTCACGATGACGTATCTTTCCATGTTATGACCCAATATGGTATCCGGACCCCGGCAAGGTTCAATACCTTCTCATCGAAGTAGTAAGCCACACCTACAACCAAACAAGGACAAGATGTGACGAACTAATTCGCGACAAGTTATTGTTCCAAGCCACGGTCAGATACAAGTACCCAAACCAAAAGTACTCATACCTAACGGATAAGGTAGCCTAACCAGTCTAAGTGAAATGTAGTTAAGAACAATCCTTCTTACGTATGGGCCCTGGCTAAAATGGGATTGGCATAGTCCTCCCTTGGGACACCAGAGGCCCAATCAATAAGAGCATAACGTTCCACAGAACGCCAGTGGCCATCAATAATCATGGGTCATCAATCCCGTATCTCCAGCGGAGCTTCCGAGTCACAAGGAAAAGTGCATCGAAGCCCATATGCTAAGGAATTGTCCTCTCCGCCTAATGCCTACTATGTTGTATCCACAACAGACTACCTCTATAACCATTAAGTCAAACTAGCATGCAATTCTATTAGCGGTTAATCCTATCGCATGGCTTGTACGTACTGGTGGCCAGCCAATCACGTACGTCTGTGTTCTATATGCGACACACAACTTCGTGGTACGATATGTCAAGCCCAAATGAATGCAACACACAAGGTGGTCCCTTAAATCTAGGTTTAATGTGTAAGAAAAATAATATATAGCAGGAAATATAACTGAACAGTAAGTTCTAACAAGTTATGCCATGTATCAAAGTTTATTTTGCATAAAAATAATAATAAATAACGCATGAAATATGAGCTAAAATATATAAACAGCAAATGGCAAGATGTCTTGCCTGATTGACGCCTGAGGTGGTGCTGCAATAATCAAGGTAGCACGAACTGCGACTTAGGTGTAACAACTATGCAAGGTGACCTCTGATGGTGGCATGGACAGTTCCATTGGGTCTAGAAGGGTCAAACTAGTTAGGGTAGACATAAGGTAGTATGAAATTGGCGAGGGAATAAGATAAAAGGAAATTTAGTCATGGACAAGGATTTATAACTGAAGGAATTTAAGGAAATAATAATAATACATATACTATTTTAGAAAATACTTATGATACTTAAAACTATGTATATTTTTACCCTAAAATAATTTAGGCAAATACATACTTGGAAATTACTAGTAATTAATTTATAACTCGAAAGCTACCTTTTTATTAGTAAAATATGATTTTAGATAAATACTTGGAAAATAAAAATAAAATAAAAATAAAAATAAAAATAAAATATATTTTTAGGCTAAAATCCAAAATTTGTCATATAGAAATTTCTAAACAGTAAACCATATATATATATATATATTTTATATATATATATATATATATATATATATATATATATATATATATATATATATATATATATTTTACTAGAAAAAAATATTTAGATCACTACTTTTTGAAAAATCATTTTAGGCTATAATTTATAGGTCGAAACCATCCTTGAAAATTATCTAGAAATATTATAAATATATTTTGCTACATTTAAATGCCATATTTAAAATAATATAAAAATATATTTACAAAATATCCATAACTACTTAGAATAATTTATCAACCTTATATATCTAAATACTGTTAATATAACATGATGTTCAAAGTCCAATACTTGTAGTTACAAATATGGTTTTGGAAAAATATTACATAAATGTTCTTATGTAATAATAAATATAAAATAAAATGGAAAAACTATTGTTAGTAATATTAACAAAACAAAAATAGTAATAATAATCATTAATAATATTAATAATCCTAATAATAAGAATATATAAAATATATCAGTTACATTAAAAGAAAAAATAGATACTACACTTCTCTCCTCGAGAGGAGGGTAAGTGCCAGTAGCAAAAATAGAAAGAAAGGGAAATTAAGTCCTCTATTCCTAATAGAGAGAAGCAGAGAGAGAGAGAGAGAAGCTGAGAGGAAGAGAGGAGCGTGAGAGAGAGAGAGAGGCGGAGGGATAGACGGAGGGAGCACGGGAAGGAGAGAGGGAGCGAGTTCGGCCGTGGCTTGTCGGCGGGCGGGCGCGGGGCGCGAAGGAGAGAGGCGAGCAAGGCGGAGACGGCCGGATCCAGTCGGATCTAGAGGCAGAGATGGTAGGTGACGACGATCGGAGCTGGGGGAGAGGTGGTGGAGCGCTGCGGGTCAGGTCGACGCCGGTCGGTACGGGAGGAAGGAGGAGAAGAGGGGATCGATGGGCCCTCAGGGCTCAAGCTCCGGCGGCGTGCGGTGCCAGCGACCGGAGGAATCGGGCTGGCGTGCCTGGCGCGGAGGCAGCAACCGTGAGGGCTCTCGGTGGCACGACGGCCGGGTGGAGGCGGAGAGCGCCGGTGCGGTGATGAGGAGGAGCTCGCCGGTGGTTCAGCGGCCGGTTGTGGCACGCTGGAGGCGAAGGGAAGAGCAAAGGGGGAACAAAAAGGAGAGGAGGGGACAGGTTCGATCTGGCGGCCATGAGGAGTCGGTAGATCATCATGGCGGCGGCAGATCTGACGAGAGGTAGTGCTGTGAGGGCTCGGCGTTGCACCGGAAGAGGGACTCGCGGTGGCTGTCGGCGGCGAAAAATCAGAGGTGAGTTTTTAGGGTTTATTTGATGTTTTCTTTTTGGGATGGTGGTGGCGGCGTGGGCTGCCACGGCAATGGCCGCGGTGGTGGTGTAGGTAGGCTGGGGTGATAGGGAAGAATTTATGGGCGGAGGTGTTTAGCGGCATTGGTGTTTGGTCGAGGCCGATTTGGTAGGAAGGATGATGATGTTGCTGGCTGGCGATGGTGTCCAGAAGGGGATGGTGATGGTGGTCTGGAGGTGGTGCTGTGATGGTCGAGGGGCAGGACGTGGTGGTCGTTGTATTCTGATGGTGGTGGGGCGTGATATAGTTTCGGCGATAGCTGTGGTAGGGCGACGAGGTTGGGACGGTGGGTTCGGTGATTAGGTGGTGCTGACGGTGGTGATGGTGTGGTCCGAGCCAGGGACAGGGTGACGGAGCGGCAGAAACGGCCAAAATATAGGTTTATAATTAGGTATTGGTTGTATCGTGTCGGAGATGTCCGACACGACCAGGATGGGTGTTGTGGAGAGATCATGTTCGGTATGTCAGACGCAGGATAAAATGTAATTGTAAAAAAGAAAAGGAATATGGACACGGACACGGTGCACGCATGATAAAATCTATGGATGACAATTAGTTAGGGTTGGAAATTTGTGGAAGAATAGTTGTGGAGAATAATGGAAAAAGATGGCAAGTACCTCTCCTTTTGTAGGAGGTGAGAATCCCATTAGGATAAGGATTATGATTTATTTAAACCTAATTAGATAATTTGCTACTAATTAATTTAAAACAAATCAAATCTAAATCCAAATCCAATTTAAATCTAATTAAATTCCATCTTTTAGTTTAATATCAATTAAGATAAATCAACTTTCAAATATAGATAGTAGTTTAACTATTTAAATAAATCCATAAAATCAAATCAAAATTTAAATTGCCACAATAATTTCAAAATATATTTTCTAAAAAACTTATAATAATAATTTCAAATATTATATTATTATTCAAAAATAAACTAATAAAATACTTATGAAATATATGTATGCACAAAGAAAATTATTTATTATTAATAACTGTTATAAACGAAAGGCTTTTTATAAATAAAATAAATAAATAATGAACTTGGAAATTTTGGTACGATAGCTAAAATAATTAATATATATTATTTTGAAACTATAAAAATAGAAAAATATTTTTCTAAAATATGTACGCTCGCACATATTCGCACTCGTTGAGCAATTACGAAAATGAAATTTCGTACACGATGTACAATACAACTACGCGACATACAAATAAAAATAAAAATCAGTACCCAATTTATTTAAAAAAATTTAGGGGTTTTACACACGCCGACGCAAGGCTGAACCCGATAGTGTTAAGGTTGTCGTCAGTAGGGAGGATATTGTGAAGGGCTCTCCAGATGAGGAAAGACCACTTCTTGGGGATGTACGTCTGCCAGAATGAGGCAATGGTAGGGTACGGGGTCACGTTGCCCAGTATAACGCTTCTGGCGGACTTAACTGAGAAGGCTCTTGCACCATCGGGTGACCACTCAAGCTTATCTTCGTCCGTACCGTCCTTAAACCGCTACGATGGATGTAGTCGGTAGCTTCGGGCCCTGCCCATGAGCTGACTTTGTTCCAGTTCCAGGTGTTATTAGGAGGGTCCCACAAATCCATGATAGTGTTGTTCCTAGGAGCCGCCGGAGTGTTGGGAAGTAAGAAATCGCCTACCCAGCGCTCTAGGAATGGTGATGCTTCCCCGATGCCCACCTTAAGACGAATCGCTAGTTCGACGAGGGACCGCCCATGAAGGATACGACGCCAGGCCGTAGATGATCTGCTGTTAGCGATGGCCGTAGACGGGCGAATATGCTTGAAGTATCTGGCCTTCATGAATCTGGACCATAAGTTCTTACTGGTGCGAAGCGTCCACCATAATTTTATCGAGAAGGCGTTAATGATGTGGGAGAATTTGGTAAAACCCAGACCCCCCTCTACGGTGGGCCGAGCCACGGTGTCCCAGCTAGCCCAATGGTGCTTTTCGTGGCCGCCGCTGCGCCCCTAGAGGAAATTGCTGAAGATGCTCTCGATATAGGATAAGACTTTCTTGGGGGGTGAGCATGCTGCCAGGGTATAGATGGAAATGGAGGTGAGGACGTGATTGATGAGGATAATCTTGCCTCCTGGGGAAAGGGTGGCATTGTACCAGCCCTCGAGCTTTTTTCTGATGCGATTGGTCAGGTTCTCGAAGATCCCGGCATTAGATTTCTCGTACACCAAGGGGCACCCGAGGTAGAGGAGTGGAGGGTGTTTGATGGGGAATGATGTGGTGGTTAAAATGCTAGCCGCTTGCTCTCTCTTGATATTGTGGTAGGTGTAGATAACACTCTTTTTCGGGTTGATCTTCTGTCCAGAGCACCTTTCATAGATCTGGAGCGTCTTGTGGACGAGTTCCACCGATCCTGCGTCTCCAGAAGAGAATATAAGGATATAATCAATGAAGGCTAGGTGGGTGATGATCGGGCAGCCACTAGCCGTATGGTAGTGCTGGAAGTTGGGGGAGCTCGTCATCTTGTTAAGGTTTCTGCTCAACGCATCCGCCGTAATGATGAAGATGGTGGATGATAGCGGATCCCTTTGCCTGACCCCGTGAGTGGATTAAAAGAACCTGTCCGCTTGGCCATTAATAATCTTTGAGAACCACGAGTTGCTGATCGATCTCCACACAACGTTAGTCCAAGCTTCGGAGAAGCCGAAGGCTCTGAAGACCCATATCACAAATTGCCAATCTAGCCTGTCGTAGGCTTTCTCCATGTCTAATTTGATAGCAATGTTGCCCCCTCTTGTCGGAAATTTTATGCAGGTGACTAATTCTTGAGCCAGCATGATGTTGTCTTGGATGATTCTCCCCCGAATAAAGCCACTCTGCTCCTCCGAGATGATCTTTGGGAGAATGTCTGCCATACGGGAGGCGATGATCTTGGATATTATATTATTGGTAAAGGTGCAGAGACTGATGGGACGAAAGTTGCAGAATGTTTCGGGGTTGCCTTTCTTTGGGATGAGGATGAGGTTGGTGCTCGCAATGGCTCTGGGGTTGGTAGCTCCCTGGAGGAAAACGGAGGCCGCGTTGTGGAAGTCAGTCTTGATGATATCCCAGCAAGTGTAGAAAAATACCCCCGAAAATTCGTCAGGCCCAGGGGCGCTGTGCTTGTCGAGGGCCCATACTGCTTCTTTTACTTCTTCCTCCGAGAGGGGCTGTTCGAACCGTAAATTGTCTGTGTCGCTAATAAGGAGGAGAACCTTGTCTAGGAAGGAATCGTCTTTAAGAACCGCCTCCTTGGAAAAAATTCTGGAATAGAACTTCGCGGCTTCCTCTTGGATACCATTTTGGTCGGTGATGCTGGTGCCGTTGTCTGCGACAATCTGATGGAGAGTGAGTTTTTGTCTCCGCCCGTTGACGCAGGCATGGAAGAAGCTAGAGTTGTTGTCTCCCTCGTTGTCCCATTTGATCCTAGCTTTCTGCCTCCAAAAATCAGTCTCAATCTTCAGCCTGAATTTGAGGATGGCTTTGGTGAGATTCATCGCCTTCCTGGTATCAGGAGAACAGTCGACCATGTATTTCACTTCAGCGCGAGTCACATCGTTCTCTGCCTCGCAAATGGCTTGGAAGATATCTCCATAAGCTTGTTTGCTCCAAGCTGTCAGAGCTTTCCTCGTGGCCTGGAGCTTAATGGCCACGCAGTTAAGGGGATCTATGTAATCCGCACGGTTCCACGCTTCTGTGATGATTCCTAAGAATTGGGGGTATCCAGAAGTCCAGAAAGCGGAAGCTCTTTCTGGAGTGGTTGGTAGTGTTAGTGATGCCCACCAGCAGGGGGGCATGGTCGGATTCGGTGGCGTTAAGGTGTGAGAGCTTGGAGGTTATCCCCATATCGAGCCAGTGGGTATTCGTTAACGCCCTATCAAGGCAGAAGAATTGCCGCCGGTCGCCTTCCTGCATGTTGCACCTTGTGAATGCGTTGCCGGTGAACGGAAGGGAGGTGAGGTGAGAGTTGAAGATGAAGTTGTTGAAGTCTTGCATGGCGGAGAGAGGGGAAGGGCGTCCTTCAATCTTCTCTTCTCTACAAGTGATGGCATTAAAGTCTCCGATGCAAAGCCATGGGAGGTTACGGTTGTGGAGGTTGATGTCCAAAAGGTCGTTCCAGATGTGTCTGCATTCTGCAATGTCACAACTGCCATGAACCGCAGAAAGGATGGCGCATTTAGGGATTAATGGATGTTCCATCCAGCAAGATAGGGCTTGACTGGAATCATGGATGACACCGACTTTAAAGGCTTTGGAAGAGAGAATCCAAATGTCGTGCCTGCCGGCAATGGCCGAGTGAAAGCCTAACTACAGTTGAATGGATTTGAGTCTTTTGTACGAGATTTTGGGTTCGAGGATGATCAAGATGTCGATCTTGTGAATTTTCATAAGGCTGATGATTCTCCTCATCGTTGGTTTGTTAGCCAAGCCGCGGACATTCCAGGAGAGAATGTTCAGCATTAATGGAGTTTTGGGAGGGGTTGGTTGGACCGCTTTGCAGCGGACCTGGTGTGCATGGACGGAGATTTGGCGGTCCCTTTTTTGTCTACTTTCCTGTTAGAGGTGGGTGGTCCCCCCGCATTCTTAGGGTGGGTGTCGAGGGGTGGGTCGGGTGCGGCCGTTTCTCCTGCTGAATCGAGATCGGCCTGCTTCGGGAGGATGAGGAGGGAATCTTCGGAGATGCCTATATGGTCCCCTTCTGCTTGGAGAGGGAAATCGACGGCGAGGACCTGAAGGCCTGCTCTGGCCCTAGGATGGCTAGAGCGGCAACGGTGGAGTTGCCGAACAGAGTTTGTATTTTGTCGACAATCGAAGATGCTGGGACGAGCTCTTCCGTTTCTACAGGAGGAGGGTCCACTGGGTCCGATCCGGGGGCCAAATCGATGTCAGTATGACAGGCCGACAGGGGGAGGTTAGGTGGGTGGTAGGGGATCACTGCTTTTTTTGCTGAGTTGCCTTTGCTGGATTTGCCTTCGCTGGAGTTGAATCTGGTGTGGGAGTTCGGAAGAGGAAGCAGAGGTGGTTGAGAAAATTTGTGATGCTGGTTCCCGTTGGGGTTGGGTTCTGACCCCTCTGGTTTCTTCCTCAGCTCCGGGTGGAGACGGTGGCAGTGCTTCGCTAGGTGACCGCGTAAATGGCAGTGGGTACAGTAGATGATGTGGTTGTCGTAGATGATTTGCTGAGTGTGTGTTTGGTTGCCAAGTTCAATAAGGATATAGTTGGAGGGGTCTGAGGCGAGGTCGAGTTCCACGCATATCTTTGCGTAGTGAGCTTTTGTCAGGTTGCTGGTTACGGCGACGGTGGCCACGTAAGTTTCGAAGGAATTTGCTATCCGCTTAAGAGCCGCCGGAACGAAGCAAATGAGGGGGAGATTGGGTAGGGTGACCCATGCGGCGACCGTCGCAGAATCTTTCTTGGTGTTAAAGTGCGGCGACCACTTGATTATCTTCATCTGGTGGGAGTCTATCCTCCCGTTTTATATATATATATATATATATATATATATATATATATATATATATATATATATATATATATATATTTTTTTATATATATATATATATATATATATATCTATATATTTATCTATATATATATATATTTATTAGTATATAAAAAAAATACTAATGAATATATATATATATATATATATATATATATATATATATATATATATAAATATATATATATATATGGATTCCTCTTGATGGAGCTCCCCAGCTCCTCGAGTTCCCTTCCACGGCCGGTGGCCGGCCGTCCCCGGGCGGCCGGGGTCCCACTGGCCGCTCCTCTCGCGGGGAGGCCCCCCTTCCCCGGCCGGAGTATGCATGGCGTGCGGCGGCTCCTCCCCCTTCCCCTCTCTTCCTCGGAGCCGCCGCCGCCCTCGGCGCCATCGAAATCGCTGTTCCCGCCGCCCTCGGTCGTCGCCGGCCCCGTTCCTCCTCGGCCCTCCGCCAGTCTTCCTCGGCGCCCCGCGCGCTGCACGGCCACGTTCCGGCCTGCCGCTCCCTATGGTCGTCGTCCCTGCCGCAGCGCCACCCCCTCCCTCGGCAGCCCTGGTGCTCCCCCAGCCCAGGCAACCCCCGCCCTGGTAGTCGCCCTCTCTCCGGCAGCCCCTCCTCCCGAGCCCCTCCCCGCTTCGGCTTCGGGCTTCCTCTCCGTGCCCCTTCCCCCTCTCGCGACTCCTCCCGCCTCGTCAGCGGTTCCCCTCTCGGCACCTCCCGCCCCGGCCGAGGTCTTCCTCCCCTATCTTGACTCCCAACCCGCCGCGCCCACCGCCGCGGCCGAGGACTTCCTCCCCATCCCGACACCCAAATCGCCGTGCCACCTTCCCTTTTGGCAGAGGCCTACGCCCAAGACCCACCTGTCTCGGCAGTGGACCCCTCACCCATCCCGTCGCCTATCTCGCCGCGCTCCCCTCCTCCTCGGCGGCGGCCTACGACCAGGACCCATCCACCCTTCGGTGGTACTGGTACTCACCTCCAGCTCCATCGGCCGCGACCCACTGGCAAGCTCCAGCCCTCGGCGGCTATCTCCCAGCCCAGGCGGTCGTGCCCCACTGGCATTCTTCCCTTCCCGGCGATCCTGGCTCTTCCTCCGCGGCGCAGTTGGCGGCGTACGCCCACTCCTTGATGTCGTTCCGCTATTTCTAACTCCCCCGGCCGCCGGCCGCCCGTCGCACTAGGGCTCGGCCTCCCCCGCTCCCCTCTCTGCTCTCTCTTCCTGGCCCTTGCTGGTGGCCGCTCTCATTGGTGGCCGCTCTCGAGGGTGGCCGCTCTCTCCCCGCCCTCGTAGGTGGCCGCTCTCCTTCTCCCCCTCCGCCTCGATTGCTGCGACCGTTCACGCTCACCGGGGTTCGCCCCTCCCCCTCTGGCCTTCCCACTCGCCGACGGGGCTTCGCCCCCCGCCGTCGCACCCCGCCGTCGCCGGACCCCTCAGCTTTCCCCGGCGATTTCCCCCACACAGCCATGGCTTAGCTCCCGGCCGTCGCCCCCCGCCTCCTCTGCGTCGGCCTCCCCACCCGATTGCCGCGGGGCTCCCCCTTCGCCGCTCCTTCCGGGCCCCTCGTCGGAGCCCCCGCTCCCCCCTCTGGCCCCCCGCGGATGCGTCGGTACCTCGGGCTCAGCGCCCCTCGGGCAGTGCCCCGCCCTCGGGCAGAGCCCCTTCCCTCAGGCTCCGCGGACGCCTCGGGTTGCGCTTCCCGGTTTCCCGCGTCAGTGCGAACCTCGGGCCGCACGCCTTCTTTGCTTTGCTTTTTTGAATTTTGAACTGGACGCCCGCATGTGGGCCCAGTTGCTTGTACTGTTTCGTTTTCTCTTAATAAACTTTCCTTTTCCAAAAAAAACATATATAATATATACATATATACACATTTATATGTATGTACTTATATAACTCTCTATATATATTTACTTTATTTTATAAATAATAATGAGAGTATATATTTACAATTATTTAAAGGCATCCATATATATATATATATATATATATATATATATATATATATATATATATATATATATATATTATATATATAAAATATATATATATATATATATATATATATATATATATATACATACTTATATAGTATTCTCCATAAAATCTAAATAAAACCTCAATATTATCTATTTCTAGTGTAGGGCCTATTCATGTAAATATATATATATATATATATATATATATATATATATATATATTATAACATTTATTTGACAAAAATAATATAACCAATAATAATAATATTATTATATAATAATCACCTCAATAACATTGATAAATAATAATAATAATAATAATAATAATAATAATAATAATAATAATAATAACGAAATTCAATAAACCAATGATGGTGTATATACCATTATGTACGGTCTAATAATCCCAAAATGTACAAGGACCCATTTTATACAAATATCATTGAATATCAACTAATAATGATATTTATAATATTTAATTAAGAATACTTAGAAAATATTCATTAGATCATTAAAACGGAATACAACACCATCATACCAAATACATCAACACGAATGTCATTGGACGTCCCGCATGACTACATGGGCTTGGGCTTGGGCTTGGTTCGGGTCCAGTCCAGGCTAGTTTGGAACAACCGGGTTTCCTAAGATTCAATAATTTAATTAATAAATAATTAAATTGTACTATAGGGGTTAAGTCGCAACTTGACCTGGTTTTCCTAGTTGGGACATACTTATGGCCGGGCCATCCCTACTATGGCTAATTCACTAGTCAAGGCACGCCGCTGCACTATCTGTGCCATGATTCCTAGTCGCCTTGTACTCCAATTCCTAATCATGACTAAAATCATCTACCGTAATAATTAACTAATTATTTATTTATAAAATCTAAAAATCACCATTTAAATAAAATAAATAATAATAAAATATTTCAATTTTTCGGGAAGGAGAGCTACAAATCTACCCACCTTAAAAATAAATTCGTCCTCGAATTTTAAGGACTAACAGGGTATTCAGACTTGGTAGATTGGTGAGAGGTAGTGGAAATTTATGACAAAAGAAATTGATCGAATAACATAAATAAAATAGGAATAAAGTGTTTGAAACTCTAAAAGCCATAAAATGCTCTCAACTTTAATTTTGAAACAAGTTTGCTAAGGAAAATACTCATAAACAAGTTATCGACGAAATCTGCCTTCAATTTCGCCAAATAAAATATGGGAATGAATAAATGAATAAAATTTCTGAAACTCCGGAAAAGGAAATCTAGGGATTTGACCCAATCATGCCCCAAATCTTTCATAAAATTTTATCTAAAATAATACCTATTACTTTAAATAATCCTCCTAATAAACATTAATTATCAAAATATTTGTTAAGAATAATTCAGGTACTTATAGCTGTATATTTTCCACAAATACAATATCTTCTAAAATAATTTGGTAGTAATTTGAATTTAATATAACTCTTGATAAAATAGTAATTCCAGTAATCCTAGAATAAAATTTCTTCTAGAGTTTTGCAAATCTCTCCTCACTTTTTTTTTAAAAAATATCTAAAATAGAAATATAATAAAAATTATTTTTCGACTTGGAAAAATAATCAAACTAAAATAAACTAAATGGAAAATGTATAGAAACGGAAAGTGGGCTTACGACTTACCCACCTTAGAATGATTCTTCCTCGAATTTAAGGACTAGGATGATCAAATCTTTCTATGATTTAAATAAATATTGGGCTTATCAAATCAAAATCAATCTATAATAATTTTTAAAATAATTCAAGGTTTTATTAAAATATTAAAAATGCATTTGATCGAATCTAAATATAATACAATAATAATTTAAATGAATAATATGTTTATCAAATGACTTGGAAAATATGGTATATACTATTTAAATAATACATATCTTTGTTAGTCCAAGACTGAATCAAACTAACTATAATATAACAAAATGAATTTAATTGATAATTACTATTAGCAAATAATTTAAACGATATTTTATAAATCCTAAATCCTAAATAGCTTGACAAAAATTCTGTTGTCATCAAAATATATTCTATAGTGGTTACAAATGAAATCTATTTTCTAACTAAAATTTATTGAAAGAAAACAAAATAAAATTTTGAAGTCAGGGGCGTGGGTTTACAAATCTACCCACCTTAAAATATTTTGTCTTCACAATTTCAAAGAGCACGATTAGGCATGACTATGAAGAATAACCAAGAAACCAATTTTTTTTTAATTGATATGAATAACACGACAAATGGTATAATCAAGGGAGTGATATGATTCATGATCTAATTAGCCACGCATAAAACTGATAAAGATAATAAACAAAAGGAGAGTGTGATTCGGTACGACCATTATTCGGTCAAATGGTATAGTTAATAAGCAGATGTTTTTAAGAACGATCAAGATTGAAACGGTTGGGTACGACCAATCTATGGTCAGCATGGTTGAGTCGTTACCCACCTTTTAAGGAATGACCAAGGTTCTCGATGAAATCTAAACAGGATTTTAGTCGCATTTAAGATGCAGTCACGATCAAGGCTAATCGTGCAAGTCATCCAAGCAGGGTGAAAATATGAGGTTAGAACGAGCATGATCATGATCAAAATAGTCATGACCGTAGCTGGAACGAAGGTATAACCTTAGCCATGATTTAGTTGAAATCATAGACACGGTTATGATTTAGTTTTGATAAAATGGTGTAAGATCGATCAAAATTGAAATCATCTGGGTACGAACAACTAGTTGAACAAAATTATTTAGGCACGATCATGGAATTGAATTCTAGGATGACAGGCGAATTGGCACGATCGAAATTGAATCAAATAGTTTGGTCGTGATCAAAAGTATTTAAGGATGATCCAATCAAAATCGTTCCAACACGAACGATTGTGTAGGAATGATCATAGAATCAAACCTAGGAAAGGATACGAATTGACTCGATCGAAATATAATAAAAGGAGTCTAGTCAGGATCGAAATTGTTCAAGGATGATCAAATCCAAAATCATTTCAATATGCTTAAAATATTTATCTCCAATTATTTAGGCACAAGTTTAGAATTAAAATCTAGATAAGTTTAGGAATCCAGTCGAAATTACATTAAAAGATGACAATCTGAAAAAATAGAAGGATAAGAAAGGAAGGGAGAACTACCGGTTTATCGAGAAGACTGAGGCTAGAAATAAGCAAAAATTGATTTAAAAACTTAATAGTCATATGCCAATAAGACGTAGTCTCTATGGTATCCGAAACTCGTAAACATGATCAAAGTTATTTTACCGAGAATTTATGCCTCGCCAGTGTACAACTAGCTGCAATAAACTCTTGATTCCACGACTCAAGCAAGGATACAGTAACGAATATCCTGTCAACTCTATCCAATCTGGACATAACAACCTAAGGACAAAGATAGGACGACCAAGATATAGCTTTGACAACATTCGATAACTTATACTCACTCGAGATTACTTCAACTTAGGGATCATGCCTCGCCAGTGCGCTGCTAGCTGCTGTGAACCCACAGTCTCCATAAGTCAAATAAGTGGAGACAGTGCATGGCTGTCTGCAATCATAAGTCACCGATCATCCCTTCCACTACATCCTTAAAATCTCAACGGAGGTTTAAAAATCCTGAAATAAATTGACCATGATGGAGAAAGCTAGAAATTTGAACAAATTGATCATTATAGGAAAGTGTACGTATCCATCTTTGAAGGGGAGGTATCAGTTTTTAAAAATTTAAACGATTGATTAGGAAGGACATGGTCGAAATCAAAGTGAGTAAAGTCTTATAATCCTCATTTCATGGATATTCAACATTCAATGATTGGGAGAAAACTTTTGAATCCAAAAATTTAACTCAAGATTAATAGACAATCGAGTGAGAAGTTACTTTAAAAAAAATTCCTTAGGTCCAAGGAAAGAATATAAGTGATACGAACTTATAATATGGCGATGTTTAGAAAAGACATAAGATAAAGTTGTACAAATGATCATGATTAGGAAGAAAATGACCGAATGCAAAAGAAATATAAACTTAAATTTATATTTCTCTAATATTCAAGATCGAGGGAAAAATATGTATAAAGCACTATATCTACATATTATGAATATATTTATACACAAATATATAGGTATAGCCTAAGTAAATACCAAAAATCCCAAATTATCATTCTAAGAGAAGGTTATCCTATTTCCAAGAAAATGCAAATTTAAATAGCAATAATACATATATTATATTCACTATATAATTTATAAAAATTATTCCCAATACTAGAAATGGACTACCAAAATATATATACACAACTATATATCTACATGGACGACGTTGGTCGCACTACATGGCCACCAGAACTTGGGTTGAGTCCGGGCTAGTTTGGAGCAACAAGGTCTTCTAAAAGCCAATAATCTTAGTAATAAATAATTAAATTATTCCTACGGTTATGTCGCAATTTGGCCTGGTTTTCCTAGTTAGAATACATGTAACGCCCCAGTCCCAAAATACGTAGGACTAGGAACGTAGACATGCCAGCTGTATTTATACGAAGTATACTCCAATATATGGAAGCCTCGTATAAATACATAAGTTGTAAAATGCAGTAGAACCATAACTAATCTCATCCACACAAAATAAATGAATAAAAGATATCATATAATGAGAAAGAATTGTCTTGATACAATATGTTGGGCGGAGACAAATCCACTACCAACAAGTAAAGGGAAAAATACATGATGTACAAAATAATGATTTTGGCGAGCGAAGCAAAGACGATCCAAGTGCAATCATCCTCGAAGAAATAGCGATGATCACGACTAGAGCTAAAGCACCTGCGAAAAGACAATAGCACACACCTTGAGAGATAACCAGGTCCTCAGAGGGACGTAATAAGACACATAATATCATGCCATATAAACTGAATAAATATTGCTCAAATAAATAAGTAAATCGAATTATAACATGTTCCAATACGCACCTACTGAACGAGCGTACCATCCCCCAACCAAACAAGGACAAGAGATGGTAAACTAATTCACGGTGACGTACCTTTCCATGCTAAGAATCCAGTATGGTATCCGGACCCCAACAAGGTTCAATACCTTCTCATCGAAGTAGTAAGTCACACCTACAACCAAACAAGGACAAGATGTGACGAACTAATCCGCGACAAGTTATTGTTCCAAGCCACGGTCAGATACAAGTACCCAAACCAAAAGTACTCGTACCTAACGGATAAATGTGCCTAACCGTTCTATGTGAATATAGTTAAGAACAATCCTTCCTACGCATGGGCCCTGGCTAAATAGGATCGGCGTAGTCCCCCCTTGGGCACCAGCGGCCCCATCAGTAAGAGCATGACGTTCCGCAGAATCGTCAGTGGCCGTCAGTAATCATGGGTAATCTGACCCGCGTCTCCGACGGAGCTCACGGGTTACAAAAGGGAAAGTACATTGAAGCCCATACTATAAGGAATTGTCCTCCCCGCCTAATGCCTACTCTGTTGTATCCACAACAGTAACCTCTATAACCGCTAAGTCAAACTAAGCATGCAACCTCTATTAGCGGTTATTCCTTTCGCATGGCTTGTACGTACTGGTGGCCAGCCAATCACGCACTTTTGTGTCCTACATGCGACACACAACTTCGTGTTACAACGTGTAAAGGCCAATGAATGCAACACACATGGTGGTCCCTTAAATCTAGGTTTAATTTGTAAGAAAATAATACACAGCAGGAAATATAAATGAACAGTAAGTTCTAACAGTTATGCCATGTATCACAGTTTATTTTGCATAAAGAAAATAAATAATGTATGAAATATGAGCTAAAAATAATTAAACATCGAATGACAAGGTGTCTTGCCTGGTAGAGCGCCTGGTGTGCTGCGATAATCATGGTGGCATGAACTGCGACTTCAGTACAACAACTATGCAAGGTGACCTCGGGTGGTGACACGGATAGTTCCATTGGGTCCAGAATGGTCAAATTAGTTAGGGTAGACATAAAATAGTCTCGAAAAGGGCGAAAGAATAGGAATAATAGGACTGGTTACGGACAGGGGGAAAATCAAAGAATTAATGGATAAATATTATATATACGAGTTTTTAGAAAATATTTATAATTCCTAAACTAGTTTTCACGAGTCAAAATATTTATAAGGAAAATTCTAAAAACCTAAAGTCAAGAAAAGTCGTTTTCGGCAAAAACTCTAAGTTTGTAAAGATATGACTCTAGATAGACTATTTTTTTGCGAAAATATTTATATAAATACAAACTTAAAAATAGTTGTTTCCTTTTAGTCAGAAAATAATATTTTCCTAAAATTTTTATAAATAATAATATTTAGCAATATATAGTTTTGCAAGTAACAACACTAATAATCATAATAAAAATAATGAGAATAATAATATAATAACTATCTTTAACAAATAATAATAATGATGACAAATAATAATAATAATAATGAGAATAATAATAATAGTAGTAATATTATTAATACTGTACAAAATATTCTGTTAATGAAAACAACTAATAATGTACTAACAATAATAATAGTACTAATAATGAAATAAGAATAACAATAAAATATTAATAATATTAATAATAATAATAACAAATAAAATAATAATAATAATATTTAGTAACAGTAAAACAAAACAAAATAAATAAATAATGATAATAATAATAAATAAAAATAATGATGATGATGATTATGATAATAATAATAATAATATTAATAATTAACAAAAAAATATACTAAAATAAAATAACTAATCCATTACTGTGTATTCCCTAAGAAGACTCGTAGAAACGAAAAAAAAAACAAAGAAAGAAACAAAGGGGAGAGAGAGAGTCATGGGAGAGAGAGAGGCTGGAGAGGGAGCGGATGAGCTCGGGGCGGCGAGGCGCTGCGGAGGACGGGAAGGAGAAGAAAGGGAAGAAGGGTGGCGGAAGACTTGTCCGAGTTCGTCGGCGAGCGGCACATAGAGAGCTGCCCGGTCGGGCGGCGCAGAGGCGAGCGGGAAGAGCGGGTTTGTCGACGGAGGGTTGTGCGGAGCGGCGGAGGCGAAGGGGTGTAGGCGGCGGACGGAAATCGAGACGACGGAGAAGGGGTTAGGAAGTGGGTTGGTCCGGCGGGCGTTAGGCGGGTGAGCTCGTCGAGCGGAGGAGGAGGGAGTTCTTGGGCGAAGGCGGAGGAGGTCGGCGGAGCTGCTGGAGGGTCGGCGGAGGATCGGGGCGCTGGTGAGGGTTTCTCGGCCACGGCTGGCCCAGCGGACGGTTGGCTGAGCGCCGGCGCGGCGGAGGATGAAGGTTACGGAGGCTGGGGGTTGATGGGCGCGGCTGGCCGAGGACGCGGGCGGAGATGCGGCCAGGTTCGGTCGACCAAGGTGGCTCGGCACCGGAGGGTTCGACGGCGAGGTAAGGGGTGTGCGCGTGTGTTTTGTTTTATTTCTTTTATTTCTGGAAATTTTGGTGGTGGCGTCGACGGCGACGACCGTAGTGACGGTCGTGAGGGTGATGATGGTGGTCGTGGGGGATGATTTGTCGGGTTGACTGGGGTTCGATATCGGTGTCGGTGGTGGTCGTTTGGGTGCGGCAGTGGTGTCGGGGACGGTGGCGGCGGTCGGGGAGCTTGGCCGGGGATCTGTGGTGGTGGTGACGAAGATGTCGGGTTTGGATGAGGCCGGGGTGACGGTGCTGAAGATTTGCTGGCGACGGGGAAAGAGACGGGAGGAGTTGCTGATAGTTAGGTTAGGATGCCGTGTCGGGGAGTGTCCGACACGGGATTTGATGTACTTGTAAAATATATGGAATAAGATTGTAGATGGTGGAACACGGACACGGTGCACACACTTCATGGAGAAATTTTTGTGGAGGAATAATGTGGATGGTAAAAATATTGGAGGAGTACCTGCCTATTTATAGGATGTGGGAATTTCCAATTGTATAGGAACTAGGAATAATTTAAACCCAAAAATAGATAATCCGTAATTTAATTTTAAAACCAATCAAATCCAATCCAAATCCAAATCCAATTAAATCTAGTTAAATTTTTAGTTTAAAAATCAATTGGAATAAATCAAATTTTAATTATTTAACTATTTAAATAAATACATAAATTCAAATCAAGATTTAAATTGCCATAATAATTTCAAAATATGGTTTCCAAAAATACCATAATATTAATTTCGAAAATATCTTATTATTTATTTAAAAATAAGCTAATAATTAATTATGTAAGCATAATTATTTATACGAAATTTTGCTTTTCTAGCATACAATGAAATATAATTTATTATTAATGATTGCTAAAAAGAAAAGGCTTAAAATAACAAACTTAGTGATTTTGTAAAATGGCAAAATTAATTATTATATATCACTTCGAAATAGAAAACGTTTTTCTAAAAATATGTACGCTCGCACATATTCGCACTCGTCGAGCAATTTCGAAAAACAAAATTTCGTGCGCGACGTATAATACGACTACGTGGCGTACAATACAAAATTTTAAATCCATGCAAATTTAATAATAAAAAAATAGTAGAAATTTAGGAGTTTTACATCCTACCCAACTTAAAAGAATTTCGTCCTCGAAATTTAGAATTTGTAGGAGGGGGTGAGAAGACACAAGGGGTATCGATGGGAAACAATCGATAACAAAATCATGCTGTAAGAATCGCGATCTAGATTATAGAAAAATAATACGATATGGTCACGGGTAATGAATGAGGGTCACGATTAATAGAATAAAAATAGATTCGCTTTAATTAAGCGATTAGAGGGTCTTGATAGGGTCGAGTAGTTTAGGATAAAGATACAGCAACATCGAGTAAGTATGGTCATAGCCGATAGGAAGGCTAGAGAAAGTTCTAGTATAACACCTTCGTCCTCCTAAAATAGGTGAAGGCAAAAGCAATATAGAGTTCGAAGGAGGCGTTTATCGATTACGAATACGTGATTCAAAGACGATCGAAATAATTTCAAAGGAATTGTCAAGACTGTCGTGGATGGGACTCTAAAGGACAAGTTTAGTTATGTCCCAATCCACATAGAACGATAGATAAAAGCGAACCAAAGTGCACTTGGTTGATCAGACCATCATGCACCGGTTCTGATTAGACAATATGTTAGTGAGCGGCCGCTCAATATCATATGTCTTGATCAAGCTCGATAAAGAATTAGCTTGCATATACTAGGCTATGTTAGCATCATTAGTCTAGATAGTATAACATATGCACGATGGTAGAGGAAATAAAAACAAATATGAATAGTCTAAGAGTCATAAGGATCTAAGTCTTGGTTTATTCCTATACCACCATTCTACGGTTTTATTGACCAAGGCTTGGTTGACCAAATGGGTTAAATTCCTCTAGTATCTATAGTCTAGATAACACTAATTATATTCTCCTTAATGGTCAAGAGTGTGTCGGGTCGTGGGGTGTTCTACCCAACTTAAAGGAATTAAGCCAAGGGTGTTTTGGGACATCCAACTAGTAGGGTCAATCTCTAGCAAGCACGAAGAGAAGATAAGAATAATGATAGGAGGAATCAAGCAAGATGTAATTGATGTGTCGAACGGTAGTTCGAATATGGAATCAAGGAAAGAGGTCAAGTATGTGGATGAGATCCTAGACTTCTAATCCTATACGCAGGCTTGCTTGGTACGGTAAAGTAACCAAACAATTTATCTAGACCTGCATGGGCCACCACAAAAATATGTAACGCTCCAGTCCCAAAATACGTAGGACTAGGAACGTAGACATGTCAGCTGTATTTATACGAAGTATACTCCAATATATGGAAGCCTCGTATAAATACATAAGCTGTAAAATGCAGTAGAACCATAACTAATCTCATCCACACAAAATAAATGAATAAAAGATATCATATAATGAGAAAGAATTGTCATGATACAATATGTTGGGCGGAGACAAATCCATTACCAACAAGTAAAGGGAAAAATACATGATGTACAAAATAATGATTTTGGCGAGCGAAGCAAAGACGATCCAAGTGCAATCATCCTCGAAGAAATAGCGATGATCACGACTAGAGCTAAAGCACCTGCGAAAAGACAATAGCACACACCTGGAGAGATAACCAGGTCCTCAGAGGGACGTAACAAGACACATAATATCATGCCATATAAACTGAATAAATATTGCTCAAATAAATAAGTAAATCGAATTATAACATGTTCCAATACGCACCTACTGAACGAGCGTACCATCCCCCCAACCAAACAAGGACAGGAGATGGTAAACTAATTCACGGTGACGTACCTTTCCATGCTAAAAATCTAATATGGTATCCGGACCCCAACAAGGTTCAATACCTTCTCATCGAAGTAGTAAGTCACACCTACAACCAAACAAGGACAAGATGCGACGAACTAATCCGCGACAAGTTATTGTTCCAAGCTACGGTCAGATACAAGTACCCAAACCAAAAGTACTCGTACCTAACGGATAAAGGTGTCTAACCGTTCTATGTGAATGTAGTTAAGAACAATCCTTCCTATGCATGGGCCCTGGCTAAATAGGATCGGCGTAGTCCCCCCTTGGGCACCAGAGGCCCCATCAGTTAGTGCATGATGTTCCGCAGAATCGTCAGTGGCCGTCAGTAATCATGGGTAATCTAACCCGTGTCTCCGACGGAGCTCACGGGTTACAAAAGGGAAAGTGCATCGAAGCCCATACGCTAAGGAATTGTCCTCCCCGCCCAATGCCTACTCTGTTGTATCCACAACAGTAACCTCTATAACCGCTAATTCAAACTAAGCATGTAACCTCTATTAGCGGTTATTCCTATCGCACGGCTTGTACGTACTGTTGGCCAGCCAATCTCACACTTCTGTATCCTACATGCGACACACAACTTCGTGTTACAATGTGTCAAGGCCAATGAATGCAACACACATGGTGGTCCCTTAAATCTAGGTTTAATTTGTAAGAAAATAATACACAGCAGGAAATATAAATGAACAGTAAATTCTAACAGTTATGCCATGTATCACAGTTTATTTTGCATAAAGAAAATAAATAATACATGAAATATGAGCTAAAAATAATTAAACATCGAATGACAAGGTGTCTTGCCTGGTAGAGCGCCTGATGTGCTGCGATAATCATGGTGGCATGAACTGCGACTTCGGTGCAACAACTATACAAGGTAACCTCGGGTGGTGACACTGATAGTTCCATTGGGTCTAGAATGGTCAAATTAGTTAGGGTGGACATAAAATAGTCTCGAAAAGGGCGAAGGAATAGGAATAATAGGACTGGTTACGGACAGGGGGAAAATCAAAGAATTAATGGATAAATATTATATATACAAGTTTTTAGAAAATATTTATAATTCCTAAACTAGTTTTCACGAGTCAAAATATTTATAAGGAAAATGCTAAAAACCTAAAGTCAAGAAAAATCGTTTTCGGCAAAAACTCTAAGTTTGTAAAGATACGACTCTAGATAGAATATTTTATTGCCAAAATATTTATATAAATACAAACTTAAAAATAGTTGTTTCCTTTTAGTCAGAAAAAAATATTTTCCTAAAACTTTTATAAATAATAATATTTAGCAATATATAGTTTTGCAAGTAACAACACTAATAATCATAATAAAAATAATGAGAATAATAATAATAATAACTATCTTTAACAAATAATAATAATGATGACAAATAATAATAATAATAATGAGAATAATAATAATAGTAGTAATATTATTAATACTGTACAAAATATTCTGTTAATGAAAACAACTAATAGTGTACTAACAATAATAATTGTACTAATAATGAAATAAGAATAATAATGAAATATTAATAATATTAATAATAATAATAACAAATAAAATAATAATAATATTATTTAGTAACAGTAAAACAAAACAAAATAAATAAATAATGATAATAATAATAATAATGATAATAATAATAAATAATAATAATGATGATGATGATGATTATGATAATAATAATAATAATAATATTAATAATTAACAAAAAATATACTAAAATAAAATAACTAATCTATTACTGTGTCTTCCCTAAGAAGACTCGTAGAAAAGAAAAAAAAAACAAAGAAAGAAACAAAGGGGAGAGAGAGAGTCATGGGAGAGAGAGAGGCTGGAGAGGGAGCGGATGAGCTTGAGGCGGCGAGGCGCTGCGGAGGACGGAAAGGAGGAGAAAGGGAAGAAGGGTGGCGGAAGACTCGTCCGAGTTCGTCGGCGAGCGGCGCAGAGGCGAACGGGAAGAGCGGGTTTGTCGGCGGAGGGTTGTGCGGAGCGGCGGAGGCGAAGGGGTGTAGGCGGCGGACGAAAATCGAGACGGCGGAGAAGGGGTTAGGAAGTGGGTTGGTCCGGCGGGCGTTAGGTGGGTGAGCTCGTCGAGCGGAGGAGGAGGGAGTTCTCGGGCGAAGGCGGAGGAGGTCGACAGAGCTGCCGGAGGGTCGACGGAGGATCGGGGCTCTGGTGAGGGTTTCTCGGCCACGGCTGGCCCGGCAGACGGTTGGCTGAGCGCCGGCACGGCGGAGGATGAAGGTTGCGGAGGCTGGGGGTTGATGGGCGCGGCTGGCCGAGGACGCGGTCGAAGATGCGGCCAGGTTCGGTCGACCAAGGTGGCTCGGCGCCCGAGGGTTCGACGGCGAGGTAAGGGGTGTGTGCGTGTGTTTTGTTTTATTTCTTTTGTTTCTGGAAATTTTGGTGGTGGCGTCGACAGCGACGACCGTGGTGACGGTCGTGAGGGTGATGATGGTAGTCGTGGGGGATGATTTGTCGGGTTGACTGGGGGTTCGATATCGGTGTCGGTGGTGGTCGTTTATGTGCGGCAGTGGTGTCGGGGACGGTGGCGGCGGTCGGGGAGTTCGGCCGGGGATCTGTGGTGGTGGTGACGAAGATGTCGGGTTTGGATGAGGCCGGGGTGATGGTGCTGAAGATTTGCTGGCGACGGGGAAAGAGACGGAAGGAGTTGCTGAGAGTTAGGTTAGGATGCCGTGTCAGGAAGTGTCCGACACGGGATTTGATGTACTTGTAAAATATATGGAATAAGATTGTGGATGGTGGAACAAGGACACGGTGCACGCACTTCATGGAGAAATATTTATGGAAGAATAATGTGGATGATAAAAATATTGGAGGAGTACCTGCCTATTTATAGGATGTGGGAATTCCCAATTGGATAGGAACTAGAAATAATTTAAACCCAAAAATAGATAATCCGTAATTTAATTTTAAAACCAATCAAATCCAATCCAAATCTAAATCCAATTAAATCTAATTAAATTTTTAGTTTAAAAATCAATTGGAATAAATCAAATTTTAATTATTTAACTATTTAAATAAATACATAAATTCAAATCAAGATTTAAATTGCCATAATAATTTCAAAATATGGTTTCCAAAAATACCATAATATTAATTTCGAAAATACCTTATTATTTATTTAAAAATAAGCTAATAATTAATTATGTAAGCATAATTATTTATACGAAATTTTGCTTTTCTAGCATACAATGAAATATAATTTATTATTAATAATTGCTAGAAAAAAAAGGCTTAAAATAACAAACTTAGAGATTTTGTAAAATGGCAAAAATAATTATTATATATATCACTTCGAAATAGAAAACATTTTTCTAAAAATTTGTACGCTCGCACATATTCGCACTCGTCGAGCAATTTCGAAAAATAAAATTTCGTGCGCGACGTATAATACGACTACGTGGCGTACAATACAAAATTTTAAATCCATGCAAATTTAATAATAAAAAAAATAGTAGAAATTTATGGGTTTTACAATACATCTATGACTCGGTCTTCTCTTCCATGGCTAGAACACTAGTCAAAGCACTCGACCACACTCTTGGTGCCAAAATTCTTGGTCATCTTGCACTCCGAAACTTAACCGTGATTAAGGCCTTCTACAATAGATATTTATAAAAATTCTAAAAATCATATTTTAATTCAAACGAATAAATAAAAGTGTATTTTACGAACTTTCGGAAAGAGGGTTACGAATCTACCCTTTTTTAAAAATACCGTCGAATAAAAATGCGATAGTGTATCCTTCTATGAAAGTCATCTAGTAAGACCTATGTAGCAACCTTAACTACCCAATTGTCAATTTAAAAATAGGGACTCCTAGTCCAAACCATTCTCTTAAAATTGATTTACTCCTGGTTGTGAATGAGCATTTCCTAGTCGCAGGCTCGCAATAATACGACTAACTTAAGTACTATCACGAGTTCACAATCTTTTACAAAAACTGACCTGCATGGTCCACCACATGTCACGACCCGTACCTGCTTTTTCGGATACGAGACGTGTCCAAGCCAGCCTACGCCGCAGAGTCGGCGGTAGAACGCTGTCAAGCCCGCAAGAAATAAATGCTCAAAAATACAACATTTGCTGCTCATTCATATTTCTAAATTTATTATAACAGTTACAATATTTAAAATTAAAGAAAATACAAGATTTTACAATTAATGAAAATGATACAACTGTTTTCTATTTCTAGGTCGGCCTCAGCATACCCATGTCTTCCCAGTGCTAAGAGTGATCGCGGCTAAACCTAAAAAATATTGGTTTCCAGTTAGGAATGGAACAAGTACACAAACTGACGGCAATGCAAAAATACAATAGAATCGACAAGACATGAAAATAACATATGAGATATGAAAACTGGAAGATAACTGATGACATAGCACGATAGAGGAGTAAACAAGGAAAAACTAATAAAAGACATCTATCTAGGTGGTGTGAAATATCCGTTTCGACATGTGAACGGCTATGGGGTAAATCAGGCTCACTGCACGTGTCGTGTGCAGCGGCTAGCATTCACGAAAGACACGGGAGATAGTTCTGGGTAGTCCACATGTCTACTAAGATATTTCCCCTCTCGACTACTCCGTGTGACGAGCGTATCAACAAGTAGCAAGATATATGTATGAACATGAAATGTATCAACTACTATGAATCGAAAAGCAATCAGAAAGTGCACTTGCCTGAGGTCAATAGCTGGAGAAACTAATAACACTATACCACTCAACGAGCCACAATCAGTCAACACATGCAGAAGTATCCAGATGCTGAAATAAATAGTACCAACATTCTCAGAATAGTCAAATTAGCTAGGATTGCCTGTCCTTAAGTCCAATTCTGGACACAAGGGCAAAACGATAATTTCGGACAAAAATGATGTCCGCCGTTGGACTGCTTTGCACCGAAAAGCGTGCCAGAGTCAATGGTCTCTAAAGTCATCAAACTACATGTATCCGGATCCAGTTTTCCGATACGAACCCAACCGTATGTCCAAAGTTGGATTCCGGCAGGCCGTGCACAAAATCGCCCGTTGAGGGGGACCGTGGGGCCCGCAAAACGACGTATGATTCAACTGTCTCAGAATTGGACCAAACTTGGCATACAGGACTAGAAAAACGATACGGTCCTGATGGCATAAGTTTCGTCTCGATCTGACGAGCGTGCACAAAGTAATTAGAGAATTTGCAAAGTGCACGATACGGTGAATTTCGACGGATACGCAACAAATTCGTCGCGCACACGCGACCAATTTGAATTACGTCAAAGCCCACACGACCACGAAGCCGTTATGCAGCTTTCGATGCCTTCTATTCGCGACCACGTTGCCCGGAATGGCGGGACGCATGTCGTATCGAACAAATTTCTAGTTTTTGAAAACTATTTTTCATGGTTTTTTCTTGATTTCCAAAACTGATTTCTCTGTGCATACTTAATGAAATCCGAATCTACAAAATGATTTCTGATCTCCTATATATGATCTAAAAGTGTGTTCAAATGGAAATTCTAAAAGGTTACTGGATCGATCGAAATCGATCATCGAACACGGGTGATTGGACGGTCCTACGCTCTATTTTCGAACGGGTTTTTGGTCAACTTCGTGTCAATTTCTCGGCCAATATAACGCATATCAATTCGATCTAATTGAAAGGAAATACTCTTGTATAGGTTGGAGACGTACCCGAGGAAATAAATCGAAAAATTATAGAGCAAGTAGATCGCAATCCAGCCGCGAAGTCAGCCCCATTGCTGCAACTGCTGCTGTCGTTCACACTCGTACGCGTGGGTTCGTGCGCCTGCTGTGATGCCCTCAGGCCGACGGTGGCCGTGAGATGGTCGCAAGGATGGAGAAGGGGTCGCCAGGTAGTCGTGGCGGCGTGTCGAGTTAGGGTTTGGAGTTCCGTACCATCCTCTCGGTCTCACGAAATATATTTAGAGTTGTGTGTATTCGAAAAGCTCGGGTTGGCCTATTTCTGTGCGGGGCTTAACAGGGAATAGTTGGGCCGGGTCGGCTCTCTTGTTGGTTGTGGGAATGAGGTCGGGCCTGGGCCCTGTGTAGGGTTTAGTCGGGATGTGGGGGTCTTATCAGTTGCTGTGGGAGAATGGTCGGGCTCGAGCCTATGGCGGGGGGGGGAGGAAACCCATTTTGTTGGCTCAGGAAGATGGCCTGGCCTGGGGTGTTTAGGGTAGGGCCGGCTTAGCTGGGTTTGGAATTGAACTTGCTGCATGCTGGCTTGTGGTCATTGGGGAAATTAGGTTGCTCGGCTGATCGGCCCATTGGAGAAAAGGTTGGCCGAGCCTGGGATTTCCTTGGCTGATGAGTTACACACATTATTACTATTATTATAACTAATGTATTTGTATATCTATTTATATATACAAATATATGTATACACATATTTATTTATATATATATACACCTACATAAATTTATTTATATACATTTATACATACACACAATAATTATCTATATATATATAACATTTATTGATAATTGCATATAAACCCTCCATTAGCTAAAATTCTCAAATAAGTCCAACTAATGTAAGGTGCAATAGTGGATATGCATGATTACACATAAGCCCTCCACCTTTCTATAAATACAAACAAATCCAATTGAATCCACTCTCAGGTTCTTGCTATGCCTGGTATATATCACTCATAAGTTGGAATGAGTACTTTTCATAAAACACCAAAAGCAATTGCTTAATTAATTAATTAACTAAATATTAGGTAATAAGAAAAACTATATAGTACCCATGTATTACACTTATTGAACTTATAATTGAAACTATTTATAGGCTGTGTGGATTGAATCAAGGGTAGGACCGAAACTTCATACACAACATACGAACTTGGACGGAAGACAAGTATACCTTGCCTATAGTACAGTATTTTTATGCCATGCTAACACTTCCATACTCTATATTAAAAATACAACACTTGAGAAACTATGACAAATCAAAGTACTGGTGTATCCAACACACGCAAGTATTGGAATGACTAAATTAGCATGCTTTACCCATAAAACCAAGGATATGGAAATTAGAGAATGGGTAACTAGGAACCACATCACTGCAATTATTGGAAGTAATCATGTTCCTACGTGTTGGACTCTTATTCCTAACCATGGCTAAAATCATTCACTAAAATAATTAACTAATTAATTATTTATAAAAAAATCTAAGAAAATCACCATTTAAATAAAATAAATATAAATAGAATTATTTCAAAATAACGGGGACGGGGAGCTACAAATCTACCCACCTTAAAATAATTTCGTCCTCGAAATTCTAACTCATAACCACGCCCAAAAATAAAAAATAAAAAAATAATAATAAAGGAATAAATCCACTATTACCACAACCTTCTCAAATATTAATTCCTCAACATAGTTTGTATTCTTTTCTTAGCCAAATAGCCTCCAGGGCTTCTACCCACCTTTGGTCACACTACTTCTTACACTAAAATCTTAAAATCTTCTAACTGGTGCTAACAATCCTACCAACAAATATCTAGGCAGATTGTATCTACAATCCTCTCGTATCTATCAAGTGACCCAAACTTAGCAAGCAGTAATTTACACAAGTACCTAAGTAACATTGGTGAATTCTAATAAGTATGACCCTCGTCTATCTGCAATAGAGAGGACAGGAAGATAAGGAAGAACAATCAAGAGCAATTATGAAGTTTAAAGAGCGGTAGAGAATATGCAATAATACAGGTCGAAAGAGTATTTATGAACCTACAGTCTTATTTGCTAGATTGGGCTACTCTAGTCCAGTCACTTGCTACATTGAAGAACTCTTCGTTTCCTAGAGGGACTCGCAATCCATGCAATACAGAAACTCCGTTCTCAAAATTCTAAACAAGGTTCCAAAGTAGAACGGAATTTGAGAAATCAAGATTGTGATATATTCCGTGGTTATTTAAACTCACAAGCAAGGAATATATTTGTAATGAAAGATCTTCTCGTGACTTCTAGGTAGATGGAATATGGGTTACATATGGCATCACATCCTAAGAGGTGGAGACTACATAATAGGTATAGGGTCCGATTTCAGTTCTATAGTCCAAATATGCCTCCCGTGACCTTTGTGTTTAAGCAGCACATGAGGCCTCAATTGGGTGGCACACTAGTGGCATGTGCGTAGTGGGCTTCGAGTAGATCACAACCATATATTGGGTCAAATGAAATGAGTCGGGGTTGAGGCTCTAATGGAAGTCGGAAAGTATATCGGTTTTATGGTAAGGGTTATAGCTAGTCCTTTTTGACCTAAAAGTTGCATCATAAAAATAGAGTACAAGGGAACGTATTTGAGTGGGACATAATATATCTAGATGAAGGTGGACTCGTCTAGATTTTGTATATAAAATTTGTTGGGAGGTAACAGCCAATCTCGTGCTCCAAATATTAATGACACAGCCGAGGACACAAAATCATCTAAATAGAAAGTGGGAGTCCAAGGGCGCTATTCATCCTCCTAATAGAAGTTATTCTAATCAATCGGTAATCCTTGGATATCTCAAAACTTTAGAAGGCTTACAGTCTACCCACCTTAGGAGCTAGGACAGGATTTTAGGAATGGTGAGTTTAGAGGGTTCCCAAAGTCCGGACACTGTACCTCAACTTTTGTTAATAGAGAATAAGGCACGGCGTATCGGGATACAGTAGATATAAGTCAAGTCTAATGGTCGTTCCTCAATAAATGGGAAAACGAGTGCGTGTGCAATGACACATGGTCGATAAAATAGAATGACCCACTCGTCCACAGTGTACATGAGTTGTCGACGGGGTAACCAACTTTAAGGCACATCCTATGAAAGGATTTCTAACAATTGATTCATGAATTTCTATTTGTGTCAAGCCTGTCAGACTATTGCCACAAGGGCTCTAGTGAAGGCAAGCTTCGAACAAATAATTTGAGGCTCACAATAATTGGTCTCCTGAGCATAGGTAGTCTCCTAGATTGGCATTTGGTCAAGGAAAAGATCCTAATCATTCTTGGACTCTAAGGACCAGAAGATCACGATAGTAGGTTTAGTGTCGAAGGGAGGACGAGTAACTCAAGGCAAGGTTCTAGTCACCTGGCTGGCCGATGGTAGTTACTCTTGGGTATACAACCATCATAGCCATGGGGATACCCTGTCTCTTTCTACCAATTATAAGCTATCGTCTTTCCAAATCAGTGAAAGACAAAACAATAGGGTTCAAGGAAGATGTCACTGAATACAATTACGCGATCCAAAGGCGAATGTATAATTCAAGGGAAATTGTCAAAGTAGTTGCGGATGAGATCCTAGAGACATCTACATCTCAATCCACGTAGGGTAATTAAAGGAAGAGCGAACCAATTGCATCATGGTTGATCAGACCGTAATACATTGATTCTGATTAGACAATATGTTAGCGGGCGTCCCCAATAAACATATATCTTGAATCAAGCTTGATAAAAGAGTAAGCTTGCAAAAGCTAGGCTGTAATAGCAGCGTTGGTTAAGGTAGTCAAAATACAAGTATGCAAGATTTTTGGAAGGAAGAAATAGGTAGTTCGAGTTTTGAGAGAGTCAAATCCTTACCTAGTGTTCTTGCTTATACAGTCTTCCTATAATCTTTCTATCTCTAAGGCCTTGGTCGACTAATGGGTTATGGACTTTTGAGTTCTATTTTCTAAGTAAACCTATTAGTGTCAGTTAATTCCTTGTTAATAGATCACAAGGGCCACAGGGTACTAGGTTGGGAGACAGGCTACCAAACTTACAGAACTTTTACTATTATTGGCTTTGGGTCTTCTGGGACACACAGGGCATCTCTTATCCTCTGTAGTATCATAATCTTGTGATCACGTCTAAAATCATTTTATCGAGAATTATGCCACGTCCATATAATCTGGCTGTGGCAAACTCTTGGTTTCGTGATTCAGAGGTGATATTCTATCAGGTACTCTATCTTATTTTGACACAAGGGTATCTAAGATCTAAGAGGTCAACTACGACATAGTTTAGGCAATGTTCTATAACCTATGATCTTCAAAATGATTTTATTTCTATGGGTTGTGCCTTGCCAGTGCGCTGCTGGCTGCAGTGAACCCATATCTCCACTCTCAGCTAATTGACGACAGTGCGCTGTTGTCTAAACTTTATGAGTTAACTAATATTCCTTTAACCGTAAAAATTCATGAGCCTCTAGAGATTCAAATAGGTTGACTAAAATAACAACGTAGGTAATTGTCCTATCAGTCACAACACTTAAAATAAAAGAGTTAATATGGAGGAAATAACTAAAGACAAAAGAGATACAAACATTCTAGTATTTATTTCATATGCATTTCTATGGTTGAGGGAAAATCTCAAATCAATCTACCTCGAGACTCGCACACGAATTGTAGAATCAAAAATTATAAACTAAATCCTTACAGTAAAAGAGAATTTAAACAGGCAATTCTAATTTACGATATAAGTTTTATATCTAATAAAGCAAAAGAAAATTTAAATAGTTCATTAAGATCAAAGCCTTAATTATAGGTAAGCCTAACTTACCAAGGGAATAGCATATCTGCATGGGGTCATATTGTCATATCAAAAATAATAGTGTTTCTATAGAGATCGGGCAAGTTATCAGAATTCAAAAATAGCGTGGCCTATCTGTTAACCTTAACTACCCAATCGGTTAATTTAAACAAGGGACTCCTAGTCCTAGTCATTCTCTTAAATCATTTCGATCCTAGTTTGTGAATGAGCAATTCTGGACGCAGGCTCGCAATAGTACAACTAATGTACCATCACGAGTTCGCAATATTTTACGAAAACTGGCCTGCATGGGCCACCACAAAAACTTGTCACGACCCGCACCCGCTTTTTTGGATACGAGACGTGTCCAAGCCAGCCTACGCCGCAGAGTCAGCGGTAGAACGCTGTCAAGCCCGCAAGAAATAAATGCTCAAAAATACAACATTTGCTGCTCATTCACATTTCTAAATTTATTACAACAGTTACAACATTTAAAATTAAAGGAAATACAAGATTTTATAATTAATAAAAATGATACAACTGTTTTCTATTTCTAGGTCGGCCTCAGCATACCCATGTCTTCCCAGTGCTAAGAGTGATCGCGGCTAAACCTAAAAAATATTGGTTTCCAGTCAGGAATGGAACAAGTACACAAACCGACGACAATGCAAAAACACAATAGAATCGACAAGACATGAAAATAACATATGAGATATGAAAACTGGAAGATAACTGATGACATAGCATGATAGAGGAGTAAACAAGGAAAAACTAATAAAAGACATCTATCTAGGTGGTGTGAAATATCCGTTTCGACATGTGAACGGCTATGGGGTAAATCAGGCTCACTGCACGTGTCGTGTACAGCGGCTAGCATTCACGAAAGACACGGAAGATAGTTCTGGGTAATCCACATGTATACTAAGATATTTTCCCTCCTGACTACTCCGTGTGACGAGCGTGTCAACAAGCAGCAAGATATATGTATGAACATGAAATGTATCAACTACTATGAATCGAAAAGTAATCAGAAAGTACACTTGCCTGAGGTCCTTAGCTGGAGAAACCAATAACACTATAGCACTCAACGAGCCACAATCAGTCAACACTTGCAGAAGTATCCAGATGCTAAAATAAATAGTACCAATATTCTCAGAATAGTCAAATTAGCTAGGATTGCCTGTCCTTAAGTCCAATTCTGGATACAGGGGCAAAACGATAATTTCGGGCAAAAACGATTTCCGCCGTTGGACCCGCTTTGCACCGAAAAGCGTGCCAGAGTCAATGGTCTCTAAAGTCGTCAAACTACATGTCTACAGATCCAGTTTTTCGATACGAACCCAACCATATGTCCAAAGTTGGATTCCGGCGGACCGTGCACAAAATCACCCGTTGAGTGGGACCGTGGGGCCCGCAAAACAACGTACGATTCAACTGTCTCGGAATTGGACCAAACTTGGCATACAGGACTAGAAAAACGATACGGTCCTGATGGCACAAGTTTCGTCTCGATCTGACGAGCGTGCACAAAGTAATTGGAGAATTTACAAAGTGCACGATACGGTGAATTTCGACGGATACACATTAAATTTGTCGTGCACACGCGACCAATTTGAATTCCGTCAAAGCCCACACGACCACGAAGCCGTTACGCAGCTTTCGATGCTTCGGTACGTCACCATGTTGCCCGGAATGGCAGGACGCACGTCGTATCGAACAAATTTCTAGTTTTTGAAAACTATTTTTCATAGTTTTTTCTTGATTTCCAAAACTGATTTCTCTGTGCATACTTAATGAAATCCGAATCTACAAAATGATTTCTGATCTCCTATATATGATCTAAAAGTGTGTTCAAATGGAAATTCTAAAAGGTTACTGGATCGATCGAAATCGATCATCGAACACGGGTGATTGGACTGTCCTACGCTCTGTTTTCGAACGAGTTTTTGGTCAACTTCGTGTCGATTTCTCGGCCAAATAAGTCCAACTAATGTAAGGTGCAATAGTGCATAGGCATGATTACACATAAGCCCTCCACCTTTCTATAAATACAAACAAATCCAATTGAATCCACTCTCAGGTTTTTGCTATGCCTGGTATATATCACTCATAAGTTGGAATGAGTACTTTTCATAAAATACCAAAAGCAATTGCTTAATTAATTAATTAACTAAATATTAGGTAATAAGAAAAACTATATATAGTACCCACGTATTATACTTATTGAACTTATAATTGAAACTATTTATAGGCTGTGTGGATTGAATCAAGGGTAGGACCGAAACTTCATACACAACATACGAACTTGGACGGAAGACAAGTATACCTTGCCTATAGTACAGTATTTTTATGCCATGCTAACACTTCCATACTCTATATTAAAAATACAACACTTGAGAAACTATGGCAAATCAAAGTACTGGTGTATCCAACACACGCAAGTATTGGAATGACTAAATTAGCATGCTTTACCCACAAAACCAAGGATGTGGAAATTAGAGAATGGGTAACTAGGAACCACAGCACTGCAATTATTGGAAGTAATCATGTTCCTACGTGTTGGACTCTTATTCCTAACCATGGCTAAAAGCATTCACCAAAATAATTAACTAATTAAATATTTATAAAAAAATCTAAGAAAATCACCATTTAAATAAAATAAATATAAATAGAATTATTTCAAAATGGCGGGGACGGGGAGCTACACCACAAAAGCTTGTCACGACCCGCACCTGCTTTTTCGAATACGAGACGTGTCCAAGCCAGCCTACGCTGCAGAGTCGGTGGTAGAACGCTGTCACGGCCAAGATGCTCAAAATCACAAAAGATACATTTATTGTTTATTCACATTATTGAATCAACTTTACAATTTACAAGGTTTCACAGCTTCACATTTGCTAGAAGATACAATATCTCACAAAATAGAAAAAGACAGCTAATCCAACTAACTAGGTTGACCTCAGTATACCTATGCCTTCCCAGTGCTAAGAGTGGTCGCGGCTAAACCTAAAAAATGTTGGTTTCCAGTCAGGAATAGAATGAGTACATTCTCACAACAGATTCAATAAATGACAAAATCCATAAATCTGTAAATAATAATAAAATATACGACGAAAAGACAAGTGTAGAATCATGACAGAAACTAAGCATGGTGAACAAGGCAAGTAAGTACTAAAAATAGAGAAGACCTGTAGCCAGCAATATATACTGTAGAACCAGACACTGTACCTATCTAGTGAGTTGAAATACTACTTTGACATGTAAACGGCTAAGGCTAATCCGGCACCCCGCACATAAAATGTGCGACTGCTATTAGGCAAGAATAAGATCTGGCACCCGCACGTGAAGTGTGAGGCTTCTATTAGGCAAGTATAATTTTGGGTTTGTTGTAAAACCCCTAAATTTCTACTATATTTTTATCGATTTTGGTACTGATTTAAAATTTTTGTATTGTACCTCGCGTAGTCGTATTGTACGTTGTGCGCAAACGGCGTATTTCGTAATTGCGCGTCGAGTGCGAACATGTGCTAGGTACATATTTTTAGAAAAACAATTTTTGATTATAGATTTTATTAATGAAGATAGTTCTCAAAATAATATGTGATACTTATTTTTAATTACTTAAAAAGTTGTGAAAGCGCGACAAGATTTCCAAAATACTATTTTATTTTATTTTATCGTATAAATATAAGTAGTAGTTTAGAAGAGTATTATTTTATGTATAATATTTTGTGCGAGAGGCAGAAAATTTATTTCATGCTCACTTTGGTTTTTCGAAGTACTAATTGTTTTATCCAATTATCAAAAAGCTATTTCCAAATATTTGAATACTTATTGTGATTTTCGAAATTATTCTAAAATTTATTGAAAAAGTATTTTAAAGATATTCCATATTAGTAGTTAAATATTTATGGTAATTTTTGAAATTATTTATTATTAATTTTTTAATTATTTATAAGGATATTTTGAAAATCATACTTAATGTTTAAATTAGTTTATGGATTTTATTTTAGATAGATTTAATAATTATTTTTGAAATTAATTAATATGATTATTTTAGTATTCATAAATATATTTTAAATGGTTTGATTCATGTTTAAATTTTATTTTAGATAGATTTAATTAAATTGAATTTGAATTTATGTTGATTGTATTAATTTGAATTTAATTATGAAATTATCTATGGAGATTTAAAATCCCCACAATCCTATTCAAATGGGAATTTCCACATCCTATAATTAGGTAGGTACTCCTCCATATAATTATTCCACAAATTACTTTGTGCATCGTGTCCGTGTCCCCTATCCCCATCCACTATTTATCCCCTTATACAAGTACATTGATTTTTCCTGCGTTCGACAACCCCGGACGTCAAACCCATTTCGTGTCTCGCAGGACACCTCTTCCGACCCTCTCTGTTGTGTCGAACACACTCGACGCAATCAAATCTCTAAACCTAGTCCTATCTTAAACTCTGCCTCATGTTCCCTCTCCAAGCCGAATTCCCTACGAACAGCCCGCGGCCATCATCCCCTCATCATCCTCACCACGACTCCACCATCCGAACCACTAACAGCTTCGGCCAACCCCGTTAATCGTCGCGTCCAGCCCCCAAGTCGATCTCCTGGACACCCGTTCCTCCTCCATAAACCGTCTCCCGATACCACCACGTGGCAGCCGCCTCTTAATTCAACATCCACCACAACCATTGCAACCACCACCACCGTCGAAACCTCGGCCAACCACCGAACAACCACTACCATCATCAAGAAGAGAAGGAAAAATTAAAACCCTAACCCTAGACTCACCTCCGCCTCCCCGGTTCCCTATCTCTGCCGCCGGCCGGACTTGTCGCTCGCCTCCGTGCGTGTTCGCCGTGACTCCCGTGCGCGTCTGTTCCCTCCACCGCGAGCGCCACCTCCCAGCCCCATGGAGCCGCCCTCTCCGCCAGATCCGCGCACCCGCCGGCCGACCCAGCCCTAGCTGCGACCACCCCCAAACGTCCTTCGCTCCGCCGCACCACTTGAAAACCCCGGCGAGCCACGTGCCCTACCCACCGGAGCACAGCGCACGGCCCGCGCCGCCGAACCCCCGTCCCGTTGACTCCCCAAACCCTCCAGCGAGACCCCTTCGCGTCCGCCATTCCTCCGCTGCGTCCCTGGCCGCCAGAGCCTCTTCCCCTCTCACAGCTTCTCCTTCCTCTTCCTCTGCCGCTGGCCGACTCAGCCACCGGTCGATCAACCTCCACCTGAGCGCTTCCTTCCCCGTATCTCTCTCTCTCCCACTCGTTTTCACTCCCTCTCTCTAATCTCTTTCTCCCTCTATCTTGCTTTTTTTTATATTTTTATTATGGAAAGGTTGGTCTCCTCGAAAGAGGAGAACTGCTGTCTGATTGTTTTCTATATATATATATTTTTTGTTAATTATTATTTTTATTTTTATTTTCAATCTTGCGAAGAGGAGAAGTACTGTTATTATTATTATTATTATCATTATTATATTTAATATTCTATTTTATTATTATTATCTTTATTATTATTATTATTATTATTATTATTATTATTATTATTATTATTGTTGTTATTATTATTTTATTACCTGAATAAAGATATTCGTGTAATTTAAGACTTTATATTTTAATATTATGTATGTATGTATGTGTTAGTATATAGGCATTTTTGGTGAGTATATATTTGGGCGGATTAAATTGTAAAACTTTAATTAGTATTTTAAAAATAATAACAATACTTTATTAGCATTTAGTTATTTTTATTATTATTATTTATATTGTTTTAGTAAATAGAGATATATTTTCTACAATGTATTTTGTAGCAAAAAATTATATATATTTTGCACTTAGCCTCACGTCTATTTTCAAAATTTCTTTATAAACCATAATTGTGATATTTTTATCTAATTAAAATATAGATTCCTATAAAAATCCTATCTTGATAAATTTAGGATTATTTCTGCCCCAAAACGATTTATGATTTTCAAGTATTTTCTAAAAATTATTTTAACTAATAGAATATATATTTCGAAGCATTACAAATATTTTTAAATAGAATATGTATTATTATTATTTCCTCAAATTCTTCGGTTATAAATTCTTGTCCATGACTAAATCACGTTACTCATATTCCCTCACCAATTCTAGACTACCCTATGTCGACCTTAACTATTCTGATCGTCCCGGACCTAATAGAACTGTCCGTGCCCCCATCAGAGGTCACCTTGCATAGTGGTTGCATCGAAGTCGCAGTTCGTGCCACCTTGATCATCGTAGCACACCAGGCGTACTACCAGGCAAGATACCTTGCCATTTGCTATTTATTTATTTTAGTTCATATTTCATGTATTATTCATTATTTTTTTATACAAATAAACTGTGATACATGGCATAACCTATTAGAACTTACTGTTCATTTATATTTCTTGCTATGTATTAGTTTTCTTACATATTAAACCTTAATTTAAGGGACCGCCTTTGTGTGTTGCATTCATTGGCCTTGACATGTTGTACCACGAAGTTGTGTGTCACATGTAGAATATGGGCATGTGTGACTGGCTGGCCACCGGTATGTATAAGCCGTACGATATGAATAACCGCTAATAGAGGTTGTATGCTTAGTTTGACTTAGCGGTTATAGAGGTTTACTGTTGTGGATACAACAGAGTAGGCATTGGGCGGGGAGGACAATTCCTTAGCGTATTGGCTTCGAAGCACTTTCCCTTTTATAACCCGTGAACTCCGTCGGAGACGCGGGTCAGATTACCCATGATTACTGACGGCCACTGAAGTTCTGCGGAACGTTATGCTCTTACTGATTGGGCCTCTGGTTCCCCAAGGGGGGACTATGCCGATCCAATTTAGCCAGGGTCCATGCGTAGAAAAGATTGTTCTTAACTACATTTCACTTAGACTGGTTAGGCTACCTTATCCTTTAGGTATGAGTACTTTTGGTTTGGGTACTTGTATCTGACCGTGGCTTGGAACAATAACTTGTCGCGGATTAGTTCGTCACATCTTGTCCTTGTTTGGTTGTAGGTGTGGCTTACTACTTCGATGAGAAGGTATTGAACCTTGTTGGGGTCCAGATACCATATTGGATTCATAGCATGGAAAGATACGTCATCGTGAATTAGTTTACCATCTTTTATCCTTGTTTGGTTGGGGGTATGGTAAGCTAGTTCAATAGGTGTGTATTGGACCATGTTATAATTCAATTGACTTATTTATTTGAGCAATATTTATTCAGTTTATATGGCATGATATTATGTGTCTTGTTTCGTCCCTCTGAGGACCTGGTTATCTCTCCAGGTGTGTGCTATTGTCTTTCGCAGGTGCTCTAGCTCTAGTCGTGACCATCTCTATTTCTTCGAGGATGATTGTGCTTAGATCGACTTCGCTTCGCTCGCCAAATTTATTTCTTTTCTCATGTATTTTCCTTTACTTGTTGGTAGTGGATTTGTCTCCGCCCAACATATTGTATCAAGACAATTCATTATCATTTTATGATATCTTTTATTATTTTATTTTGTGGATGAGATTAGTTAGTTATGGTTCTACTGCATTTTACAGCTTACGTATATTTATTATACGACTGGCATGTCTACGTTCTTAGTCCTACGTATTTTGGGACTGAGATATTACATATTTTTGTGGTGGCCCATGCAGGTCAAGATAAATTGTTTGGTTACTTTACCGTACCAAGCAAGCCTGCGAATAGGATTAGAAGTCTAGGATCTCATCCACATACTTGACCTCTTTCCTCGATTCTATATTCGAACTATCATTCGACTCATCGACTACATCTTGCTTGATTCCTTCTATCATAATTCTTATCTTCCCTTCGTGCTTGCTAGAGGTTAGATAGGTGATCCCTACTAGTTGGACATGTTACTTTTGTCCTAAAACACCATTAGTTTAATTCTTTTAAGTTGGGTAGAATGCCTTATGACCTAGCAATCCCTTTGTCCTTATGACCTATATTAGTAAGTTTACTTAGGTTCTAGAATTTAGAGGACCCTAACCCATCTAGCCACCCAAAGACTTGGACAAGAAGACTATAGGATGACTGTATGAAGACCATCACATGACATGACTTATATCCTTTAGAAGTTCGAACCAATTTCTACTTTCTTCCAAATCTTGGTCTTCCGTGCCTATGTTTTTACCACCTTGACTAATGTTGCTACTATAATCTAGTTTTGCAAACTCATCCATTTATCGAGTTTGTTCATGACTTATGCTATTGAGCGCGCTCACTAACATATTGTCTAATCAGAACCGGTGCATGATGGTCTGATCAACCGAGTGCACTTTGGTTCGCTTTTATCTATCGTTCTACGTGGATGGGGACATAGCTAAACTTGTCCTCTAGAGTCCCATCCGCGACTGCCTTGGCAACTCCTTTTGAATTATTCGGTCGCCTTTGAACCACGTATTCGTATTCGATAATGCCTCCTTCGAACTCTATATTGCGTTCGCCTTCGCCTATTTTAGAAGGACGGAAGCATTGTACTAAAACTTCCTCTAGCCTTCCTATCGATTGTGACCATTATCAATCGATGTTGCTATATCTTCATCCTAAACATCTCGTCCTTTTCTCGGCCTTATATTTACTATCATGACCTTCTAATCGCTTTATTTAGGAGTAAATCAAATTCGTTCTCTTAATAGCGCTCTCAACCTACTCTCAAGAACCCATATCTTCTAGATCTCTAATTTTTTTTCTCTCTTGATACCATATCATTCTCTATTGCATGTTACTCTTAATTTAAACTTTAAACCCTTAATCTTCTACTCGTGCCTTAACTCGCGACCCACGTAACCATACCCGTGTTAAATTCTATGAATTAGATCACGATTTCATACGACATAATTTTATGGAAACATTGTCGTTGGTTGTTCCCCATTAATACACCCTTGTGTCTTCTCAGCCCCTACTAATTCTTAATTTTGAGGACGAAATTCTTTTAAGTTGGGTAGGATGTAAAACCCCTAAATTTCTACTATATTTTTCTCGATTTTGGTACTGATTTAAAATTTTTGTATTGTACGTTGCGTAGTCGTATTGTACGTTGTGCGCAAACGGCGTATTTCGTAATTGTGCGTCGAGTGCGAACATGTGCTAGGTACATATTTTTAGAAAATGGTTTTTGATTATAGATTTTATTAATGAAGATAGTTCTCAAAATAATATTTGATAATTATTTTTAATTACTTAAAAAGTTGTGAAAGCGCGACAAGATTTCCAAAATACAATTTTATTTTATTTTATCGTATAAATATAAGTAGTAGTTTAGAAGAGTATTATTTTATGTATAATATTTTGTGCGAGAGGCAGAAAATTTATTTCATGCTCACTTTGGTTTTTCGAAGTACTAATTGTTTTATCCAATTATCAAAAAGCTATTTCCAAATATTTGAATACTTATTGTGATTTTCGAAACTATTCTAAAATTTATTGAAAAAGTATTTTAAAGATATTCCATATTAGTAGTTAAATATTTATGGTAATTTTTGAAATTATTTATTATTAATTTTTTATTATTTATGAGGATATTTTAAAAAATCATATTTAATGTTTAAATTAGTTTATGGATTTTATTTTAGATAGATTTAATAATTATTTTCAAAATTAATTAATATGATTATTTTAGTATTCATAAATATATTTTAAATGGTTTGATTCATGTTTAAATTTTATTTTAGATAGATTTAATTAAATTAAATTCGAATTTATGTTGATTGTATTAATTTGAAATTAATTATGAAATTATCTATGGAGATTTAAAATCCCCACAATCCTATCCAAATGGGAATTTCCATATCCTATAAATAGGCAGGTACTCCTCCATATAATTATTCCACAAATTACTTTGTGCATCGTGTCCGTGTCCCCAATCCCCATCCACTATTTATCCCCTTATACAAGTACATTGATTTTTCCTGCGTCCGACAACCCCGGACGTCAAAACCATTCCGTGTCTCACATGACACCTCTCCCGACCCTCTCTGTTGTGTCGAACACACTCGACGCAATCAAATCCCTAAACATAGTCCTACCTTAAACTCTGCCTCATGTTCCCTCTCCAAGCCGAATTCACCACGAACACCCCGCGGCCATCATCCTCACCACGACTCTACCACCCGAACCACCAACAGCTTCGGCCAACCCCGTCAATCGCCGCGTCCAGCCCCCCAAGTCGATCTCCTAGCCACCCGTTCCTCCTCCCTAAACCGTCACCCGATACCACTACGTGGCCACCGCCTCTTAATTCAACATCCGCCACCACCATTGCAACCACCACCACCGCCGAAACCCCGGCCAACCACCGAACAACCACCACCATCATCAAGAAGAGAAGGAAAAATTAAAACCCTAACCCTAGACTCACCTCCGCCTCCCCGGTTCCCTCTCTCTGCCACCGGTCGGACTTGCCGCTCGCCTCCGCACGTGTCCGCCGTGACTCCCGCGAGCGTCTGTTCCCTCCACCGCGAGCGCCACCTCCCAGCCCTGCGGAGCTGCCCTCTCCGCCAGATCCGCGCATCGGTCGGCCGACTCAGCCCCGGCTGCGACCACCCCCAAACGTCCTTCGCTCCGCCGCACCACTTGAAAACCCCGACGAGCCACGTGCCCCACCCACCGGAGCACAGCGCACGGCCCGCACCGCCGAACCCCCGTCCCGTCGACTCCCCAAACCCTCCGACGAGACCCCTTCGCGTCCGCCGTTCCTCCGCCGCGTCCCTGGCCGCCAGAGCCTCTCCCCCTCTCTCGGCTTCTCCTTCCTCTTCCTCTGCCGCTGGCCGACTCAGCCACCGGCCGATCAACCCCCGCCTGAGCGCTTCCTTCCCCGCATCTCTCCCTCTCTCCTACTCGTTTTCACTCCCTCTCTCTAATCTCTTTATCCCACTATCTTGCTTTTTTTAATATTTTTATTATGGAAAGGTTGGTCTCCTTGAAAGAGGAGAACTGCTGTCTGATTATTTTATATATATATATATATATATATATATATATATATATATATATATATATATATATATATATATATATATATATATATTGTCAATTATTATTATTATTATTATTATTTTTATTTTCAATCTTGAGAAGAGGAGAAGTACTGTTATTATTATTATTATCATTATTATATTTAATATTCTGTTTTATTATTATTATTATCTTTATTATTATTATTATTATTATTATTATTATTATTATTATTATTATCTTTATTATTATTATTTTATTACATGAAATGAAGATATTCGTGTAATTTAATACTTTATATTTTAATATTATGTATGTATGTATATGTGTTAGTATATAGGCATTTTTGGTGAGTATATATTTGGGTGGATTAAATTGTAAAACTTTAATTAGTATTTTAAAAATAATAACAATACTTTATTAGCATTTAGTTATTTTCATTATTATTATTTATATTGTTTTAGTAAATAGAGATATATTTTCTACAAGGTATTTTGTAGCAAAAAATTATATATATTTTGCACTTAGCCTCACGTCTATTTTCAAAAAATTTTTATAAAACATAATTGTGATATTTTCATCTAATTAAAATATAGATTCCTATAAAAATCCTATCTTGATAAATTTAGGATTATTTCTGCCCCAAAACGATTTATGATTTTCAAGTATTTTCCAAAAATTATTTTAACTAATAGAATATATATTTCGAAGCATTACAAATATTTTTAAATAGTATATGTATTATTATTTTTATTTTCTCAAATTCTTCGGTTATAAATCCTTGTCCATGACTAAATCCCATTACTCATATTTCCTCACCAATTCTAGGCTACCCTATGTCGACCTTAACTATTCTGACCGTCCCGGACCTAATGGAGCTGTCCGTGCCCCCATCAGAGGTCACCTTGCATAGTGATTGCACCGAAGTCGCAGTTCGTGCCACCTTGATCATTGCAGCACACCAGGCGTACTACCAGGCAAGATACCTTGCCATTTGCTGTTTATTTATTTTAGCTCATATTTCATGCATTATTCATTATATTTTTATGCAAATAAACTGTGATACATGGCATAACCTGTTAGAACTTACTGTTCATTTATATTTCTTGCTATGTATTAGTTTTCTTACACATTAAACCTAGATTTGAGGGACCACCTTTGTGTGTTGCATTCATTGGCCTTGACACGTTGTACCACGAAGTTGTGTGTCACATGTAAAACACGGACATACGTGACTGGCTGGCCACCGGTGCGTATAAGCCTTGCGATAAGAATAACCGCTAATATAGGTTGCATGCTTAGTTTGACTTAGCGGTTATAGAGGTTTACTGTTGTGGATACAACAGAGTAGGTATTGGGCGGGGAGGACAATTTCTTAGCGTATGGGCTTCGATGCACTTTTCCTTTTGTAACCCGTGAGCTCCGCCGGAGACGCGGGTCAGATTACCCATGATTACTGACGGCCACTGACATTCTGCGGAACGTTATGCTCTTACTGATTGGGCCTCTGGTGCCCCAAGAGGGGACTATACCGATCCTATTTAGCCAGGGACCATGCGTAGGAAGGATTGTTCTTAACTACATTTCACTTATACTGGTTAGGCTATCTTATCCGTTAGGTATGAGTACTTTTGGTTTGGGTACTTGTATCTTACCGTGGCTTGGAACAATAACTTGTCGCGGATTAGTTCGTCACATCTTGTCCTTGTTTGGTTGTAGGTGTGGCTTAATACTTCGATGAAAAGGTATTGAACCTTGTTGGGGTCCGGATACCATATTGGATTCATAGCTTGGAAAGATACGTCACCGTGAATTAGTTTACCATCTCTTGTCCTTGTTTGGTTTGGGGGATGGTAAGCTAGTTCAATAGGTGTGTATTGGACCATGTTATAATTCAATTGACTTATTTATTTGAGCAATATTTATTCAGTTTATATGGCATGATATTATGTGTCTTGTTACGTCCCTCTGAGGACCTGGTTATCTTTCTAGGTGTGTGCTATTGTCTTTCGCATGTGCTCTAGATCTAGTCGTGACCATCTCTATTTCTTCGAGGATGATTGCGCTTGGATCATCTTCGCTTCGCTCGCCAAATTCATTTCTTTTCTCATGTATTTTTCTTTACTTGTTGGTAGTGGATTTGTCTCCGCCCAACATATTGTATCAAGACAATTCATTATCATTTTATGATATCTTTTATTCTTTCATTTTGTGGATGAGATTAGTTAGTTATTGTTCTACTGTATTTACAGCTTACGTATATTTATTATATGGCTGGCATGTCTACGTTCCTAGTCCTACGTATTTGGGACTGGGGCGTTACATTTGTTTACATGTCTAGATTATTTTCCCGCCCGACCAGTACTCATGGATCCAAACAGGTCATGAACACGGTAATAGATTGGTCACAAACAACATGTAAAGAATCCACAACTACTATCTCGTGTAACATCGTGTCAAGAACCAATGGAATATCAATGTAAAATACTACTACGTACATGATTCATAGAGATAATCAGATATAAAAACTATCAGAGATGTACTTGCCTGAGGTCCTACGCTGTCCACTGCTTCTGTCGATCCTGCGCTGCTCGCAAGTGGTCCTATATCTTTTTAACCTTCTCCACAGTGCTCAAAACCAACTCGAGACCCAATATCTGTCGCTCTCTGATGTCGCTCTAGCAGACCAGAGATCGACACTTCCTACCATAAAATGATTCAAACGGAGCCATCTGAATGCTCGCTTGATAGCTATTGTTGTAAAAAAACTCCACAAGGTGAAGGTGGTCTTCCCATGATCCGCCAAAGTCAAGCATACACGCTCTCAGCATATCATCTAGCGTCTGAATCGTACGCTCTGACTGGCCGTCTGTCTGCAGATGGTACGACGTGCTGAACTTCAAGCGCATACCCAAACTTTCGTGCATACTCCTCCAAAAGTGCAAAGTGAACCTTGAGTCACGATTCGACACAATGTTAACTGATACACCGTGTAGCTTCACTATTTGCTTCATGTACATATCCGCCAAGACTTCTATGGACTGCCCCACTCTAAAAGGTAAGAAGTAGGCCAATTTGGTAAGTCTATCAACAATCACTCATACCGCATCTCATCCACTAGGACTCCGAAGAAATCCTGTGACAAAGTCCATCGTAATGTGCTCCCACTTCCACTCAGGAATGGGTAGCGGCTGCAATAATCCGACCATCCTCTGGTGCTCGGCCTTCACTTATTGGCATACCAAATACTTGGCGACGAAACGAGCTCTCTCCCGCTTCATTCCGTGCCATCAATAATACTGTCATAAGTCCTGGTACATCTTAGTTCCACCGGGATAAATAAAGTAACTCGAACTATGTGCTTCTGCCATCAACTCCTGCCGCAACTCTCTATTAGGAACATAAATACGATCACCACATCGCAACGACCCATCGGAATGAATCCTCAATCCCGTCTGCTCTCCTGCTTCAGTCCTTTCTCTTAGCCGTCGAAATCTAGCATCCGTGGGAAATACCGCCTTGATCCTCTCTACTAATGATGATTGCACTTGAAGATTGGCTAATACACCATCTGCTCCTGGCAATACTACCTCAATACCAAGCTTCTGCAAGTCTTCTATCAATTCCTTCTGTGTGGTCAAGAAGTGAGCCATGGGCTTACGGCTTAATGCGTCTGCCACGACATTAGCCTTGGCCGGATGATAATGTAAATCGATCTCGTAATCCTTCATCAACTCCAACCATCGTCATTGTCGCATATTCAACTCTTTCTGTGTGAATACATACTTGAGGCTCTTATGATCAGTGTAGATATCAACCTTCTCGTCGTACAAGCAGTGTCTCCATAGCTTCAAGACAAAGATAACCACTGCGAGCTCTAGATCGTGGGTTGGATAGTTCTTCTCGTGCACTCTCATCTGTCTCGATGCATATGCTACTACACGACCGTGCTGCATCAATATGCATTCTAATCCCTTCCCGGATGCATCACTATATATCACAAATCCTCCCGGGCCCGATGGTAGTGTCGAAATGGGTGTCGTGGTCAAGTGCTTCTTTAACTCGTCGAAAGCGGCTTGACACTCATCTGTCCATACGAACTCCTGATCCTTGCAATTGAGTCGAGTCATAGGCCTCGCTATTCGAGAGAAATCTTCTATGAACCTTCGGTAATAACTCGCAAGTCCAAGAAAACTTCTCAACTCAGAAGCTGATATGGGAGCGGGCCATGCCTTGACTGCTGTGAACTTCTTAGGATCCACTGATATGCCGTCTCCAGTAACAATGTGTCCATGAAATGATACCTCTTTGAGAAAGAATTCACACTTGCTAAGCATTGCAAAAAGTCACTCATTCTTTAAGGTCCCCAAAACAATCCGTAGATGATGCTCATGCTTCTTTTGGCTCTTAGAGTAAATCAAGATATCATCTATAAAGATGACTACAAATTTGTCCAAGTACTGGTGAAAGATTTTGTTCATTAAATTCATGAAGACTGCATGAGCGTTGGTCAAACCGAAAGGCATGACTAAGAACTCGTAGTATCCATACCTCGATCGAAAAGCCGTCTTCGCAATGTCTTCCTTCCGAACCTTTAGTTGGTGATAGCACGATCGTAAGTTAATCTTGGAGAATAATTTTGCTCCACTCAGTTGATCGAATAGATCGTCTATACGCGGCAAGGGATACTTGTTCTTCACAGTCACTGCATTTATGGATCTGTAGTCATTGCACATGCGCACTGTTCCATCTTTCTTAGGCACAAAAAGAACGGGTGCTCCCCATGGTGATGTACTGGCACGAATAAAGCCTTTCTCTAATAAGTCGTCAATCTGTGTCTTCACCTCTACCAACTCCTTCGGTGCTAGTCGATACACTCGAGATGAAATAGGCTCGGCTCCAGGAATAAGCTCAATAGAAAACTCGATGTCACAGTCAGGCGGCAGTTCCGGTAAATCCTCAGGGAATACATCCTCGAACTCAGTGATGACAGGGTGCTGAGGGGTATCCTGCATCATCATGTGAGTCCCCAATGTGGGTGCATCACAACTTTCTCCTTCTTCTTTGGTGAACTTGAACTCCGTCGTATTCGATGGTCTAAAGACGATAATGCCCCTATGGCAGTCTATAAGGGCAAAATACTAGCTCAACCAGTCAATCCCGAGAACCATGTCGAATGTAGGCATAGGGAATACAAAAAGTTGCGCTTTCATCTCTTTAACACGTATCACTAAAGGACAAAGTCTATAAACACCACTAACAGGTGCAACTCCTCCTCCAGTGAGGATTCTAACATTCTTAGATAAGGGTGTGATGGGAATGCTGTGTCTAGTGGCAAAACTAGTGGCTATGAATGAATGAGTGGCTCCAGTGCCAAACAACGTAATAGTAGGAAATGAAGGGACTAAAACCATACTTACTATGACCTCTGCCTCTGTCTCTATATCCTCTATAGCAAGCAAGAATGCCTGCCCAAAATTTTATCTTGTACTCTGAGCTGTGGCCTTGTTGTACTATGCACCTTGGGAAGGCAACGGTGGGGGAGGTACTCCTACTGCTGGTCGGGGAGCTGGGGGTGCTTAAGCTGTAGGCCTCAAGGCCTAATGTGCCTGTACTAGTGCTCGCTTCTCGGGGCAATATCTGGCCAAGTGCTGTCCTGATCCACATCTCATACATAATCCCAAATAAAGTCGACAGTTATCTCTAATATGGCCTTGCTTTCCACAAAAGTGGCAAGTGGGCTTCTGGTAGGGTGTAGTCCTCTACTGGTATTGTCCTGTGGTCCTCCTGATAGGTCCTCCCTGAGTAGCTCGGGCTAGTGTAACTGCTGGGGTATGGCGCCTCGATGTCTGCTGCCGTTCCTTACGAAGAATCTCCTGAGTATGAGCTTCTTCCAAGACAGCTGAATGGGAGACTCGAGACTGGGTAGTCGTATAAGCCTTGAGCTCTGGTGTAAGCCCCTGATGGAATCTTCTTGCCTTTTCTAACTCTGTCGGGATCAGTCCCGCACCAAATCTACTCAGGCATTTGAATTTTGCGTTATACTCATCAACTATTATATTCCCTTGTTTCAGGTGAAGGAACTGGTCGTACAGACCGTCTCGAACATGAATAGGGAAGAATCTCTCATAAAATGCATCATAGAACTGTTTCCAGATGATCCTAGTGCCTAATCGTCTCTCTTCTGCCTTCCACCAGTGGCGAGCATTATCTTCTAACAATAGGTCCACTGCTGTCATCCAATCTCAAGCTGGCAACTGGGATACCTTCAGTAGCTTCTCTGTACTAATAAGCCATTGTGACACCTCTAGTGGCTTCTCCGTTCCTCTGAAGACCTTGGGGTTCATGTCTGTAAAATTCTTGATAGAGCCTTCATAAGGATGCAGAGCCGGCGCTGGTGCTGGTACTGGAGGTCGAGGTGGAGGTCTAGCCATGGCTGTCATCATAGTCTATCTCATCAGCTCGATCTGCTGCCACTGAGCCTGCATCATGGCGTACATAAACTATGAAGTAGGGCTTCCATCAGTCGGTGGTGGAGGCATCTGAGGTTCCGACTGTGGTGGAAACTGCTGAGGGAATGGTGGTGGTGGAGGCAGTGGTACATTCCCTTCCGAGGGCACAGTAGTGGTCTGTCCAGCCTGGCTTTCTAGGGGTACCGCAATCTTTGGAGGCACCGTAGTCGGCGTCGTAGTAGGCTGCGAGTGTCTTGGCTGGTATGGTGTCACAGAAATCATTAGAGGATTCTGTCCCTCCGGGGTAGCGTCTTCACCAGATGTGAGGGCCAAGGCTGAAGTGTGTCCGCTTTTTAGATTCATACTGTTGGCACGAGGAAGAATAGGACGATATTAGGAAGGGTTAGGTGTGTGGCCGATCAAATAATCAAAGGAATTCGAAAAGGAGTTTGAAAGTCAAGGAAAGTAGTAGTTCTGGATGAGATATTATTCATATTCCTATATGCAGGCTTGTTAGGCACAGTCATGTCACCCAACAATATTTTCAGACGTGCATGGGCTACCACAAAAATATGTAACGCCCCAGTCCCAAAATACGTAGGACCGACTACGTGAACATGCCTGCTGCACATATACGAAGAATACTCCAATATATGGAACCCTCGTATACCTACATAAGCTGTATAATAAATCATCACAGGCCAGAATATAATCTAATCTCATCACAGCTCAACACAGAAAATAACAAAGTCCAGATAATAAATGGATGTATCAAAAGATAGCCGGGTGAACATACTCACTCCAAACAACTATAAAAATAGTCTCATAAGATCATAGTCCAACCTCCGCAAATATAAAGGAAAGAGATGTAAAAATATCCACTGATGTCTCAAATAAGGAATAAACTAGAACTCAGTAGGTACTGCCTCGTCATTAATGTATGTATGATCCAAAGCTGCTTCGTGTGCTTGCAAAAAGTTGTCTAATCCAGGAGAAATAACCAGTTCCTCAGCGGAACGTAACAAGATACAAGAAAACACCATGCCACGTAAACTGTGATATATAATATGATAGAAAAGAGGATACATACAATTGGGTTCTTGACCAGTCTACTGTGAATATGCAGTTGAGATACAACCCTTCGACGCATAAGCCCTGGCTGAATATAGGATCTGGTATAGTCCCCTCTTGGGCACTACTGACCTAGCGCATAACGTTCAAAAACGTCAGTGGCCAACCTGAGAGGATAATCATACCCATATCTCCAGCGGAGCTTCTGGGTTACAGGGTAAGTGTTATCGAAGCCCATATGTCAGGTATTGTTCTTCCCACCCAATGCCTAGTATTATCATCTCCATGACTGATATGAACCTCTAGTAACTGCCAAGTCTTCTAGCATGCAATTCAATTGACAGTTACTCCTATCCGTCGCACGCTCCATACGTATCGGTGGCCAGCCGACTATGCAGGTACGTGTTCGACATGTGACTCATAACGCGTGGTAAAGCAAGTGTCAAGGCCGTACAGGATATACCAATACCTCATCAACAATGGGTGGTCACTATACTAAGTCAATGCAAGAGAAATAAATAAAAGCAAGAAAACGACCAATAGAGTCGCTTGCACCCAAGTGTGACTTGGACGCATAGTTTTACATTATCAACAAATAAGAAATGCTAAAAATGACAACTGAAAATAAGAATATAATAATCACAGAGCAAGGTGGCAAGGTATCTTGCCTGGTGGTACGAAGGTGACAAGTCCAAGAATCACAATGTCAGCTATCGAAATGTGAAAATCTCCAAACAACTCCTAATGCTGAAACAAACGTCAAGAACGTACTCAGAGTAAGTGATATACCTAGGAAATGCCTTTCCAAAAGTCTAATTCTAGAACAGGGGCAAAAATTGTAATTTCGGGTCAAAACGATGTCCGTCGTTGGACCTGTTTTGTACCGAAACGCGTGCCAATATCTACGGACTCTAAAGTCGTCAATCTACATGTCTACGAATTCATTTTGAGGAGACAAACTCAATAGTATGTCCAATTTTGTATACCAATGAGCCGTGCACAAAATTGCCCATTGGGTTGGGTTGCAGGCTCGCCAAATTTGGCGTTCCGATCAACCTTTTTAGAATCGGACCAACCTTGGCATATAGGACCATAAAATCGATATGGTCCTGATGGCGCAAGTTTCGTGTCGATCCGACGAACGTGCATGAAGTTATGGCCGAGTTTGCAAAATGTCGATAAGGGAGTATCTCGACGAATACGTACTGATTTCGTCGCGCACGCGCAACAAAATCAAGTTCCGTCAGTTCCCACTCGTCAGTAACACTTATACGCGCCTTTCGATGCGTCTTGTTTGTGACCACGTTACCCAATTTTTTAGGGTGCACGCCGTATCGGACAGGTTTCTAAAATTTTCAGTTATTTAAAACCAGTTTTTTCTCTAACTTTGACAACTAATAACTTCATGCATGATAATCAAAATCTAGATCTAATAGTGCATTTCAATCTTGTTTATATTGACTTCGACTATTTTTAACTAGTTCATCAGAAACTCTAATATTCTGTCCATAAATTGACTTCCAAATTGGATTTTGAAACTGGTTCAAAATACTGTTTCACGGCAGTTTTCGCTCGACTTGGCGTCGAGTTTACAGCTGATCCATGGGACGATATCGAATTCCCTTTGAAGGGACTCGAAGAGGGATATATAGGCTATCTAGACGAACTTGTGGATCAAAATTTGATCGAGAATAGACAGAGATAGGAAGATCGAAAAGTGGGTACTTGGCAGTGTTACTAAAACAGGGGACCTTGTTGCCGTCGGTTTGGGCTGTGTTTCCGACCACCTCACACAGCAACTCCGACGTCCTAGGGTGCGCGAGAAGGCTGGGGTGACTCGAGGATTGCTCTGGGAGGTCTCGCAAAGTTTTGGTTAGGGTTTCCCTAGGTTCTCGACACACCATATATAGCCGCGGCTGATTTCAAGTTTAATATGGATTCGGTTTGATCAAATCCATATAATTGATTTCAATACAGCTAAGGCATGGACTGGGAAAGGTTATATGGGAAGTTCCTTTGGGGTATTATGAGTTTGATTCAAATTTTGAGGGGTTGCAAGTCGGTTCAAAGGCCTTATGCCTCTGTTGGAGCTTGGCCTTCACTGGGCCGGGCTTGGGCATTTGGAACAGTGCTCGACATTGTTCCAAACAGCTCAATTCCTTTTTCTTTTTCTTTTTTTTACACTTATTTGTAAGTATTGTTAAGATTATATATAAACATATATGTACAACAAAAATTTTATAAAAAAATTTATATATACAATATCAGCAAAAAAAATTAAAACTCTATTTACTTCAATAGTGTATTAACACCAAATCCTTTTAAGCAATAACTCATATATCTATACACCTATATAATTAGTATTATCATTTTTATTATTATTATTATTATTATTATTATTATTATTATTATTATTATTATTATTATTATTATTATTATTTATACTTCTAGTTATCAATAAATATTATATAAATACTATAAACCTAGAATAATTTAAATAATCCATATAAAAATATAGGGGGTTTACAGTTTGATCTAATTTGGATAAGATTTGGTTCTCCAAATCATACTATTATTAATAGGTTTCCTATTTTGGTTAGATGTTTGACCAAGCCAAATATGTAAGGGAATATTGCATATGGCTGCAATTAAACCTCTAAAATTCCCTTAAATATATGTATACTTGGTTTTGGTACTCCAAGTTAGGCTCTAACTAGTAGGGTTGACTAGGTTAGGGTTCGAGTAGCATTACTAGATAAACTGGACCCGAAAATCAATTTAATGAGTCTCATGTGCCACTTGCAAATAAATAGCACATGGGAACTCGATTGGATGGTACACCCTAGGCATGTGCATTGTAGACTCAAAATGGGTCAAAACCATATATTGGGTCATACGGCTTCGATCTATGTCATGTCCCGAAATCGAATTGGAAGTTGGCTTAAAATTACGACAATGGCTCAAATTGGCCTAAGTTGACCTAAAGTTGCACGAAGTCAAAAGAATGTTGAAAAGCAAAATTGGATGGGAATGATATATCAAACTGAAGGTGGACAAGTCTAGAATTCAAATATGGAACTGGATTTGAGAAAACAATATTTGTTGTGCTTCAAAAAATCAAAGCTACTGTAAGCTACTAACATAGTCATTATTGACTTTAATAAATAAAAATATCCATATGAAATAATAAAAAAATAAAAAAATAAGATCAAAAAATGAGGGGGCTTATATTAATACCTTATATTATTGGAAGCTTGTTCGATACAGTGATGTAACCGAAACTATATTATCTCGATCTCCATGGGCCACCACAAAAAACATGTCATGCCCAAGTTCCAAAATATGAAGGGACTTAGAGCGAGAACATGCCAGCTAATACGATCTAGAATAAGTTTCCAATTTGATACTAAACATATGTTAACTAAACTATATCTCAATCCACAGTAATGAATAAATATCAAGAATAAACCAGCATAATAGAGTCGAGCGCCAATATTACACTAATTCGGTCGAGCTCGAGGAAAGATTATGCTCACAAAACTAGGCTATAACGGCATATAAATCATGGAAGAAATATGAAGTACAAGAGAACATAAAATGCACGAAAGAAAGAATAATATAAAACTACCATTATTACATAAATCTTATAGAAACACATCACAACAACTATACGCCCGAAGCCCATCAAACACCTGGAGATATCACCAGGTCCTCAGAGAGATGTAATAAGATACGAAAGAAATATATCATATATGAACTGATAAATAAATAAATAAATAATATGCCTCGCTAACGATCTATGTGAAATGCATGTTGAAGACAAGTTTGGTATGTATGAGTAGGTAAAGTAATAAAGCATAGCATCCGCTAGAGGCTTATGTATATCTAGTATACCATCCAGTCTTGCCCCGACCTGCCGAATCGTTCAACCTTGCTTCCATTCAGCCGAATCGATCATCCTCGCTGGGGCGTGATATCGTATGAGTCTGGAGTTGCACTCGTACAAGGAAAAAATAAAACTTTCTTTAAATGGTTATCGCAAATCACAACATTATGCAACGTAAGAAAGCAGTCACATTGAAGTTACTCAGAATATACGAAACAATTCTCTTTATTTAATACGCAGCAAAATTATGAAGGCTTTCAATAGCACAAATGGATCTTCTAGATTGGCTTAAAATATTTATGATCTCTCTAACACACAAAGAATTTCATCATTCCATACACCATGTCTTCTATATCTCAACCGCATCATTCTGTTGCAAGTCCAAGCGTTAATGTGGTCGCACGCCTCAAAATGCTAAGGCATTCCTTGCCTAAACGCGTCTACTCGAAGCTCCACCATAAGAAAAACAATTTCCAGCATCCTGCAAGCAATCTAATTGGGGATCAGAATTAATCCTCTAGCATACTAATAAGACCCGCTCGACTAAATCGACACTAAGTGATATTGTAAATCATGTAGCTTAATTTAGTGATCTTTATATCTTTGCCTTAGGATAAGTTTAATGGCATATTTGAAAGTAGTAAAGCATGTACTTCATGGCAAACATGTTATACTTGATATTAAACATAGCATAGGAAATATATTGAAAGCATCGCCTTACAACGACTTCTTAACAACCCAACGCATTCGCCCTTATGCTATTGCAAGGTGGATACTTGTCGTCCTTCCCTGTCATGTTAAAAGTATTATTTTAAACATCAATGTGTCAGGATCGGTATTACTCCTGCACTCAGCCCACCAGCCCTATTTATATGAAGGTTATGGGTAAATCCAAGCCAGAATGGACTAGATCTCAATGGTAAGACGACAATTACTCCAGTATAGGTTGTTAATCCCATTTCTGAAGGTCCCCAAACATTACCGGTAATTGTGGCACAACATTTTCAATAGTAGGTCACAAACCTTCTGAATGAAACTGGCCCACAATAACCTATCTTAATTTCCTTCTAGAATGAACGATCCCGATGCCCCGACGTACCACGTTCGAAAAATACTAAAATCGTGCACAGGTTATACAAGTCCATTTGACTATGCAATGCGTATCTAACTCATACAACCAAACATAGTCTGAGTCTGAAACTCAGCTATCACATCATTTCAGCATTCAATTCTTCTATTTTGTAATTCATTGGCAATATGCCCCAACTCAATGTTTATTATATGAACGACCCGAAGTCCCTGAACATTTCGAGACAGAATGCCGCATTCGACAATTTTGTAGCAATTGTGCAACAAATGCTCACTTTGCATATGAAGCCACATTTTATTAGTTGTGTGTGCATAAATATGCTTTGACACAGTTATTCAATATCCTTTGACTCGTACATTCAAGGCATGCCTCGATATAGTATTTTCATGTTCTATGACCCATGTCCTGAGGCATTCGCCAATACAGTTATCCTATGTTCTTTTGGCTTGCGTACCGAGGCACTCGTTGTTGCGGTAATTCGATATTCATTTGTGACTTATGCACTTAATGTATATTTTGCCTCAATATTCTATTTTAGTGATTGACATGCACTACGATTTCTCTTATTCGAGCCATTCCCCTGAACTCGATAGGTTAACTTAGCATACAAAGGTACATTTTAATTAGGCATGACAGAGCAGGAAAGAAGGGTCAAACTCTTCCTATCTTAGTAGATTCGCCTTTTCATTTTTCCAAGCCGATGCAACTAGATTCTTTAACTTCGTTGCACAGCCAACTCATCTGACTTAGCCATTCGGGCACTTCATGCTCCGTTGAACTACCCGACTGATTCAGCCTACCGTGTCTATAATCCAGTCCGTTGCGAGAGGATGCTTTGGTTTCGGTGAACTCCGTTGCAAATAAGGTAGAAGATTGACCTCTTATAATTCAGCATAAAAGCTTAGTATGCATATGAAACCAACTAAAACTAATACTTATTCAAATCGAACTTATCATTTCTTCGGGTCCACTTAGTACTTGTATCGATTTGCATCGATACTTGGTCAACTTAACCCTTCGAGATGACTCATCGTAATATACCGAGTGGAAGAGAGCATTACATAACATACCACTCAAAATAAGGTTCGTCCTTGAACCGAAACCAACATTCAATCCATGCATTTCTCTTGATCGTTTCACGATCTCGTCCCACTATTGCTGTTTTATTTCAAACAATCATGTTATCTCTCCTTATTATATCAAAATCTTTCTCTGCATCTCGATTTAAATTCAATATACAACTTAGTTTGGATTATACACATATTTTAGGTGTCCCAGAAATATATGTATTTCATTCAAGCCCAGTTGTAGAGAATCGGAACAAAGCTAACAGGTATAACTTCAATCCCCGAATGGTTCTAGATGACAGCACACATAGGGGAGGCAAAAAAGATCGGTCTTCCATAGAATCTCTCAGAACCCCACCCACGAAAAGGACTTGGACCCACTGTACTACTTAAATGCTAGTAAAAAAAGGTCCAGAGCGGCATGGGCCCAACATACTTGGACCGCTAACTGGACGGACATTAATCAGAAGGTGCCTGGATGATCATACGGACCCCTAACAGAACGCTCTATCGGACCGTCATATGTATCAGCCCGAATCATGCGCATGAAGTAATTCTCTCCTATAGATCCATTTCGGAAGCTACATGCAATATATCAGAAGTTCGTTAGATCAAACGTACACCCCGCATGGCGCAGGTAAACGCCCTCTGGTAGACTTACACGAACTGGTAGATCACAAGTAAGCAGTAAAGAAAGACGGTTGCATATGCAACAACCCCTCCATGGGGTATTACACCCAGACTACCATCAACTATTCTTGCTCTCAGACATTAGTATCCGCAAACAAGTCGTCTGTCTTACAACTGCTATAATGGATAACGGGAGATAAACCAGTTCATGCTTCTTACTACTCCGCCCAAAGGGATACTCCCATCCCGAAGGGCTCAAAGGTGCTCTCCTCCTCAACTAGTACGATGAGACCACCACGCAAAGGTTAGCCCACCCGGTTATACCTGTAATAGGGGTATTCCAAAATACTCGATCAATAGTACCCTCACAGAAAGGCGTGCCGCAACCAGGAGTACTTATTCTCCAACTACATCCCATGTTGAGGGTTGTAACCCTCCAAAGGCAAGATGCAAAGCTGGGGGTGGACCTTCACCCAACCAAGCTACTGGAGTGGTTGGGGGTAGCCAGCTGTTGGAGTAAGAAGATGACGCCACCATGCGTCCCTATCCAGACGAAGACGAAGCCCGTAAAACAGAGTCAACTTACGTATGATCTTGCCAAACTTCATGTAATACAAGACCGTCTATATGGCCTCCAATAATGAGGCCATTATCGGAGAAACTAGATCCGACATGGTTTATCGGCGCGACAAAGACCCTAGTTAAAAAGAGGCTGCCCCTCCAGACGTACTTATTGAGGCAACAGAAGGGGCTATTTTCAAACCTCCTTTCACAGAAAAAGAAGATATAAGGAAACACGGTTCGACAAACCCCTGAAGGGTGGCTCTTTGCCAGGACTAGACAGGCCCTACAACTTTGACATTCTGGCTCAACTGGCCAATACTCCAGCCTGGCTATCCATCTTCGAGCTCCACTGTCTCTCCAAAGATACACGGAATGGAGTGAGCAAAGCACTCAACATAATGATTCTTACCTAGCGCAGGTCAAAGAGCCCAAGGATGACCCCATAGCAAGCCCTAATTGCCGTAGCGTGAGGGACAGCATGCCAAACATCACGTTCTCATAGCAAGATGTGATTGTTCGACATAACAAAAGATTGAACGAACTTTTTGCTTTATTGAACATATAAGGTATCTGTGTACAAAGAAGGAAGTCCTAAACAGGATATTCTAAGTATAGGGAGAAGTGGTTTCTGAAAAAGTGGTACGGTGGAGATCAAGTGCTGCAGCGGCTCCTTTACTTCGTTGACGATCTGACGACGAATCAACCTTGCTACAGCTCTCTGGCATCTTTGATAGGACTCTGGGGTCACCGAGCAAGAGGCTGTCTGTATGATAAGATCCCTTGAAGATGGTTGGTTGATTCTTTGGTTGATCGGTGGATGAGGGTGGTCGACTCTTCATGGATAGAGATTGATGATCCTTTGAAGATTGTCGATTGACAATGTTCTCTCTGTCTTTTGATGCTTTGGTGGAAGAAGAACTTCTTTTATGTATAGAGAACTGAGTAAATATGCGATGTACATTAGGGTTCCAAAGATATGAAAGAATCTTCCGTTATTGCACGGTACGGGCTTCTGCAGCACTGTCACTTGGCGGACCTCGAGATTCCCCTCAAACGAGATCTCTGGTGGTTATAAACATAACTGAAGAAGGTAACACGTGGCACGTGCCGATTTGCTTGCTCAGATACAGCCGAGTAAATCTTGGGATTTCATCCTAGATTTGGAGTCTAATTGATCCTCGTCTAAGATTTAAATCAATCTGATATTATATCAATCATAATTTAATCCCAATTTTCTCTGCAAGAGGCAGTTTAAACAAACCAATTGGGGTGGACCCATGCTTCTTGTGCCTCTGGCGAGGACTAAGTACTAGTACTGCTGTGCTTCTGGGGCGACAAGTAGACTGTGCTTTTGGAGACGACAGAACCTATGTGCTTTCAGGCGACGAGTGGACTTGACTTCGAATGACGACGCAATTTTTGTGCATATAGAGCAACTTATGAAGCTGTATTTTAGGATACCAGAGTCACTATATTGTAGGCGACAAGTAGGCTTGTGCTTCAGGTTGGCGAGATTACTGTACTTTTGGAGCGACAAGCTGACTTGCATTGGTTGCGATGGGAGTTCCCAAGTCTCTTGTAGATAAGTAACTTAAGCTTCTGATCCGGACCAGACGATTGTGCCGTGGGAGTGGAGATGGTGTGAGCATATCATCATCTTATGCCTCATGCAAATGCAGGTAAGTAGATACGCCTTTGAATAGTGAAGGCGTTGGCTACGGAGGGAAGGGTATGACTCCCTTGTGCGTCTGAGATTGGTGCAGGCAGGTAGCTGTGCCTCTGGAGTGAAGACACTGGCTTCTGAAGTAAAAGAAGGAGAGGGGGCCTACCTCCATCTTGTTTCTGAGGTTGGCACATGCAGGTAGCTGCGCCTCTGGCTTGAAGGCTCTGGCTTCTTCAAAGTGCTGATTAACTGATACGCTTCTAAGAGGCTGCGCTCACAAGAAAGTCAGAACACGCTTCGATGGAGATCAATCTTCCAGCGTGCATGTCGAGAAGAAGGAATGTTGCGCTTCGACGAAGACTGCATCCCTTATAGATCCCTATAGGCTCTGTCGAATCTGTACTAAATCCTTTATAGAAGGACAAAATTAGTCCCTTATGTATAGTCCTGATGTGTCTGTACTGACTTTTGTAGACATGACAATAAAGGGATTTCTCTTTATATCTTCTGTTTTGTCTTTTTAGCACTAAGCCTCAGTCGTTTTCATCTTCTGTGCTTTGGCAAAGGGATGTCTTCAGCTGAGATTTTTTATGTTTCTACAAGACCCCCTTCAAAGTATCCCAAACTTGAGTCAAGCTCTGGATACTTTGAACAAAAGCATGAACACGTGTCAGGACTGTATGAGCTGGGTGATGGCTGGTGTCACGCCTAGCTCTTAGCATTAATTGTCATGAGTCATATTTTCAAAGCATGGGCTCCTGATGGCTTCTTGATATTGGAGTCTCTTGCATCTTTACAGGGATCGCGAATCTATTTAGCAGAAAAGATTCAGAGTCACGTTCCTTCGGTCACTCGCAGTACTGTCATCTGACATAGAGTAGAGCTTTAGCTTAACTTGTAAGCTTCCTTTTGACCTATGTCTGGCTCGTGCTTGGACTACGTGAATAACCTATATGAAGGGCTATCCCATTCAAGAGAAGACTCAGCTGCTTCAATAATGGCCTTGGTTGCCCGATGCTCGGCTCCTAACGATCCTGGAGTTTGCTTGAGGTGGCCGTTGGTGGCAAATCTTTTCATCCAAAGAAGCTGCAATAGAACTACTATTGGATCTCGAGACGTCCCTCGTCCTGGATGTCGTAGGCGTCAATGGTGTCTTGAACCCTTGCTTCCTAAATTCGTATTGGATACCATGACGACCGAAGAATGGCAAGGCCTGCTGCTGTGGTTGCTCTCTCTGGCCAGCTAGGGAGATAGGGAGGTCCTGTACTGGTCTTCATCCCTGGATCGGGACAGTAGCAGCTTCGAACGGTAGCTTCCTTTTGACTAGTAAGTGATTGGCTCTGTCACCGCTTCGCTCGTGCTATTGAGAGCTTGTACTGTAATTTTAGCTCTCTTTTTTTAGCTTCTGTGTATGTAACTACGAAGAGTCTGTAATAGGTCTTTGTAGCCACATGTTTTTATATGTAGAAGATTTTTTATTCCCGTTTTTTTTGTCTTGAGAATAAAGAGAGAATCTTCATAATAGATTTGCCTGACCAGAAATAATATGGACGTGGTAGGCTTCATCTTTGCCGGGGTATAGAACAACAATCAAGAGGTAATATGGATGTGAACTATTTTCTAGACCGTTGGGATAATCATAGAACAGATACGAGAAGAACGACTACTCAGATGTAATGTGGACATGGTAGTCGCATCTTCCAGGCGTAGAGAAGCAATCCAGAGGTAATGTGGACGTAAAGTGCATCATCTACTTGAGAGAATATATAGGAGGGAGAAAGAGAGATCCCCTTACCAGAACTCATGGGCACCCTTTCAGGGGATGTGGGTGCCTATGATGGTTCTGTCTTCAGATATAATACTTCTTTAGAAACTTGCCGTTGATGGGCATCATTAGCAAGTCACCATTAGGCTTAGCTAGCCGATATGTACAGTTGGAGTATACCATTTCAATGACGAACGGTCCTTCCCACTTGGGCTCGAACTTCCCAGCCGTCTTGTGGGTCATCACCATCGGTCTTCATACTGCCAAGACGAGGTCGCCCACCTGGTAGGATCTTTCATGGACCTTTTTGTTGAAGGCCCCGGAGATGCGAGCTTGGTAAAGCTCAATCCTTTGCTCCACGAGCAAGCATTTTTCATCCAGCGCTTCTAACTCTTGTAACCGCCTGTGCTAATTGTCTTCGATGGTTAACTGATTAGTGATCATGTTAGCAGACAACATTTTCTTAAAGACTTGACCCGTGCTGGTATCAGAGCCACAAACTGAGAAGTCAAAAGGGTGTGAGTGCCTCATGACTTCTTCCACTGAATCTTCTAAGTGTAACATACCCCAGCCCTCGATGAGTATATTGGTAGTAGTTTTTAGGTTTTCCCTTTGGAGCGCGAATCCGTAAGGAAAGACGCCGACCTTTGCCATAATTGAGCCCCTTGTTTCTATTCAGGTCGTAGCCCATCATCTGGATGAGGGTTTTGACACGTGTCGTGTAGCAGTAGAACTGTATTTTGCCGCTGTCGAGGTCTGGGTCTTCAGGAGTTATTCGCTGCAGATGCTCCAATCGACCGAATATGATGGGTTCTTCTTCTTTTTTCTGACTAGAACTACGAAGTAGGTACCCCGGGTAGGGACAACTCGGCTCACATGGTTGGCAGTTGTCACTTGCGTCTGTAGTTTATACAGAGAATTGTCCAAGAAATATTTGGTATTCCAGCATGCACCAGAGTAGTTCGATAACAACTTTCTATTAATGAAGTGAGATATTTTGTCCCGAGGGATTACGTCGTCGAAAGAGTGGACCTCTGTGTTAGCGCAGATGTAATCTTCTAGCTCTTCGTCAATGAGGACTAGAGCTACCGTCGAAGGAGAAGAAGGACACCTCCCTTTCAACTTGACCATCAAGGGGATTGTCTTCGGATGCTCCTGCACCTTCATGGTCGGCCTTAGGGACCTCCGGGATAACCATCTTCATATTGGCGCCTGACCATCTTCCATCATTACTGGAAGCGAAGGTGGAGCTTTGTCCCGAAGCTTAACAACAAGAGGCGTTGACACCTTGGGAGGCCTCCCTTTCAGTCGAACCTTTAAAGGTTCTTCAGCCACTGCTGCACATGCTGAAGCTGTCTCTGTCTCGTCGTCAGCATCATTGCTATCGTCATCCCAGGGGAATGACTTGTACAGATCGACATCCGTACAGTAGGCTTCAAGTCCTCGAAACGGGTCGATATCTGTGAACTCCGTTTTGATGGTCCCGTCGCAGGCAACATACTACATACACTGATGTAGGATGGAAGGGACAATCATGTACTCATGGATCCATGGTCGCCCTAGCAGCATGTTGTAGTTTATGTCCGCATTAATGACATAGTAAGTTACTTTATTATGAAGGTCGTCGATCTGACATTTTAGGCAAATTTTGTCGAAAGGCTCGCTCTTTCCCATGTTGAAGCCACTGATTATTATGTTCGAGGCTGTCAACCGATGCATCGGAATCCCTAAAGTTTGAAGCAAGCCTCTTGGGATAATGCTCAGAGAGAAACCTGGGTCGATATGGATGCGATCGACCTTAATGGCACCAACGTACCCTGTATAGTACAGGGGGCAGTTGTATCGGTTATTCTTTAGCAGCATGTCTTGCTGGGTGAAAGTGATACTAGGAATCACTTCGGCCATACTGTGGTAATGTGGGTGTAGAAGCATGAAAATTTCAGCAATGAAGCCTTATGCGCCCAAGCCAATGAAAACATATGTGCCCAAGTGAACACATATGCGCCCAAGTCACCTTGTGAAGCTCTATGCGCCGAAGTCACCCTGTGAAGCTCTATGCGCCCAAGCCACCCTGTGAAGCTCTATTCGCCCAAGACAAGCTTCCCCAGAAGGAGGGCGCATAGCCTGAAACAGGGGTATGCGCCCAAGCCTGACTCGGTCAAAGCCATGAACAAAACGTGCACCGAAGCGTACGACCACGTCAGTCTCCATGAGCAGTCGTGCACCGAAGCATGCGGCCACGTCAGTACCACGATCAATCCACGCTTACGCAGCTTGCATGCTCCTACATCCTATGCGCCCAAAGCAAGACCATGCGCCCACATGAAAACTAATATGTTTTCTCATGTGGTCGTATAACATCGTTCCAGCTCAGAAACTATTATAAAAAGGGGTCTCATCCCTCTTCAAAACACAGAACGGAGAGCATTTTCAAGAGCCAAATTGCTGCACTTCTTGCCAGTGAGGCAAGAGTTAGCAATTTTCTTAGATTTTCTCCCACTTTTGTAATCGGAGTGTCAATGGAGTAAAGGAGCAACTACCGCTCGATCTCCATCGTCCCATTCCCCAGAATTCTTTTTTGTACTCGAGGATCCTCAGCGTAGGATCTCTCAGGCGTACTCGATTTGTGGTGTCTTGGGCCAATAAATAAAAGACAGTATTTCTTCTTCTTTTTGTGTGTGTCCACAAAAATGGAGACTCTGCTGGGGACTACCTTTTCCTCTGACGAGAAGATGGTGATGCAATCCGATACCGACAAAGTGGGGAGCACTCAGAAGATGCTGATCGTAAAGTTCGATCAGCAGGCTTTCGAAGAGATGCTCTCGAGGGATGGCTCTACTCCCTCAAAATCAGCGAAGCCAAACAAGTCTCGCAAGAATTGGCTTCCGAAGGCTCGTTGTGCATATACTGCTAGTGTCATAGTAGATATGCAACTGGAGGACTCTGTCACAAGGGCGCACGACTCTGCCACAAAAGCTCCCCAAACGAAGAAGGCTCACACCGTTCCGGGCTTTACTAGCCGAGCGACTTCTTTCTTGCATAACCAACAACAAAGTGTTCGATGCTCGAGACTTGGCAAAGGAAAGTACTACGATGCCAAGAATCGGATTGTTCGACACTCTGGGCAAACCCAGCAAGGTTCACAAATAAAGGAAGCGAAGCTGGAAGAAAATAGCGCTATTCCACCAAGCATGCGCCCAAAGCTATGCGCCCAAGGGGTGTTTGGGCACATAACTCAAATCAGAAAGCTTCTGTCTTCAACAGGCTGGGCATCCAGGGTTATGCGCCCAAGGCTATATGCCCAGGCTCGACTGATCCATACTATGCACCCACATCGAGGAGGCTCAGACATGCTGCCAAGAAGCATGTGCCCAAAGCCAGTCTCCAAGACCTATGTGCCCACAGCAAAAAGACAGGCCCCAACGCGTATAGCACGGGGCTGACTTCAAGGACATCACAAAACTTAGGTGTGGGGGTTGCCCCTGCACGTGAACTAAGTCTGGATGTGCCAACTCTCCTTAAAAACCTATATGCAAAGCTCAGCGATGCATGTAACATGGGTTTTAAGAAAAAACTCCCTTCCACTGACTTACACAACATGATAAATCATAAACGTAAAGCGAAGGAGGACATAACAATTCATAGTGCACATTCGTACACTAGTATTATCATCAACTGTTGCTACTCCAAAGCAACAAGAGTGCCTCAGAGACAATTCGTGTTTCGACGGCTGTATTTCTCTGACGATGAAAAGCTGATGTGTGTCTCATCCAACATGGGTTCATGGGGTCCCCCTTACGGAAGCCCCAATCAAAGACGGTTGACCACCAACCCAACTTTCTCTCTCAGTTCTACGAGAAGAATTAGACGAAGTCTACCAACAGATGGCCAGCAGGCTGTTACATCTGAAGGAGTCTATATGGGTACTCGGTCGAAGGCAAGATTCCGTATGGATGACGAAGACTCCCAAGCTGGGGGTAGTATTCCTTCAGAGTCTGAAGCGGATGACCTTCACACTGGAGGTAGCCTTCTAGAGGACGACGATCCCTCCATGTCTGATGGCGACTATCTGCATCCTCTACCTGAAGATGAGGAACTTGTCAACTCAGAGACAGACAGTATCAGCACCAGTTGTAATGTTTCCTCTGTTCATCCTCGTTTATTATCTACATACATGGCAGACAGAGAAAGACCTGAAGAAGCCAGTGATCAGACCAGCAAATGGCTAGAGGATCTTGAAACAACATTCGCCAAGATCACTGATATGCTTACCAGTATCATGGCGATCCAAGCTGCTGGGGCTATTCCTCCACCTCAACAAAACGTCTCGGCTCACGCTAGTCCGGCTCATAGCAACAACCCTCCTTCACTATAAAAGGAGTATCATTCCGTTGCGCCTCCCCCAAATCTTGTAAATGTTGGGGGTAGTCCTTCGCCAATGACGCCTGACAACCATTCAACAACTATTTCCCAACACCTGCTTAATCAATAGGATGCAATTGATTCCCTGGTCGCCTGTCTCGAAACTATCTCACACAAAGACGAGCTTCAGAAGATGGGGATATCTCAACCTTATCCTCCTGAATGGGAGAATGCTACTTTCCCTCCCAACTACAAGCCGCTGACGCTACATTCATTTGACGGGTTGACTTCTCCTCCTTAATACATGACATACTTCAACACGCAGACTCTACACTTACCAAGGGATGATACGTTCTTGTCAAAGCTGTTTATTAGCACCTTGCAAGAGGTAGCTTTTGAATGGTGTCACGACCCGCACCCGCTTTTCGGATATGAAACGTGTCCAAGCCCAGCCTACGCCACAGTGTCGGCGGTAGTACGCTGTCTAATATACACAAGACACGACAATCTAGAATCTCATGGTAACTGTTGGCCCAATGATTGTATCATATTTTTGAATATGGTTAATATGTTAAGTTTAGCATTTCATTATCACTAATCTTCATACTATCGCTATAGCATTTCTACTTATACTTATACCTTTGGTGATATGTGCCTATTGGTTTACATTTTAGTGATATGAGCTTATCTATCTTAAATTTAATCGGGTTGCCAAAATTAAAACTATGTTTTTGATGTTGGTTATTCAATTAAGTTTAATCATTATGATATCACTAACATTTATGCTATCACCTTAGCACTTATACTTAAACTCAGCATTGTCCTAATGTGCATTAAACTTATCATACATGCTACTATGTATATTGCTTTGTTCGTCTAACATGTACATGCAGAAAAGCAATAAGCAAGATCAATGTGGACATATGAAATGAAGAAATCATGGTGGGCCAAAGACGATGGATCCCACAAGATTTTTCTGAACCACCCGACGATATCTCTGGAGACACGCACCGGGGGTTCCGCTGCCGCCAAGGGAAAAAGCCAGCACCTATCAAAGGAAGAAGCCAAGCCATGCCATCATCATTTCAAGACTCTGAAGAAGCCTGCACCTGCTACAGTATATCTGGAGTCTGTAATGAGTCTTAGGAATAATTGTAAACACAAGAAATGGATGGCAAAATCGAAAGCTAGGGCAGAAATAAGCCCAGGATCATTTCTGGTAGAAAAACGGCATACCGACGGTATATCGGTGTATACCGACGGTATACCGGTTTTTGTTCACAGAAAGTTTCTGTTTACAAAACCGGCATATCGGCGGCATACCGGTCCATACCGACGGTATACCGCTTCTGAAATGTTGAAATTCTAACGGTCGGATTTCCAGCCATTAATGATCCCAACGGCTATATTTCTAGCCGTTGCAATCCCAGACCGGTATACCGCCGGTATGCCGGATCATACCGGCGGTATGCCGGTTCGTGACTGAAAAGTTGCCTTTGGCTTCTTTTCAAGCTTTGGTTATAAATAGCCTTGAACCCCTTTATTCAAGGTTGATGCTTTGAGCCTAAAAATTTCCAAACCACCAAAGCTTATCCACATACAACTCTACAAAGCCTTCATTTGCCATCTACAAATTGTGTTAGAGTTATTGAGTTGAAAAGTGAGATCTTCATCCTATTGTATAAGGAGATCAAAACCTATTGTGAAAGGTTGAAGTTGGAGAGTCTTCGTATCCAAACTCTCGGTTGAAGTTGGGGAGTCTTCGTATCCAAACTCTCGGTTGAAGTCGGAGAGCCCTTCGGATTAAAGCTCTTGTGTAAGAAGTTGGCGAGTTCTTCGGATCCAAACTCGTGTGTAACTATTTGCTCAAATAGTGGATTAAAGCCGGAGAGAGTTCCGGGACTGGACTGCCTCTTAGGAGGATACCAGGATATATCGGGTGTCGGTATTGTATTTGCTTCTTCTCTTGCACTTATATTTTTAAATTGCCAATTAGCTTTTGCTAAGTGCTTGATTAGTTAGCTTGACCCTATTCACCCCCCCTCTAGGGTTCCTACAGTAACTATATCTCATCCACATAAAATCATGTCACAATCAAGATCAATAAAAAGAAGATATGAACTGAAAGATAATAATTACAAGTAAATGTCAAGAATCACTGTCACGTCCGATGGACACAAATCCACTACCAATAGACGAAAAAATAGAGAAATACATGGGGTAACTAACTGAATAAAAACTGCTAAGCTAGACCACCTCAACTTCAAGCGCTGCGATCTGATGCTGGCTCAAACCTTCTTGTCTGCTCCTGACTCAAACGCGGCTAACTTGAAGAGATCATCAGGTCCTCAGAGGACTAGCAAGATACATAAAAATGAGCCTTTCTAACAGTTTATTATGCATGGAGGAAAATACAGAATCAACAAGTAAAACTGAACAATAAATAAACACGAATCTGTACACTGTCTACACATAAATGAATTGCTGAACGAGGACAAGAGAACTCATGTCAAGATGTCATGGATAACCAAATCGAATACTCAAACCCTCGTCCCTAGCGTGGACTCACAGGTTTGAACTACTAACCCTCGTCCCTAGTGTGGACTCGCAGTCTAGCATCACCTTCGTCCCTAGTGTGGACTCGCAGGCGTACCATATACTACTAACCCTCGTCCCTAATATGGACTCGCAGGTTAGCATCACCCTCGTCCCTAGTGTGGACTCACAGGCGTACTATATACTACTAACCCTCGTCCCTACGGTGGACTCGCAGGTTAGCATCAAAATTTCAGGACAAGGAGGAATAACAATTCAATTCATGACTTCTCGACCCATGGCACGACTCAATCAAGGCAAAAATGAACACGACCAATAAGACACAAAGCTAACTGTGAACACAGCCTACTAGCAATGATACCAATATACAAGTAGGATATGAAAGATACATGTCAAAATATGAGAAAACTGGATAATAATAAAAAGACAGTGCATGTAAATAAAGCTGTGTAGAAAGGCAAGGTATACTTGCCTGTGGTCCTGAGCTGCGGTACGGATTGGGCCAAACTTGAGTCCAAGTAACCTATTTGAAGTATATATAATGGATCAATAAATGAGTTTGAGAACAATATCAATCTATCTTTATGTTATTAATTTGTAGGTTCTCACCAGAGCATCTACATCCCTCTAATCCCCTAGTAGGATACTTATCCAACTATCATATTCTTTCTTGCTAGTTAACTCTTTGGGTCCCAATTCGAACATAAGTTCTACTGCCTACCTATAACTTCTTCTGTTGTATCCCCTTCAGCTACCAGCCTCATTTGTTGCACCCTTGTGTACTTCATGTGTGAACATTGACTACTCCTTGCACCACTCTTATATTATTTTATGAGTATTTGCTTGGGTCTGCCATATTGGCATATGATTGATTCGTCTTGTTTGTTTGCTGCTATTTATCACTCACGATATTATACATACAATACATAAAATGAAAAGCTCCTGTGTTAACATGTATAAAGTATAAGAACATTCAATCTGTTACCAGAAAACCCCTTATGTTAGATGTGCTTCTCCCAGAGCCTTTTGGTTGCTCTATACCTGTGCATATACAAGGGTATTGCTGCTACTGGTCTGCACCCTACTTTCAATCTGCCTATGATCCTGCCTAACCCGGACACCAACTTATGATACCCATGTATATGAGTACATGACTGATACCCGTCATTAGTAGATTTTATGTTGCTGCTCTCGATGATAATTCACCTATTTATGCATCCAGAATCCATGATTTCCCAACCTGGTACCCACTGTCTATTGGTACAGTCCAATACTACATATATTCTATTCACCTTACCTTTGCAGGGTTATCTCTTTCCTAATGTTCTGCTTGCCAAAACAGAGGTTAAACTCTATGAATACCTTAGCCTCAATGGTCTGAATACTTATGGTTTTTCTAGCCTATACTCCTATTGAGTTGCGATCGTGTCTCTACATCTATTAATTGACAATAGAGATATTTACCCACCGGCTTCCTTGTCCCACCTAATACTGAAATGGTCCCGGGATCTGGGAAAATTACTGAATCTATGCGTGAAGTCCGCTGAAGGAGTGTAGCTGGTACACACATAAGTATCAGGACGTATGATACCCCAAACGAACACCCTTGCAAATACTAATGGATCCTCACCTATGTTCAGCCTTGGTCCTAAACCTCACCCCCAGGACATGAACACCAAGCCCTACCATCATGCCCAAAGACACGAAGGCTCGACTTTTCCATAGTCAAATAGCACTGCTCAAACAGCATCAAAACTAGGAAAACCCTTCAGGTAGAAAGAAGAATATTCATAAAGAAAACAACAATTGCAAATCATATGCATATGCCAAGTCAACTCATAGTTACCCAATGGAGCTACAGATGTAAATAAGAATAAGGATTGTGTTTTGTTGTCCAATATCACATCGATACCCAATGCAACAACCATCTGTTAGGAAGTTGGAGTATCAAGTTATAGATGGATATTTCCTGGCAGCCATCTCAACATGTGCCACGGACACCCATGCCAAGGTGGTCCATGCCATCATCCCTATTTAGTATAGGCTTTGTCAAGCCAAGTGCAGGCCAGGTGTTCCTATTGTTACCAAGTCTAATACTAACTATGTTCTTTAGTGTTTGGTTAAGTCGTTGTATCAATATCGACACTGAGTTGAATGTGACATCAATACTAATATGTATGTAGGCCTACAACTCGGTATCAGAGTTAAGTATGGCACCAAGTGTCATCTGGTACTATAGCCAGATAGGATGATAAATATCAAATCTATTACAAAGTCGAGCACGATGTTAAATACCAAGTCTAGTATCAAAGCATACCCTCCGATGCCAAGTGCCAATCCCGATACTAATTTGATCTACTGTCATCTATGTTTGCTGTGTCTCCAATTTGTTCTTCCCCTCTTTTGTCCTATAGTTGCCCTGGTTTCAGAATTATGGCTCTACTTGTACTGTACACTGCCCCTCCCCTTGCATCTATACGACATTTGAACATTTAAGGAAATTTTGATACTCTGTTCGTGGGGTTATCGGTATTTAACCGCTCCTTCCCTGTACTGGTATCTTTGTGTATTACACACTCTAATACTGACATGCATTACCAGGTTATCTGTTAATGCTATACCAATTAGTCATCGGTTCGACCCATATCTGGTAAATTGAATCCCCCCAACTACTGCTGCCCATATCTACAGAATATGCAACAACTCTCTTATGTATGTTCAGATACTCTTATACCAATTCATGTTGATACAAGGTTACAACTCGGAGGAACTCCTTATATCCTCTGTACTGAACAACAAAATGTTATAATCTAACACAGAACTCCTAAAGGATTTGCGATGACTTTTAATTACAAGAAATATCTCATTCATCAGAACAGCGACCTAGATTTCGAGTTAAACCATCTAGGAAATATGGTGTCCTGTATCGATTATTGCTAACACTACAGCTACCAACAGATGATGAGAAACTCACTATCACAACGTTCTAACCATGCCATATAATAAGAGCTATTGTCATCATTTCTTATTCCTTCCCCTCTATGAGTTTTTGAAAAACCAGTTCTATTGTTTACTGAAGCATTCGTGTAATCTTCATCCAATAGTTTACGTGGGGAACAACAGCATCTACATGTGTCTGTGTCTTGTTTGACACACGAGTACAGGGAACACCCCCTCCAAACCAGGGTTATCTCGGGTAGATTTCTCATAGTAATTTAATCGAACGCTTATCGACCACTTAGGAAATCATAAAGTTTAGGGTAGAATATTACCTATTAAAGAATTTAATTACCACTTCTCTGCAATACTCGGAGACTGCTCTCTCTCGACTTAAAGAACAGGGAGGGCGGTCAGAGCTTCTAGGGTTTGTGCCGAGGGTGGCCACAATCCCCTCATATATATAAGCTCTAATTCTTGATCAAATCTTGAGAAGATAAAGAGGATTTTGATTTGTTCTTATCTGAGGGTTTGGGCGATGATCGATCTTCAGTTCAATTTGAATTTGAACACGGGGACTTGATATGAAAGTCTGTTGAGATTTAAATCTCAACTTTATTCATTCAAGTCCCTGCTAAAACCCTATATTACCAATTGGTCCCTCATTGCATATAAAATGTAATAAATCTATAAATCATGTCAATTTATATATGTAAGACAATAACAAATATATGAGACAAATAAAAAAATGAATTTCAATTTCACAAATTCGAAAAAATTTGGTCAAGGGGTTGACAAATGGTTCTGCAGTCTGCCTGACGGTTGAATCAATTCATTTAAAGACTTGGAGAGGTTGCTCCTCAACAGGTTTTACGAGAGTGGCATGCATGTTAGTATGTCCACCCTCATCTAGACCAAACAAAGGAGGACTGAGTATGTCATTGCCTTCATCGAATGCTTCAGGCGGCTAGCACTGAAGATGTCCTTCGGCATACCAGACTCACAACTTATGGATACTTGTCGACATAACTTCCTGCCTACGGTGATTTTTTGTCTGGGTATACATAAGTATGATACATGGCCCGCTTTCAATGGGGCCGCTGATGCTGCTGAAAATGACGTTCCTAATCTGGAACTACTGGGGTTGAAAGTACCCAAATCTGAAGACAAGGGCAAGCATCCTCAAACTATCCCTGTCCGTAGGGGTAAATGGAAAGAATTCTTGAAGGTCGACACTTCCAAAGGAGCTTCTAATTCTCAGGGCACCTCCGACAAGCCTAAGAAGACCTTTTCCTTTGACGAAGATGATGTCATTACCATTTTTCACACATTGATGAAGGGTAATAAACTGACGTTGCCTCCACCATGACATCCTGTAGAGGTGAACCAACTCAACTATCCCAAGTACTGTCTCTATCATCAGTACGCGCATCATTCCAGCAAGGACTGCATCGTCCTGAAAAGAAAATACAACAGCTTATCGACAGCCAAGTGATCAACCTCGAAGCTGAAGACAAGGTCATATCTTCTAACATGATCTCTCTTCAGTTTGGTGACTTTCCACCCACAGAAGTCCCAGACGGCGTGGTCCCGATCCCCAAGGCGATAATGGAAGTCATCAACCTACCACCAGCTCGCAACTCAACCTTGGTGCCACTCACAACTGAACAAGGTAAGATCATATGGGTCTATTCGGACCTTGTGCAAGAGATGACACATGGGGTGGTATCTTCCAAAGCAAAAAAGGAGAAAGAAATACAAGTCATGCCATATGGTGTCTTTTCCCATCTATGAGGTTCTATCTGGCGATACGCGATCGGGGAAGGCTTATCTTCGGACCTACGATCCCGCACAGGAAGCAGCAGTACCTTTTCAAGCTCCTGCTGCCCCCACAAGCTCAGAAGTTGGCCCATCTAAGCCTTCAACTACCGACAAAGCCAAGCAGATGGAGACGCGTTTTGACAAGTCTCTGAAGGTGCCAACTCTCGAAGGCATGGACTGGCCCTACAACTTTGATATACTGGCACAGCTAGCCAATACACCTGCCAGGTTGTCTTTGTTCGATCTATTGTGACTCTCCAAAGAAACACGGAAGGCCTTAAGTGAGGCATTACTACATGCCGACGCTTATCTCGCTGAAGTCAAAGCCCCCGCTGAAGACCCTGTCTCCTGTCCCCACTGCCACAGTACTATGGAAGTGGTGCCCAACATTATCTTTTCACAGGAGGACATGCTACTAAAAAATAATCGTCATGACAGACCCTTGTACAATACAGAATATATCAGGGCGATCAAGGTGGACTGCATGCACATCGATCCAGGATCCTCCCTCAGCATCATCCCTAGAAGTTTGCTGGTCGAAGCCACCCGCTGGACAAGATCCGTCTCAAGTGCCATATCGTGATCTTCGAACGGAGGTTTCTTGCTATGTGATCGATGCCAATGTATCCTACAACGTCTTGTTGGAACGTACATGGATACACGAGAACATGATCGTTCCTTCCACACTTCACTAGTGCTTCAAGTACATCAACAGCGACGGTGTCGTGAAGACGGAGTTTGCCGATGTTGATCCTTTTAAGGGCATCGAAGCCTACTATGGAGATTCGGTACTTTACCAATCTCATCCCCCCAAGGATGACGGCAACGAAGCTGACAATGAAGCTGAAGCAGGTTCATCCTCCAATAATGGTCCCCTGATTATCCGAGTCAAAGGAAGCACTACTCCAAAAAGTACTCCGAAGCCTCTCATAATCTGGGTGAAAAAGAAGAACCCTGACAAAGTCAAACCATTGGCCATCACTCTCAGCAAGACACCCCGGGAGGAACCTGCTGATGTCCGTCCTCCCAATCTTGAAGAATTACCCTACGTGGTGAACTTGGCCAAGACTGTGGCTCCTCTTCCAGATGATGATCCTCTCAATGATTATATCAATACTCATAATAATGTACCTTCAGCGGATGATGTTATCCCTGAAGAAGAACTTGCGTATTTTCTTAGTAAAGGTTTATCTTTGAAACTCCGATGTCTATCAATCTGTAAACTACTATATAGATACGATATACGCTCTAGAGCACGGCATAGGACCACACCTCTGCATGCCGGTCACGACGCCTCACCTGCGGGAAATTTTTTACCCAGAAGATATCCACTACTTCATCGTTCCAGCCAGAAAGAATGATGAAGAACTAATCATCTTCGGTCGTATAATTAGCGAGAGAAAGTTCGTTCCGGACTCTACTTCTTTCAAGCACAACACGGAAGCTGACTATGACTCTGGGAAAATGCAACTTTTTCGGTATAGTTGGCAGGCCAAGAATATCATCCAGAACATGGGATATGACATCAAAAGCCACCAGGGGCTAAATTACGGCTATGGACGACGATTGCCAATACGACACTTTGCTCCTCCTGGAAAACCCGAGAACTACTATCAACGATATGGTGTTGGTTTGGGTTATATCACTCCTCCAACAACTCTCAAATGATCAGATGATGAAGCAGATCGTTGTTCTCATTCTTCTGATTCCTGTCTTTGGGACTCAGAATCCAACATTGGCGACATGTTCAAAGTAACTCTATCCGTCAACATGGTTTTCGTTGACCAAATTACGGACGATGTCCAATCAATCGAGCTTGAACAATGGGTTCAGAAGATAGATACTAGGTGGGAGCTGTACTTCGAACAACGTGAACCACCTACCAAAGACGAAGTCCTTCAAGTCAGTTTAGGAGATGAATCATCTTTTAAACCAATCTTCATCAGCAAAAGTCGATGAATGCCAATCTCTTATACAGCTTATAAGATAATACATCGACGTCTTTGCATGGAGCTATGAAGACATGCTAGGCCTGGACCCTAAAGTCGCCATGCACTGCCTGAATATTTTGTCTAAAGCTGAGCCAGGAAAGCAGCAACAACGACGATTCCGACCAGATGTCGTGGAGGCCATCGAAAATGAAGTCAAGAAGCTCATTGCCAGTAGATTCATTCATGAAGAACAACACCCTGATTGGGTTGCCAACATCGTTCCAGTCATAAAAAAGAACGGTAAAGTTCGAGTCTGTATCGATTACCGTGATTTGAACACTGCATGCCCGAAAGATGAGTTTCCTTTACCGATCACCGACGTAATGATCGACAATACTTGCGGCTTCAAGAGGATGTCCTTCATGGATGGGTTCTCAGGCTACAACCAGATCAAGTTATTCTTCGACGACAAGTAGCACACATCTTTTCGAACACCGTTGGGGGTATACTGCTATACAGTGATGCCCTTCGGATTGAAGAATACAGGGGCGACATACCAGTGAGCCATGATACCAGCGAGCCATGAACACAATTTTTTACGACCATTTGCGCAAAACTGTGGAGTGCTACGTAGACGATATTGCAGTTAAAAGTCTTCTCAAGGGCAACCACCTCCAAGACTTGAGAACGGTGTTCGAACTAATGCGTGCACACCAACTCAAGATGAATCCAACCAAGTCTTTTCTGGGAGTCTCCAACAGTAAGTTCCTTGGTTTCGTCATCACTTTAAAGGGTATACATCTTGACCCAAAGAAAGTGAAGGCTATCCTCGATATGCATCCTCCAAGAAACCTCAAAGAGCTATGCGGACTGCAAGGAAAGCTAGCCTACATCAGACGATTCATTTCGAACCTTTTTGGAAGGTGTCAACCATTCACTCAACTCATGAAGAAAGGCGTATCTTTCGTCTGGACTAAATAATATCAACGCGTATTCGACGACATCAAGAAGTATCTTACAAGCCCCCCAGTATTGGTAGCTCCAATAATGTGGAAGCCTTTCTTACTATATGTCCGTGCCATGGACCATTCTCTTGGTGCCCTATTAGCTCAGAAGAATGAAGGCGACCATGAACAGGCAATCTACTACCTCAGACGCACAATGGTGGGTGCCGAGCATAGATACACACCTGTAGAAAAGGAATGCCTTGCACTGGTATTTGCCATCCAGAAGACACACCACTTTGTGTCTGGGCAGACTATTCACATCATATCTAAAGTCAATCCTCTCAGAATACTCATAACTAAACCGGGTTCTCTCAATTCCCGTTTAGCTACATGGGCAATGTTGTTGACTCCATACGATATGCTCTTCGTTCCTCAGAAGGCAGTAAAAGGCCAAGCATTAGCTGATTTCCTAGCAGCTCATCTGGTGCCAGAATCTTCCAAACTCTACGACGAAATCCCCGATGAAGTAGTGGAATCTAACACTGCAACTGAAGAAATCCCCATTTGGCGAATGTTATTTGATGGTGCATCAAGAACAGAACCCAAAGGAAATATTATAGCTGGAGTAGACATCGTGCTCGTGTCACCTGATCATCTGGTTATACATCGTGCATATTCTCTCGTGGAACCATTCACCAACAACGTGGCCGAATATAATGCCCTATTAATCAGCCTACAACTGGCAAAGCAACTAGGAGTTGACTATCTAGAAGCATACGGTGATTCCAAGCTAATAGTTAGTCAAGTCCGAGGGAATTATGAAGTTCGTCACAAAGATCTCATCCCCTATCACAGAGCAACAATCGAGTTGGCGTCTACTATCATTGGATTCTTCATCAAGCACGTGCCTATACTACAGGATATAGAAGCAGATGCTCTAGCCGGTCTCGCTGCTTCCTTGACCGTCCCTACCAATACTCAGCTGTCGATCACAGTGTCTGGTCGAGAACTATTCTGTGTGAAAAATGCCTTGCATATTCATCACAGTTACACAACGAAAATAAATATAGATATTAAAGACTGGAGATTTCCTTTTACAGACTACGTCGTCTATAGAATCCTTTCCGAGGACCCGAAGGAAGCAGTGCCTATCCAAATGCAATCCCTCAGATTTTACTACGACACAGCTACCAAAATATTGTACCGACGCTCTTACGACGGGCTACTGTTACGATGTCTATCAGACACAAAAGCCAAACATGCACTCCGAGAGGCTCACGACAGAGTTTGTGGTGCATATCAACTAGGCCCTAAATTAGAAGATCGCCTCAAACAAATGGATTATTATTGGCCCACAATGATAGCAGATGCTGTTGAATATGCAAAAAAATGTAGAGTCTGTCAATTCTATGTTGATTTCATTCATCAACCTTCAGAGTTTCTACACCTGACAATAGCATCTTGGCTTTTGAAAGCCTGGGGCATGGACGTCATAGGACCAATCAGCCTACCATCTTCCAGAGGACATCGGTTCATCCTAGCCATAATCGATTACTTCTCCAAATGGGCGAAAGCTATACCGCTCACCGAAGTGAAGGCGTCAAATATGATCAGTTTCATCAAACATCACGTTATCTACCGCTTCGGCCTACCTTGCAGGATCATCCATAATAATGGTCCACAATTCGCAAGCAATGTATTCTATCGATTTTGCGATAGGAATCGAATCTAAAATGTAGCCTCTACTGCCTATAATCCAGCGGCTAATGGGCTAGCAGAAGCCTTCAATAAAAACATCATAAAACTTCTCAAAAAGTTCGTGTCTTCAAACAAGCGCGATTGGAATGAGAAGCTCGGTGAATGCCTATGGGCCTATCATACAACGGTCCGGACTCCAACAGGCAGCACACCATTCTCTTTGGTTTATGGGAGCGAAACAGTTCTTCTCCTAGAAATCTAGATTCTTTCTCTTCGAGTAGCCTTAGCCAGCGAGTTGACTATCGAAGAAAGTTACCGTTTGCGTCTACAGGAGCTCGAAGCACTAGACGAAAAATGCTTGTTAGCTCAGCAGCGTATTGAGCTATACCAAGCACGTCTTTCCAGAGACTTCAATAAAAATGTGAAGGAACGAATCTTCCAAGTCGGTGATCTAGTCTTAGCGGTGAGAAGACCAGTGGTCATGATGCACAAAATAAAAGGAAATAGAATCAGTGTATTCTAACGGTGTGTACCGACTAACCAAGCCTGATGGTGACTTACTCATGATGCCTATCAACGGCAAGTTCCTGAAGAAATACTATGTGTAACCTTTTTTACATAATGTTCACATATGTTCAGTCTTGTAAATGTATAATGCGATGTTTATGTGATTCAAGAATTATCTAACTATTATCCGTATTTCAAGAGTCTTGAATACGCCATGGATAATAGGTCCTCTAAAATATTTCCCCGGTGGAATCATTACCATTTTTTGACTCTGTCTGAACTCGGTTTGACGAAAACAAGTCACGTCCGTATTACCTCTAAATTATTTTTCGATAATTATTTCTCTAGTGGAATGATTAAGAAATGTTTGCCATGTTAATATAACCTCTGAGCAAAGCATTCATCAAGGATAATCACGTCCATATTATCTCTGAATTATCCACTCCCACCTAATGTTATATATCTTTCCATGTCCATATTACCTCTGGTCAGATATAGAACATCCCCTGCTATTACGTCCATATTACCTCTACTAGCAGCCTCGTTCAGCTTATTATCTATATTAAAAAAACTTGAAAATAAAACGGATAATAAGTCCACATCAAAATTCTCTAGCGGAATATCCACCAGAAATATCCTTGCTATGTCCACACTACCTCTAGTTTCGATATTTTACAAAACCACATTCACTTTGAAAAGATTCTTTATTTTTTACTTGAACATCTATCAAGAGACGAAAAAAGCTATAAGAGCCTTGACGGTTGGAAAAAAAGGGTACAAATAAAGAATCTAAGGGATACATAGGCGATTGATATTGTCCCTTAGAGCCATGATTTCAGCTTCAAACTTTGCGGTAGCTCGACGGCGCGCCTCTTCTTCGCAAGCAGCTTCATCCTCGAAAAGGATCAGACTCAGATGCTCTTCCTCCAACTTCGCCAGCTGTTCTTCTAAACGGACAGAAGTGGTGACGGTCATGGCAGCCTGAGCCAAATAATCTTCCTGTTCAGATGTTGTCACCCTCAAGTCGACTTCCAGTCGGGCGATCTAGTTCTGGATCTGCACAATATGATTATACTTCTCGGTGATCTGCGCAGCCAGTTTATTCTTCGAGGCAGCACATGCCTTACTTGCAGCATTGAACTGACCATACTGGTCAACCAATTCACCGATCTCTCGAACGAAGGCATCCTTCCTTGCCTGGAAAGTAGCCTTCTCCTCTGTAAGAGCCGTGATCAAAACCTCGTCTTCTGTGCGAAACAGTGATGTCGGGCTCCGCTACTGGGTATTCCGGAAGCTGGCCACCTGCCCTCCAGGTTATTCAGAACTTTCCTCAGAGTATTGGCCCGCTCTTCATAACCGGCAATGCTCTCGAGGGCCGCCACTTGGCATTCGGCAACAGCCTTTACAGGGCCAAAGGCAGTATTTCGATTCAAGACTCCAGGAAGCTTTACTTTCAGTACAAAGTAGAAAGCTTTGACGACTTCCTGGGCTATCTCATCATTTTCAGTAGAGGTCGTCGGGGAGGAGGCTTGAAAACTTTCTTCCACTCCAGGAAGGGACACCTAACAAGAAGCCGAACCTGACAAAAAATATATGTATATATACATCATTAACCAAAATAGAGGGAGGGAAATACGAAAGAGTTATAACTTCCGCTTGCTCAAGTCCAGCCTGGGCTACGCCATCAATCTTGGCTTCAGGGAAACCAAGAGCAGGCCCAGACTGTTCAAGAAGAACAATATCAAGGCCCTGAGCGGCATCAAGCCTGATATCTTCCATAATCTCAGCCGGAACAGGAGCAGATTCAGCAACAGCCCGCTCAGCAGGCTGTTCAACCTCTCCTTCTGTAGCCAATACCGGCTCACTAACAGCTCCCTCCGTACCAGCAAAATTGGAGGAGTCGGGAATAACTTCTGTCCCTTCCCTAATGCCTAGGACTATCTTTGCAAGGGGTTCCTTCCCCTTGTCCACAAGGGAACATACAGTCGTGGTCAGCCTCACGAGGAGCACATAAAATCGAAGTCGAAAAATCTCATCCGAAGAGAGGCGCGAAGATAACGTACCCGCAGAAGGATGAGACGATTGGACTTGATTCTAGTCTAACTCTTTCAGTATGGCCTCGATTTCAGACATCGCCCCCAGGAAGATATCGAAAGAAGGACTGGCTCTTTGGTCACCACCATAATCCGGGCATTCGCCCTGACAATTTTTTGATTCAGCCTCCTTGACTGAGGAAGGCTGAGTGTCGTCTGTCGGTCGAGGACAATGAGGGGACACCGTTGTCACGTCTACCTCCTCAGACGAGGAGTCACCTACCTCAGCTTCAAATTCAAGGTCCTGTGCAAAGGATAAACGCAAAGGTGAGAAAGCTTCTAAAGGCTTGACCAGAACGGCTATGGGGTCTAGGAAGGGATCTACCTCCCGAATAGTAACGGCCCGCGATGCCGTTCCTCCTCTTCCAGTTTATCGGGAGGACCTCCTCAAGGGAGGCAAGCCAGCACCCACTTCCTTGGCTTTCCCCAGGGCGACAGTTTTCTTCTTCCGTTTTAAAGTTGGCTCCTGGGCCAATTCAGTTGAAGCTTTCCTCTTCTGAGGAGGATTGAGAGGAGAAGAATCATCATCTTTCGTGTCCTCCTTCAGAGACACTGTTGGCTACCAAAGGATAGCTTTTGGCCGCGGTACTACGGCTGCCTTCACGGTTGCAAAAACACTTTCCTTCCTACGACCCTTCGACACCTTTTTTGCAGGAAGGGGGCCAAACCGAGTCCCCAATATCAAGCTCTGTTCACGATCATACCGGGGATAAAAAGTGTTGATCTGAACATAAAATTTTGGCGGCAGCGTAGCACAAATTGGTCTCAGGCTTCCAAGGGCAGGGTGAAGACTACCTCGTGCACCCAGCATTGTAGTACATCCAAGCACGTGCCCCATCAATTAAGCTGCCTATCGACTCCAAATGCGGGCTAGCATTTCCCAAAAGGAGCTGGCTATAGCCAAAATGTCGTATGAAATGGCTCGACAGATATGGCTCCATACAGGCATGATTCCTATTTCGGAGCACCAGATGTGATAGTCTAATACACTGGAGCCAGTAAAACGCCCCAGTAGTCAAACTAGTGGCATGAACTCCCTCATTCACTAAGATATCTCCTGTATTACCGCTACCAGAAAGAGGGATACTCTGAAAAACTCATAATTCTACAAGGAGCCTAAAGCCTTTCTGCAGGCGGGTACACCGGTGACGACCCAATATACATCACGAAATATATGAAGAAAGGTGTCTCCCGCCAAAGAATCCGCCACCGACGCAGCATTCTTCAGGGTAGGATAATGCAGTAGAAGCCACCCCATCAAGAAATGATACGGAAGTTCGGTTCGGGCAAAATTGGCCATGCCTTCAGGAGTCACTACATTCCTAACAAAGTCTCGCAGACCCCGTCGAGTTGCACAAACCATTACAGGAAGCAATGTAAGGTGGTATCCGAACGCCAGCTTTACAGCCGAAAGTATCATACCCTGGCTTATTCTCTCAATGGACCCTGAACCACCAGGGACTATGCACTCACGAAGCCAGATCATTAAGGAAGCTGCCAGCACAGCTTTCTTCGATAACGGATATTCAGCTTGACAGAAGTAGTGGCCAATCGGAGACTCAAAATTATCACTGTCCTCAATATCCGTCATATCATAATCCGTCATCCGAGCTTCTATATCGAACTTGGTCATAGGTTTTAAGATCGAAAATGAGGTCGGGTCTTCCCCTTCTCCTTGAACGAAGATGTAGCCCATCCAAGCTCTCGTATGGGGATTAGTCCCCACGATCCTCCCTTTCTTATTAATCCTATGACAGATAAGGAGGTGGCAGAGCAATTCCTTGTATAAATCAATCATCCCAAAGTTTTCACTCTCCAGATCTCGGAGCTCTTTATCACAAGGTACGTACTTTTCATAGGGCTCTGTACCCCAGGAAAGCTTCGACACTTCCTGTATTTCATGGAGAGCCAATCACATCTCCCTACCCGGAGTAAAGAAAGTACAGGTGAGAAGGTTATATAACTCTGCCAAAGAGACAAACATTGGCCAGTTGACTCTTACACCATATTGGGTGGCCCTAATAGCATAGTAAAGGCCAGCAGTCTTCAGGGTGGCTTCATATGTGAAAAGTACCCAGCTAGTGAGATTGCTCCAGAATGAGGATGGATACCTCCAGCCTTCCATCCGCATCTTCCCTGCGGGATACGACACATCCCCCGTCATCACCAAATTGTAAAGCTTGTCAGCGGCATAATGATGGAGGTTAGTTGGAATGTCGTTCACTATGGCACCAGGTTGCAATCCTCTCGTAGAATAAGATGCAGAGCCCCGAACACACTTGAAAGTGTCCTTCTTTTGATCGCCTGAGTCGAACTGTATTCTTCCAGAGATAACCCAGGGAGCTCAGGAGTCAGCTCCCACTTCATCTGTCATTGCACGACCAAGACAGTAAAAGCAGACAAAGGATATTTATGCGTCATCAACGGTTGCCATATCCTCTGATTGTTTGGACAAATCACCATTGGGTTTCTCAAGCGTATGGCCTCGCCATCTTCAAGTCCCATACTATCACCAAACAGGAAGTACGGCTTCTAGAAACGATGTGCCCCTCCATGCACAAACTTCTCATCGTTAATCATCTACCTCAAGAAGGTCTTATCCTGTTCAAGTATGGCAAGTATCCGTTCTGTAGGCTGGTTTTGACTAATCGTGGCTTGAACCTTACTGATCATATTCGTTATGAGACTAGTACCGAGGACTTGATAGGCAAAGCCGAAAGGGATTCCCTCAAGCTCCGGGACAAACATATTTACTGCAAGGACAGAAAAGAAAGTCAGACTCAGAAACTGCAGGAAAAACTAAGTGCTAAAGGACTCTTATGTGCCCAAGAGGGCTATGCTCCCAAAGGACTATGCACCCAAAGGGACTATGCGCCCAAAACAAACACGTAGGTGCATAAAGTATAATAGTACGTGGGCGTATAACATGCAAATAGCATATGGGCACATAACATGGCAGCATGTGGGCGCATAGCACACCACAGTATTGGCGCATGAGTTCTGTGGGCACATAAGAATGCTCACAGAAGTATGTTGCCTTAGGCACATGCGCCTAGGCAGAAAAAAAAGTCTGAGCGTCGTAAATTAACACTAGAGACTTTGTTTTTGAGGCATGACCTCACCCAGAATCATGTTCTGAACTCGTGATGATGCTGCCGCAGGAGGAGAGCCACTCGGTGCAGCCCTCTTGTCCTTCGCAGATCTCTTGGCAACCTTGGGAGACATGGTTCGTAAAGAAAGGAGATGATGAGTCTTTTGAAAGTTTTAAGAGAGGAGAATAATAAACTTTCTCTTTCCTTCAGAGCCTATTTATAGGCATGGGCCACTTCCTATGTGCCCACTATTTTCTATGTGCCTATGCGCCCATCGTACGCTATGCGCCCATCGTGCGCTATGCGCCCACCATAGCCTATGCGTCCATATGAAGATCCAGCCTCTTGCACACTAGGCGACTGCACTTGCTGACGTGGACGACGTATGAAGGATGGACCTTTTCAAATTCTACCCCGATGAATCTGTCAGTTCAGATTTTCGAGAAAGATCTCAACAGTCGTCTCTTTGACAGGCCGGCCAAACTCAATGCGCCCAAAGAGAGAGGCATGCTATGCACCCACTGTGTCACGAGAAGACGGTTCATGCTTCTTTCAAAGTATTTTGAACTCATTCGAGTATCGAAAACTTTGAAGGAGGTCTTGTAGAAACATAAAAATTTTAGCAATAAAGCCTTATGCGCCCAAGCCAATGAGAACATATGCGCCCAAGTGAACACATATGTGCCCAAGTCACCTTGTGAAGCTCTATGCGCCTAAGTCACCCTGTGAAGCTCTATGCGTCCAAGCCCTCCAATGAAGCTCTATGCGCCCAAGACAAGCTCCCTCAGAAGGAGGGCACATAGCCTGAAATAGCGCTATACGCCTAAGCCTGACTCAGTCAAAGCCATGATCAAAACGTGCACCGAAGCATACAACCACGTCAGTCTCCATGAGCAGTCGTGCAACGAAGCATGCGGCCACGTCAGCACCACGATCAATCCACGACCACGTAGCTTGCATGTGCTTACATCCTATGCATCCAAAGCAAGACCATGTGCCCACATGAAAACTAGTGTATTTTCTCATGTGGGCGTATAACATCGTTCCAGCTCAGAAACTACTATAAAAAGGGGCCTCATCCCTATTTAAAACAGAGAACGGAGAGCATTTTCAAGAGCTAAATTGCTGTATTTCTTGCCAGTGAGCCGAGAGTTAGCAATTTTCTTAGGTTTTCTTTCACTTTTGTAATCAGAGTGTCAACGGAGTAAAGGAGCAACTGCCGCTCGATCACCATCGTTCCATTCCCCATAATTTTTTTTTTGTACTCGAGGATCCTCAGCGCATGATCTCTTAGGCGTACTCGATTTGTGGTGCCTTGTGCCAATAAAGAAAAGACAACATTTCTTCTTCTTTTTGTGTGTGTCCACAGTGGGCAAGCTGCGGGATCCACTTTCGGTGGTCGAACCTGGGTAAGGAAGGCCTCAGCGTTCTATAAAGCTTTATTGAGTGCATCTCGGGTCTCCTTAGAGAGGCGGATGAGCTTAAAAAGTGATAATCTAGTCAGAGTATTAGCTAGCTGCGCTAGAATATCGAAGTTGGAGGGCTTAATAGGCCCTATTGTCGAATCCATTCTGAGAGGTTTGTCGAAACAATCCTCTTTCTGTTTCTGCTTGTCCATGGTAGGGGCCCGAATGGACCAGCCTCTGGTGCCTCAGGGGTTTGAGGTCGACCTGCTCCTGCTATAACTGAAACAGGGGAAGTATTTGGTGGAGACTGCTCCTGGTCTGGAGCCTGGCTCTCCTTTTGCCTCTGCATCGAGGGGGTGGTCACCAAAGCATCGTCGGACGACATCGAGACTATACGGCATGCCTTGCTTTTCTTTCATTTAGCAGAAAGGGTCGTAAATGTCATCATGTCAAGAACCAAGTCAGGATGTATCCACATGACTTCTTCTTGAGGCATGGAGAACGGGATGAGCCCTTGAGCGTTGTCCCATGCTGACGGAAGGTTGACTACTTCCATCGTCGCCTTTGGAATAGGGATGACGCCAACTTAAACCTCTATGGCTGGAAAACTCCTAAACTAGAGAGTAACTATATTGGCCATGACGGTCTTCTCTTCATAATCTAACGATATAACGTTGGCGTTGATGAGGCGCTGAATTTATCCTTTCAACACATAGCATTTTTTTGTTGAGTGATGGACGTACTGGTGATAATTGCAGTACTTGGGATGGTCCACCTTTCCCACCTCATCAGGATGCCTGGGTGCTGGGATGGATAGTTTGCCACTCTTCATAAGCATCTCGAAGAGCTTCAACGTATCCTCATCATTGAAGGAGTAAGTCTCCCTCGGCCTTTGCACTTTCGCAGACTTGGGGTTCACAGTTGCTGAATCTTTGGAGATGTTGATGGTCATGGCTTGCTTGCCTTTTTCGTCTTTAGGGTTGTTGCTAGACGAGCGTCTCCCTTGTCTTTGGGTGCAAAAAATTGTAGCCCCAGGAGCTGCGGTCCTGGGCTTATCTTTGTGCGGCATCCGCCTCTATAATGAAAGGTGTCTACTCCGTACAGGGAGCACTGTGCCACAATTTTATAGTGAGCAGCATGTTCTTGTGGCAAGAGTCCATAAGCATGGACTCGGGCATGCCGGGTGGTAGTCTGAGGGCTGCCTGGCGAAATCGCTCAATGTATGCATGGACAGGCTCTTTCTCCTTCTGGATAATTTCCATAAGGGTCGACATGGTCATAACCATGCCTCCTTCGTAGAATCGGTCCACAAACTGAGTCCTCAGGTCTTCAAATAACGAGATAAAATCGTCCGAAAGACTGCAGAACCACTCATAGGCTATCCCCTACAGGGCTCCTATGAATATGTTAGACAGGAGGGTGTCATCCTTTCGCAGGTGCCTTGTTCCTGAGGTAAAGTACCTCAAGTATTGTCGGGGAGACCCCTTCCCTTTATAAGGTATAAGCGTCTGCGGATTGTATTTAGGAGGATAGATGTCGTTGTCCCACTCGACATCATATGGCTGCCGAATCCCCATCTTCTGGAGCGTTGCTTGCTTCTCCTTAGCATCATGACGAGCATACAACTACTTAATGGTGTACTGTATTTCGGCCGGCATTGCGGAGCCTGTAGCCGATGGAGTAAATAAGGATGGTCCTGCCTGATTGGTAGTAGGCAGCCTGTTGGATTCATCATTGGTTGGCGGATCATGCGCAGGTATAAAGGCAGCAGGGGCCATGCTACTCTTGAGGTCGATTATGACCGAGGACAGGGTCTTCATGGTGTCCATCAGCGTATCTAACTTCGTCTCCAGGACTTCGATACGTTTGAGAGCTTCGTTGTTGTCTTCTTCATTGCCATCGGACATGAACATAGACCGAGTGTGAGGGTGACTCGAGGGAGCCATGGATCCTTCAAGGTTTGGCTCAGACGCCTGAACCTCGTTGTCCTGAGGATATACTGTAAGATTGTGATCTTCTTCGTACTCAGTATGGTTGCTATCCCAGTCTGGTGACTGGCTGTGCCAATAGAGACATCCGTGTCCTATTGCGCCTTCTCAGATTGGAACACAGGGTTATCGTGCATGGTAGGAGGCTGGCTACCCCCAGTTTTTGACAAGGCACCCAATGTAGATCTGGAATGAGTGCCTTGGAACACACCTGCATCGGGTACCTTTGCTTTACTGCGCTCTGACCTCATCTTTTGTTTAGCATCTGATATAGAAGGATTCTGGGAGGGCTACTTGAAAGCTCTAGAACCCTGCGCCGAGTAGCATATGGAGATGCAGGGTTCATCTTCTCTATGGCTCACCGACCCCCTGTTAAGCCTCTGGCGTAGGGTCGACGTGGAGTAGAGTCTTTGGAAGACAGAACGCCTGCTCGGCGATGGCACAGTCGTCTGCTGATAACAGCAGTTGATAGTAATCTGGGTACAAGAGTGCCTTGATTTAGGCATGTTCTCTGCTATAGATTCTTCTTCCACTTGGGACAGGGTTGGATCTTCTGTCGTAGCACTCCCATTATACATGCAGGGAAGCTGTATGTAAGTAGATCAGAGCGGGTCTGTCGAGGAAGCCTCTTGTCGCTTCTACGGGAACGCTGCTCGCGTGGCTCCCTCTCCGTAGAATGTACCCCTGGCTTGTCATACGCATAGGAGTACCCCAGTGGAAGGGATATTCGAATGATTGAGGCATCAGAGCGCGAGAGCCAGTCTTGTATAGCTTTCCGTCGGCTGCACGTGTAACTGTCAACACGGGCCTCTGGTCTGTCGTTGGTGTCGCACGCTTGTTGTACGAAGCGCTAGCCACCTGGGATCTCTTCCTCCTACCCCCAGCGGGCAAGCAGTATTCAGAGTCCATCGAAGGTTTACCTGAAGGGAAAGTAATTCTATCGAAGATGGATCTCCTTACCGGCAATACTTCCGTCATGAGGGGTTGGACCGGTGTGCGCTTCCTTTGGCATCGCTCCTTCGTCAGATCAACCATGGAACCACCATCTTCCTCGCCATGCTTTCCCAGGATGGGAATCAGGTAAGGGGATAAGACTGTAGCAGCCAGAATCTTCTCCATGGCTTCGACGTCGAGGGGGTCCTGAGATGCAGTTCCCACCATCATATTGCCGGCTGCAGCCACCTTAGGCCTCCAGACACGTCGAGTCTTCTTCGGTTGTATGAACCGCTTTCAAGTCTTTGACTTTTCACCAGAGAGGAGATCTTCAAAAGCCTGTTGGTCGAAGCGTACAACCAGCATGTCTTGAGAAGCTTCTAGCAAGTTGTCATCATATTGCGTCACCGCCTTCTCGTTGGAGGGGAAGGTAGTCCCCAACAGAGTCGCCATTTTGTTCGACGTAACAAAAGGTTGAACAGACTTTTTGCTTTATTGAACGTATAAGGTATCTGTGTACAAAAAAGGAAGTCCTAAACATGATATTCTAAGTACAAGGAGAAGTGGTTTCTGGGAATATGGGACGGTGGAGATCGAGCACTGCAGCGGCTTCTTTACTCCATTGACGATGAATCAACCTTGCTATGGCTCTCTGGTGCCTTTGATGGGACTTTGGGGTCGCCGATCAAGAGGCTGTCTGGATAAGAAGATCCCTTGAAGATGGTTGGTTGGTTGGTTCTTTGGTTGATCGGTGGATGAGGGTGGTTGTAGTGCCCCGAAATTCGTGATACGTATTTTATACGTGATCGTATTTCTGACCAGTATTTTTCATTTTCTTGACCAGTTAAGTTGTGGTATATTTCATACTTAGTATTGTAGTTTAATTGTCATTTATCATTCCTGAATTAATTCTGATTAATGGAGCTTGGTTTTATTTGGATAGGAGAAGGAATTGGTTTGGTTTATTATGCATTGGACCATCTTAGCTAACCTCCACCCTCAACACAACTTATCCTCCCCCATTAAAATCCCCACCTAACACTCTCTCTCCTCATTATTTTCCTCCATTAATTCTTCTTCTTCCTCCACACAACTCTCCAACCCATTAGGCAAGTGCACCTTGCCAACAAATAAGCACCCAATTTTATTTGTCCATTTGATAGATTAGGACATGTAGATCAACATTAGAACTTGGAATTTTGTGATTTGGAGCTTTCATTCTTCTAGATCTAGGTTTTAACCATTTTCGGAAATCCTTGGTTTTGATCTATTAAACTTTGATTTTTTGCTTGTTTTGATGCTTCCATGTGGAAGAGAATTCAATTTTACTCAAGTTAGAACTTTGAAAATCTAAATTTGGTTTTGATTTGGCTAAGTTGTGAAGATTTGAACTTGGTGTTCTTAGTGTTCTTGAGAGTTCAGCCATGGTGGAGCTCTCGGCCAATGCTTTTTAGCACCTGGCCGATTGCGCACTATTCCCTGGCCTGCGCTCTTTAGTGCAGGCCATTTGTGCACCCTGACCTGTGCTCTTTAGCGCATGGCCATTTGCGCAAGATCCTTGGCCAGTGCTTTGCGCTGCGCTGGATTGCGCTGGCGCAAGCTAGCCATGCGCAATCCAGCCATGCGCAAAGTAACCCCTGCGCAATCGACCATTGCGCAATCCATCTCTGCGCAACCAACTCCTGCGCAGTTCACTCCTGCGCAGTCTACCTTCTGCGCAATCCATCTGTGCGCCATCTGCCCCTGCGCACTTGGCACCCTGCGCAGTTAGTACCCTGCGCAGCTCACCCTGCGCACTTGGCACTCTGCGCAGTGCATACCCTGCGCAACCTACTTGTCTATGATGAATTTGTTATTTCTTGATCTTGTCTATGATGGTTGGTCGTGGCGCACTCCTGACAAGTACCCTAGCATGAATTATCTTGATAACTTAGCTTGACTTATCTTGACACCGTGGGTGTTCCTGCTTGCTTGTACAATCCACTCGTATTGTCTTGCATCATGTCTAGGACGTGACTCCCTGGTTCCCACGGTCAGGGATTCATACTGAATCTGGCTAGGTTAATGACTAGATTGATCAATTAGTTCATGGAGAAATTCCCAGTTACCTGTTGCCCCTTTGGTCCCGGCCTTATATATATATACATGGGATTTGTTGCTATCCGTCGAGATGAGCGCACTTCCAGCCCGCCGTCGAGCGTGGTACCTTAGGACACATGTATCTTACTACAGTGTGTCTACTATATCATGCTATCTTTTCCTTTTCTTGCTGGGAGCATTCAGGTAGTAACAAACAGGTAACCGGACTTGGAATTCTCATTGCATCTTGTTAGTAATCAGGTTTGTGATAACCCTAGTTAGTTAAAGTAGTAAGCCGTAGTACTTGCTTGGCCGTGATTGATTGGATGGAGTCTAGTCCCTCTTGTCCTGTCCTGATCCTGTACAAGGTTATGACATGACATGACTACTCGTGCTTTACTTTAATCATGATTAATTACAGGTCTGGATTTCTTGTATTTTATCTTGCCGATAAATGGTGGGAGAAACCAAGTTCCGTTCAGACGAAGGGTTACCACCCCGGTCCTTGTTTGGTTTACGGGTTGTAACCTGGCTATCTGAATAGTCCCATGGTCATTTCATCGTATATCATCCTGTCATGCCTTTCCATATGTTCTGTCTTTTATCGATTCTGTACAAGATTTATCTTTTATATCTAACTATCATGTCTTTTCTTAAATTACTGTCTCGTGTTATGTAATTATATTATTGTGCTGATTGCTGGCTTTTGTTCTTATTTCGTGGCCTCCTTTGTGGCACTTGCTCTTTCTGGGGTCTGATCCAGCTGGTTTTGTATGGCCAGATACCGGAGCAGCAGCAAAGGATCTACCTGCTTCCCAGTCCGATGGTGAACACTAGACGGAACCCGGGCAACGAGTGGGTTTTCTCTTTTTGTTTCTCCCACTGTATTGTTAACTGATATTCTTTTGAGGCGTTTAGCCGACGAGCACTTGTTAGCTCGATGCACTTTACTTTCTGTCTGCCTACGGGCTGTAATCATGATTGGCAACTCGAGGTTGATCATGTATGACTTAACTCTTGCTAGTCCTTATATTTTGTACGACTAGCTTCATGATCATCTGGATATGTAATGTTTGGGACGCCTTACAATTGTATATTTGGTGGTCTGATATCTTGTTACTATCATTACTTGTTGAGATTGAGACAATAGCTTGATTTGACCCTAAGAGACTGATGGTTTGTAGCGTACCCTCACATAGCTAGACAGCCGTGACCGTATAGCGGGATGGTTGCCGTTCCGTTATACGTAGCTGGCTGTGCACGTCCCCGTTCTTCAGTATTCTGGTTCTGGGACGTGACATGGTTTAAGTGGTGGCCCATGCAGGTCTTGTCAATCAAGAAATGTGAGGGTTTACCGGATAGATGTCTCAATCTGTACTCGCCTTTGATCTCCACTCGTAATTCTTACCTCCTTGGATTCCTGACTTGATAACATGCTTGCATCATTGTTCCATCCTGGTCCTTCCTTAATATCCCTGATGTCATTTGCTTCAGTGGCATCATTCCTGTTGATCAGCCAGAAGGAGCTCAGCCAGCAGCCCAGCAACAGCAAGAAGATCAAGATCAGTCCTCAGCAGCCGCCTCCCGAGCCATACCTCCTGGAGAACCAGTGCCCCCAGTCCAGCCAGTTCAGCCAGCAGGATCAGAGGATGGGGCCTTGATAGGGCTCATCCGTGAGTTGATTGCATCTCAGGATCGTCGAGGTGATGCCTTACAGCAAGCAGTACAAGAAGCTCTGAACAGAAGTGGTCCTCGAGGGAACAGTGCGGTCAACAATTTCAAGCGCCTGAACCCTCCCTTCTTCGATGGCAGCGAGGATGCTATTGCTGCAGATGCCTGGCTACAGGACATTGAAGTGATCTTAGAGGCAGCCAGGACCCCTGAAGCTGAGAAGGTGGCGGTGGTGCGCCTGCAGTTACTGGATCTAGCCCGCAGTTGGTGGGCTATGCAAGCAGCGAGTTTGGGTACGCCTGTCATGTGGGCGGTATTCAGTGATATGTTCCAGACCAAGTACTTCGACGCAGTGGCTAGATATGACCTGCAGACCAGGTTTAGTAATCTCAGGCAGATGAGCAGGACGGTCGACGGATATGCGGCCGAGTTTTCAAGGTTGAGTCGGTTTGCTCCCACCTTGGTGGCAACCGAGCTAGACAGAGCACAGCGATTCCAGCAGGGGCTCCATTTGGAAATCATATTGGCAGTCGAGCAGTTCGAGTACACAACTTTTGATGCCGTCTTGCGAGCAGCGAGGAGGCATGAGTACACTTCCCGAAGGATAATGGACCGGACCGGAGATCGGAAGCGGTCTCACGATCAGATGAACCAATCGTCAGCACCGGCCCCAACAGCTAGGGCCTTGACCATTGGAGCTACGAGGACAGATTCGGTCACCTCTTTACAGCATTCTGCCCCGATCTATCCCCAGCAACGGAAGCAGAAGCAGTCTTCCGCAATGGGCTGCACTCATTGCGGGAAGCCAGGGCATGTTGTTTCTGAATGTCGTAGAGCACAGGGGTTGTGCTTGGCTTGTGGAGCACCGGACCACATGATAGGATCTTGCCCGTTCAGAAACAGATCATCGTCGACAGTAACTAGTCCCTCGGTTATGGGACCAGCACCAGCACTAGAACCAGCTCCAGTTCACCAACCACAGCAGCTCCCGTTCCCGGGTCCATTGCCGACTCAGGCCCAGGCCTTCCAGCAGCAGAGGCCTCAGCAGTTCGCCCTGGCCCAGGACCAGATCCAGAATCGGCCGAGAGGTATATGTGTCCTCTCATCTTGCTTTTCTACCGTCGTTATGAGGGCACATGTCATGTTCCATGTGTCCTAACTACAACGGTATATCCCGGACCCGAGCCATGTCCTAGATCATTCAAAAACGGTTATTGGTACCAACCTTTTTCGTATGAGGAGAGGCCCGTGTCCCTGTTTGACCAAAGAGAGAGACCTCAAGCGCAAGACTATCAGTTAAGTCCATATTGCTTGAGTTCGTCGCTCCTTGGAGAGTCAAACGTGGGAGTGTGAGGATGATATCCGATCACGTTATCCCAATCGGTTTGGCTCGTGAGGTGTAATGTCTTCCTTATGCCTTGTACTTCGATTCCTTGCTTGCATGTATGATTGTATGGTTGGTTGGTAGCATAGATTACTTGCGATAGTATAGCTGTCCCGACATCTCTAGCCTCTTGATTAAATTCCGAGGACGAAATTATTTTAAGGTGGGTAGGATGTAGTGCCCCGAAATTCGTGATACGTATTTTATACGTGATCGTATTTCTGACCAGTATTTTTCATTTTCTTGACCAGTTAAGTTGTGGTATATTTCATACTTAGTATTGTAGTTTAATTGTCATTTATCATTCCTGAATTAATTCTGATTAATGGAGCTTGGTTTTATTTGGATAGGAGAAAGAATTGGTTTGGTTTATTATGCATTGGACCATCTTAGCTAACCTCCACCCTCAACACAACTTATCCTCCCCCATTAAAATCCCCACCTAACACTCTCTCTCCTCATTATTTTCCTCCATTAATTCTTCTTCTTCCTCCACACAACTCTCCAACCCATTAGGCAAGTGCACCTTGCCAACAAATAAGCACCCAATTTTATTTGTCCATTTGATAGATTAGGACATGTAGATCAACATTAGAACTTGGAATTTTGTGATTTGGAGCTTTCATTCTTCTAGATCTAGGTTTTAACCATTTTCGGAAATCCTTGGTTTTGATCTATTAAACTTTGATTTTTTGCTTGTTTTGATGCTTCCATATGGAAGAGAATTCAATTTTACTCAAGTTAGAACTTTGAAAATCTAAATTTGGTTTTGATTTGGCTAAGTTGTGAAGATTTGAACTTGGTGTTCTTAGTGTTCTTGAGAGTTCAGCCATGGTGGAGCTCTCGGCCAATGCTTTTTAGCACCTGGCCGATTGCGCACTATTCCCTGGCCTGCGCTCTTTAGTGCAGGCCATTTGCGCACCCTGACCTGTGCTCTTTAGCGCATGGCCATTTGTGCAAGATCCTTGGCCAGTGCTTTGCGCTGCGCTGGATTGCGCTGGCGCAAGCTAGCCATGCGCAATCCAGCCATGCGCAAAGTAACCCCTGCGCAATCGACCATTGCGCAATCCATCTCTGCGCAACCAACTCCTGCGCAGTTCACTCCTGCGCAGTCTACCTTCTGCGCAATCCATCTGTGCGCCATCTGCCCCTGCGCACTTGGCACCCTGCGCAGTTGGTACCCTGCGCAGCTCACCCTGCGCACTTGGCACTCTGCGCAGTGCATACCCTGCGCAACCTACTTGTCTATGATGAATTTGTTATTTCTTGATCTTAGCTCTTCTATTGTCCTATTTTATATTAGTATTTTATTAGGTATTTTACGCCCATTTTATATCCTTACGCCTTTTGACATGAACTTGATTTTGCTTAACATGTTTGGAATAACTATTGTACACAGCATGGTATGACAAGGAACTAGTATAACATGACAGTGACCCGTAATGGTGCACTCCTGACATGACCAACCTGACTTGATAGTGGCCCGTCGTGGCGTACTCCTGACAAGTACCCTGGCATGAATTATCTTGATAACTTAGCTTGACTTATCTTGACACCGTGGGTGTTCCTGCTTGCTTGTGCAATCCACTCGTATTGTCTTGCATCATGTCTAGGACGTGACTCCCTGGTTCCCACGGTCAGGGATTCATACTGAATCTGGCTAGGTTAATGACTAGATTGATCAATTAGTTCATGGAGAAATTCCCAGTTACCTGTTGCCCCTTTGGTCCCGGCCTTATATATATACATGGGATTTGTTGCTATCCGTCGAGATGAGCGCACTTCCAGCCCGCCGTCGAGCGTGGTACCTTAGGACACATGTATCTTACTACAGTGTGTCTACTATATCATGCTATCTTTTCCTTTTCTTGCTGGGAGCATTCAGGTAGTAACAAACAGGTAACCGGACTTGGAATTCTCATTGCATCTTGTTAGTAATCAGGTTTGTGATAACCCTAGTTAGTTAAAGTAGTAAGCCGTAGTACTTGCTTGGCCGTGATTGATTGGATGGAGTCTAGTCCCTCTTGTCCTGTCCTGATCCTGTACAAGGTTATGACATGACATGACTACTCGTGCTTTACTTTAATCATGATTAATTACAGGTCTGGATTTTTTGTATTTTATCTTGCCGATAAATGGTGGGAGAAACCAAGTTCCGTTCAGACGAAGGGTTACCACCCCGGTCCTTGTTTGGTTTACGGGTTGTAACCTGGCTATCTGAATAGTCCCATGGTCATTTCATCGTATATCATCCTGTCATGCCTTTCCATATGTTCTGTCTTTTATCGATTCTGTACAAGATTTATCTTTTATATCTAACTATCATGTCTTTTCTTAAATTACTGTCTCGTGTTATGTAATTATATTATTGTGCTGATTGCTGGCTTTTGTTCTTATTTCGTGGCCTCCTTTGTGGCACTTGCTCTTTCTGGGGTCTGACCCAGCTGGTTTTGTATGGCCAGATACCGGAGCAGCAGCAAAGGATCTACCTGCTTCCCAGTCCGATGGTGAACACTAGACGGAACCCGGGCAACGAGTGGGTTTTCTCTTTTTGTTTCTCCCACTGTATTGTTAACTGATATTCTTTTGAGGCGTTTAGCCGACGAGCACTTGTTAGCTCGATGCACTTTACTTTCTGTCTGCCTACGTGCTGTAATCATGATTGGCAACTCGAGGTTGATCATGTATGACTTAACTCTTGCTAGTCCTTATATTTTGTACGACTAGCTTCATGATCATCTGGATATGTAATGTTTGGGACGCCTTACAATTGTATATTTGGTGGTCTGATATCTTGTTACTATCATTACTTGTTGAGATTAAGACAATAGCTTGATTTGACCCTAAGAGACTGATGGTTTGTAGCGTACCCTCACATAGCTAGACAGCCGTGACCGTATAGCGGGATGGTTGCCGTTCCGTTATACGTAGCTGGCTGTGCACGTCCCCGTTCTTCAGTATTCTGGTTCTGGTGCGTGACAGTGGTCGACTCATCGTGGAAAGAGATTATTGATCCTTTGAAGATTGTCGATTGTCAATGTTCCCTCTGTCTTCCTATGCTTTGGTTGAAGAAGAACTCCTTCTATTTATAGAGAACCGAGCATATATGCGATGTGCATTAGGGTTCCTAAGATATGAAAGAATCTGTCGTCATTGCACGGTACGGGCATCTGCGGTGCTGACACGTGGCGGACATCGAGATTCCTCTCAAACGAGATCTCTGGTGGTCATAAACATAACCGAAGAAGGTGATAGGTGGCGTGTGCCGATTTTCTTGCTATGATACAGCCGAGTAAATCTCGGGATTTCATCATAGATTTGGAGTTTAATTGATCCTCGTCTAAGATTTAAATCAATCTGATATGATGTCAATCATGATTTAATCCCAATCTTCTCTGCAAGAGGCGGTTTAAATAAACCAATTGGGGTGGACCCATGCTTCTTGCGCCTCTGGTGAGGACTAAGTACTGTTGTGCTTCTGGGGCGACGAGTAGACCGTGCTTCTAGAGAAGACTGAACCTCTGTGCTTTCAGGCGACGAGTGGACTTGGCTTCGAATGACGATGAGACTTCTGTGTATATAGAAAAACTTATAAAGCTGTATTTTTGGATACCGGAGTCACTGTGTTGTAGGCGACAAGTCGGTTTGTGCTTCAGGTTGGCGAGGTTACTGTGCTTTTGGAGCGACAAGCTGACTTGCATTGGTTACGATGGGATTTCCTAAGTCTCTTGTAGAGAAGTGACTTAAGCTTCTGATTCGAAGCGGATGACTGCACCGTAGGAATGGAGATGGTGTAAGCATATCACCATTATGTGCCTCATACGGACACAGGTAAGTAGCTGTGTCTCTGAACAGTGAAGGTGTTGGCTGCGGAGGGAAGCGTATGACACCCTTGTGCGTCTGAGATTGGCACAGGCAAGTAGCTGTGCCTCTGGAGTGAAGACATTGGCTTCTGAAGTAAAAGAATGGAAGGGGGCCTACCACCATCTTGTTTCTGAGGTTGGCGCAGCAGGTAGCTGCGCCTCTGGCTTGAAGCCTCTAGCTTCTTCAATGTGCTGAGTAACTAATATGCTTCTGAGAGGCTGCGCTCACAAGAAAGTTAGAATACGCTTCGTTGGAGATCAATCTTCCAGCGTACGTGTCGAGAAGAAGGAAGGTTGCGCTTCGACGAAGACTGCATCCCTTGTAGATCCCTCTAGGCTCTGTCGAATCTGTACTAGATCCTTTGTAGAAGAATAGAATTAGTCCTTTATGTATAGTCCTGATGTGTTTGTATTAGACTTTGGTAGACATGACAATAAAGGGACTTCTCTCCATATATTTTCTTTTGTCTTTCTAGTACTAAGCCTCAGTCTGTCGCATCTTCTGCGCTTTGGCGAAGGGATGTCTTCAGCTGAAATTTTTCATGCTTCTACAATGATGTTGAAGAATAAGAGGCACATCTGGCCCTTATATTACGTAGGGTACATTTGTGACACCAAAGTAGACCATATGCACATCGACTCGGGATCCTCCATCAACATCATCCCACAAAGCCACCTCCCGAGTCTCGGGATCCCTATGCATTGGTTGTCAGCTACTAGCACAACCATGAGCGGCTTCAACGTCGAAAGAAGCTACGATTTCAAATTTTTTTGCCTCAAGTGCTAGATTGGTGATCTGAAGACATAAGCCACCTGCTATGCTATCGACGCAATGTATCCTAAAATATCTTGCTCAGGCAGTCATCGATACATGGACACATGATTGTACCGACGACTCTCCACCAATGCTTGAAGTATGCCGATAATGATGGCGTTGTCAGAACAGAATTCATTGACATCGATCATTTCAAAGGGGTCGAAACATATTACGCAAATGCCGCCCGATATCAAGAGGTATCGCCAGAAGAATCCTAGAATATTGACGACAACGAAGGGACCAGGGAGACCTCCGGACCCCTGGTGGGACAAATGAGAGGCTACATCCAAAGCGACGAGGCCAGAGGAGGGCAAATCACCCAAGAGCCTTTGAAGAACCGAGTCAAGGGGCGAGCTTTGAGTATTCTCGTCCCAGTAGTCATCACGATCTTTGGAAAGGCTACACAATTCCTAACGGCTAGACAACGCCAAATATCGTCGAAATGAGATCCAAGCCCCTAGTCAACAAGGCCAACGAAGCCGCCGGTGGTGGAACGTAGGCCCAACAAGAAAAGTTTCGTCAAAGGTGGGTCCAAGGAGAGTGTGATGGCCCAGGAGGATATGCAACTCTTATAAGATGTAATCTCGCCAAGGGATATTCCACTCTATTTAAATAATAGGATTTTTTGAATTAACTGTATATGGAGTCAAGACAGTTTTAGAACGAGATTCGGGCAAAAGATTTCACATGCCTTGTAACGCCAAGTCCGAAAATATGTAGGACTAAGTACGTAACATGTCAGTCGTATAAAAAAAATATAAGCTGTAAATACAGTATAATCATGGTTCACTAAATCTCATCCATAAAAAAAAGAATAAAGATATTATAAAATCAACTATGAATTGTCATTGTACAAGTTATTCGGTGGAGACAAATGCACTACCAAGTATTTAAGTTAGAAGGAAGCAAATAGAAAAAATAAAGAATACAAGCAGCAAGGGTCTTCCAAGAGCATGTTATCTTCGATAGAGAGAAAAGATCACGATCTTGGTTAGAACTCCTGCAGATAGTCATGAACACATGTACCTGGAGAGATCACCAGGTCCTTAGAGGGACTGAACAAGATACAGAAAATATGTCATATAAACTGAATATAAATATGTCACGAAGTCATGGGAAGAGTAAATATTCTAAATCATAATAAGGCCCATTATCCCATCATCGAAACGGTAGATTGAAATAACGTGTAGGCAACTCTAGAGGGGGGTGAATAGAGTTTGTGTCAATAATCACCAAATAAAAAATTAATTCTATATCACCTCCACAAAAACAATTATCAAGATAGTAAATAAACCAGAGAGAAATGCGGAAGTAAACAAAGATCAGAAGAGCATACGCAAAAACAGCAGTTTTAACCTGGTTTCCCTCGTGGAGGACTAGTCCAGGCCTGAGAACTCTAGCTCAGGATTAAATCCACTATTTGTGAAATAGTAGTTATACCCACGTGCCTTTACTCAGAAGAGCACGCCAACTTCTTACAGATTCGCAGGTGGCGAAACTTGGAATTGTCCAAGTGACTTTTCTTTTCAACTCTTGCACAAAAACTTCTAGCTGAATCGCACTTGAGCACCTTGGGACTTAGAAAGTTTTGCGGCTAGTAGATTGGAAGAGTAAGGCTTAGGTAATATAAGGCTTAGATGATTGAGAGTGAGAGATAGAAAGAGGATGAAGAGATATGATTGAAAATGGTTGAAATCATGCCCTATATATACTAGTATGGAAGGCAGAATTCGGCCAGAATTCTGTCCTCAAAATTCAAAAATTTGGTCGTTGTACCAGCTAGCAATTGGTAACCCTAAAAATCAGTTCCAGGAAATCAGGGGACAGAGTTCGACCCGAACTCTGTATGGGGGCAGAGTTCGGCCCGAACTCTGCCTCCTAGGTGGCAAAATATTCAAATGGCCTTTGGGCTTTGGTGGAGCTTGGGCTTGGTTCAGAAATTGGTCTATTTGTATGGTAGAGCTTGGAGAGATATGTCTAGGGGTTGAGATGACACAGTGCGACTCAACGTACACATTCTCCTAGACTCAATAAATTAAAGATTACAGACTTAGAACAAATAGGAAAACCAAGAGCCCTTTGATGACGCCTTTCTTCTGATATTTGAGCAGTCCTGAAGACGTCTTTTTCCTTGACAACAGCGGAACCCCCGATGCGAGGCCCCGGATAGGTCGCTAGGCGGTTCGAAGAAATCTCTTTGTATGACGCCGTCTTTGGTCCATCATTAATTCTTCATTGCCTATGTCCTGGTTTTATCATGTTTGATCATGCTTACTGCATGTCTACAAATACATGTTAGGCCAGCAAAATATGTTGCAGTATGATACGAGCATAGCAATATAATATAGGATAATTAGGACAATGCTAAGTTTAAGTAGCAACATGATAGTAAGTATATGAATATTAGTGACATCATTATGTTAAACTTAACTGATTAGCCATATTCAAAAATACGATGTAATTATTGGGCCAACATAGACCACCCCTATAACCAAACAAGGACAAGGGATGGCACACTATTCTCTGATGTGACACTGTCCCTTGCCATGATTGGAACTGACTGTGATAAGACATATAAGGTCACCTAACCATTCTACTGTGAATATGCAGTTAAGATTAAACCCTCAACGTATGGGCACTCTGGCTATATAAGATTGGCATAGTCCCCTTTCTGGAGACCTGGGGCCTACGTCTGTAACACCCCGTGAACGTCAGAGGGAATCAGTAATAGTAGGGGGAATCTTATCTGCATCTATGGCGGAGCTTACATGTTATAACGGATAAGTGCATACGCAATCCATACGTTAAGAAACTGTTCTCCCCACCCTATGCACCTATCTATGTCGTATCTACGACATTGTACCTCTACTAACTGCCAAGTCTTCTAGCATGCATCTATTGGGCAGTTAGTCCTAACGCATTCGCATAGATGGTCAACCAACACGCAAGGTACCTCTATATAATACTCATAACTCACACACATTTCGTGGTACCTCCTTGACAAAGTCTATGAATATGCATTAACCAAAGTCTATGAATATGACTAACACTTTGCATCATGTATAACTAGAAACATAATAAAGTAAAATGTAAACGGCAAATAGGGATGCAACTGGATGAACTGGAAATAGACAAATAATAAATATGCAGGAACTAGACAGTAAAGATGCAGTATAAGTAATAAATATGGCAAGGTATCTTGCCTAGTGGTGTGCGATAATCTAACAAATCCTGATTTGTCCATAGCCATGGTCGATGTGGAAGGGTACAAATTCGCGAGAAGATACGTGTGCACGATTAGTCACGATCAATGATGATGACCAAAAAGTGAATTTGCATTACATACATATAACTATTCTTAGAAAAATATTTTATAATCCTTGAAAACCATATTTTACTGGTTGAAGTATGTTTTTAGATAAATACTTGAAAAATATAAATCATTTTAGGCTAAAACCCTAATTTTTAAAAATAAGATTTTTAGGTAGAAAGACTATAGTTCATTAATTAAAATATTTTAGGTAAATATTTAAAAATACTAAGAAATCTTTTTATAAATTGGAAACTACATGTATGGTTGAAAATATTTTTAGATAAATATATGAAATAAAACATAAGAGAAAATCTTTTTAGGGCAAAACTATAATTCTGTCAAATAAAATTTTGGTCCAAAACCATATCTAAAAGGGGAAATTTATGAAATGCCCAAAAATTGCAAAAGTTTTATGTAAAACCCACAGCAAAATAACATTTCATCACGTACCCAGGATTATCTATTAATATATAAAAGCGGGTTCCGAATGACCTTTTTGCCCTTCCTTCTTATTTTTTTCCAAAAAACCCGAACCCTGCTATTCAAAAACAAAAAGCAAAAAAATGTTTCGTACTCTCTCTTCTTCGATAAGCCGATCAGTTTCTCCTCTAAAATCTAGGGTTTCTCCAAAAATCTTCAAATGTTCCTCCAAAATCTAGGGTTTCTCTTCCAAAAATCTTTAAACTTTCTTCTCATTCGAGATATTCGCACAATGTCATCACAATCGAAAACATTACCAAATCAAGAAGTAGATTATCAAGAAGGGAGTGACGGAGAATCATCATCATCAAATCCAAAAGAGAATGACAGAGGATCAAAGAAACGGATATCTAAAAAAATACATATAAGGAGAAGAAGTCTGCTACCCAAAAAGAAGGTATAACTTTAACTTATTTTCATGATTCGTTGATCATTCTCCGTGTTAAATTTCACTAAGAATGGTCTTGATCATTCTCCGTTTTAATTTACAGGGAGAATGACATTCTCCGTTTTAAATTACACAGAGAATGACATTCTCCGTGTCGATTTAACACGGAGAATGACATTTTCCTTGTAAATTTATAGGGAGAATGACATTCTCCGTGTCGATTTAACATGGAGAATGACATTTTCCTTGTAAATTTACAGGGAGAATGACATTCTCCGTGTAGATTTAACAAGGAGAATGACATTTTCTTTGTAAATTTATAGGAAGAATGACATTCTCTATGTCGATTAAACACAGAGAATGACATTTTCCTTGTAAATTTACAGGGAGAATGTCATTCTCCGTGTCGATTTAAACGGAGAATGACATTCTCCTTGTAAATTTACAGGGAGAATGACATTCTCTGTGTCGATTTAAATGGAGAATGACATTCTCCTTGTAAATTTACAGGGAGAATGACATTCTCCGTGTCAATTTAAACGGAGAATGACATTCTTCGTGTCGATTTAAACGGAGAATGACATTCTCTGTGTAAATTTACAGAGAGAATGTCATTCTCCGTGTCGAATTAAAACGGGGAATGTTATTCTCTGTGTCGATTGACACGAAGAATGACATTCTTCTTGTGAATTTACAGGGAGAATGACATTCTCCGTGTAATTTAAAACGGAGAATAACATTCTCCGTGTCGATTTAAACGGAGAATGACATTCTCCGTATCGATTTACAGGAAGAATGTTATTCTTCGTGTCGATTTAAACGGAGAATGACATTTTCTGTGTAAATTTACAGGGAGAATGTCATTCTTCGTGTCGAATTAAAACGGAGAATGTCATTCACCGTATCGATTGACACGGAGAATGACATTCTCCTTGTAAATTTACAAGGAGAATAACATTCTCCGTGTAATTTAAAACGGAGAATGACATTCTCCGTGTCGATTTAAACGGAGAATGACATTCTCCTTGAAAATTTATAGAGAGAATGTCATTCTCTGTATAAATTTACAGGGAGAATGACATTCTCCGTGTCGAATTAAAATGGAGAATGTCATTCTTCGTGTCGATTGACATGGAGAATGACATTCTCCTTGTAAATTTATAGGGAGAATGACATTCTCCGTGTAATTGAAAACGGAGAATGACATTATCCGTGTCGATTTAAACGGAGAATGACATTCTCCGTGTCGATTTACAGGGAGAATGACATTCTCCTTGTAAATTTACAGGGAGAATGACATTCTCCGTGTCGATTTAACACGGAGAATGACATTCTCTGTGTAAATTTACAGGAAGAATGTCATTCTCCGTGTCGAATTAAAACAGAAAATGTCATTTTCCATGTCGATTAACACGGAGAATGACATTCTCCTTGTAAGTTTACAGGGAGAATGACATTCTCCGTGTAATTTAAAACGAAGAATGACATTCTACGTCATAACTTACACAGAGAATATCATTCTCCGTTTAAAAGTAAACGGAGAATGACCATTTTCTTCTTATGTCAATGGATAACAGTTATCATAAATCTAATTTATTGTTTATGTTTTATTTTTGTTTTTTTCTTGTTTTATAGAAAAAACCACTATCAGGAATAAGGATTCTAGAGTTTTCCGTGCTACTTTCAAAACAACGCTAGAACTTATGGAGGTTATCACTATAAGTGGTGGCTGTTTACCCGTGCCAGTCATTGAATCTTTAAAGAATACCGGTTTCTGGAATTTAATTGAGGTATTCTACAAAAGCAGAGTTGAGACAAAAGAATTGGCGAAGGCAACAGAAGGCCTTGAGAACTTGATAGGAACTTACAGGGAAGACAAAAAAGGTATGGGTTACTTTCAGTTGAGCAACACTGTCCAAATAGTGCCAAGCGTCGATGATGTGGCAACCATCTTTGGTCTACCGCTTAGGGAAGAAAGCGAGACTGATTTTAACTGCAAAAAATTGATAATGGAGACACAGAAACAACCACCAGCACCTGGATCTTATAGCCTATATACAACACATTTTACAAGGTTGCTGACTAATTCCAAGGGCACATAAGCAAAAGTCACTAACCAGGAAGTGAAAGATAAGTTCTTCCAATTATTAGAGTAGCTTTGCAGTGGAGATAAGACTGCTAATCAGATAATTTGGCCAAGTTGTTGATCTTCCACTTGTGCCAAACTGTATTCTTCACTAAATCTGGCGGTTCATGTTTGCCGTACAAATTCTTCACCTTGGTGGACAGCATAGAAGTTATCAACAGTATATGCTGGCCAAGGTTAATATTGGAATATGTCATGGATAGCATAAAGAGGAGTATAAGTAAATGTGTGGGAGGGGATTATTCCGATGTTTACTCTAAAATGGAAGGTTGTACAATATACTTCCTATATTGGTTTGCAGAACATACTACCCTTGTGGAAAGGAGTTTAAACCAATTCCAAATTACCCAAGATTTTTTATATGGGATGGGTACAGAATCTCAACCTTCCTCAAGAATAAATACCCCAAGGAAATGAATTCTCCGTACATATTCAAAAACTTGGTCATATCTGTTGGGCAAGAAGGAGGACACTTGGAAGGTGAGCAACCTCTACAAGAAGAAATTCTACAAGAGGGAAAGGAGAGACAGGGGAAGAAGGGATACCTGGTGCTGAGGTTGCTGCCGAACAAGTCGAAATCAGCGACACGTTGGGTGGCTTGGCACTGGAATTGGAGGAATTGAGAGGGCAGAATTCTGATATTCTGGCGCATAACGAGAAGCTCTTCGAAAAGATTAAAGAGCTAGAGGCACAACTCCGTGCAGTCAACACTGATATGGAGAGCTCGGCGCATGAATTAGAGGATATAAAAAGACATAATTCTGATCTGCTTGCACAGAACTGTAGACTCAAGGAAAAGCTTCAAGAGCTAAACGCACAAGAAGCCCATCAACGTGCAATCAAAAATACGATGGAGGGTTCAGTGAAGCAATTGGAACATTTGAGATCACAGAACCTTAAACTTTTAGATGATAATTCAATGCTCAGCGACAGAGTTAAAGAGCTAAAAGCACAAGGTAAAATCTTCTCTTTTTTAAATTTTTGATTTATAATTCTACAAGTTTTATTGCAGTAAAATGTCATTCTCCGTTTCAATTTACCACGGAGAATGTCATTCTCCGTGTCATTTAATACGGAAATGAAAGTGTTCAAACACATGAAACGGAGAATGATCATTATCCGTGTAAATTGAAACTGATATTGGTCATTCTCCGTTTTAAATGATACGAGGAATGAACATTATCCGTCATAGATACACGGAGAATGATATTCTCCGTGTTAAATTAACACGGAGAATGGTCTTTTCCATTGTTAAACTGAGAATTCTTTACTTTGTTTTTTTAATTGACATCGTACCTTTCATTCTTGTTTCTTTTATAACAGTAAAAATAACAGAGCAGCTTAGAAAAGCAAATAACAGGCTTGTTGAGGAAAAAAAGATCTTCAAGAGAAGGTTGAATTGTTGAATAAAGAAGCGATTAAAAAGGATGCGGCATAAGGTAAAATCTTCTCTTTTTAAAATTTGTGATTTATAATTCTCCATGTTTTATTGCAGTTAAATGGCCATTCTCCGTTTTATGTTGCAGGAGATTGTTCATTCTCCATTTTAAATCTACACGGAGAATGACATTCTCTGTTTTAAGTAACACGGAGAATGACATTCTCCGTTTTAACATACAAGGAGAATGTCATTCTCCTTGTTATATGTAGGAGAATGACAATTCTCCGTGTTTAATTACACGGAGAATGTTCATTCTCCGTGTTTAATTACACGGAGAATGTTAAATCCTATTGTCACATGGACATGATCATTCTCCGTATTATTTACACATGAGATTCTACATTCTCTGTATTAATTAACACGGAGAATGTCATTCTCCGTTTTACTTAACACGGAGAATGACATTCTCCATTGTTAAAACTGAGAATGATCTTTACTTTTTTTATTTTTTCATTAACAGAGCAGCTGAGACAAGCAAATAAAAGGTTCGCTGATGAGAAAAACAAGCTTCCAGGGAAAGTTGAATAGTTGAGTAAAGAAGCCATTGAAAAGGATAAAAAAATCAATGATCAAAAAGCTATAATTGATGCATTGCAGTTTACAGAGCCTCAATAAATTCCTTAAAAACAATCTAATGAACTTGATGAACCAGAAGTATCCAAAAGATGATTAGGAAGGGGGAAAGAGGAAGCCACAATCATCAGATGTAATAACTAATGATGATTTTACTCCCTTGGGGAAGAATACAACAAAAAGGCAGAAGATTAAAGACGATCCGAACCCAAAACCTCAACCCAAACCCAGAGCAAAAAAAATAATAAGAAGGATGATTCAGCATCTAAAGAAGAAGCCAGAATTACAGAACTGGTAAATAAAGGCAAAATACTCAGGGAATGCGAGGACCTCAGACTTTGGAATGAGGCAGATAAAGAGCTGCAGAAGCTTTACAAGGACCTCGTATTCAAAAACAAGATGACTCCAGGGTATGTATTCTTCTATATTCCTTTCATCTTTTTTCATAATTATTTTTGTCCATTTCTATTGATTTAATCTAACTGAACTAAATTTATTTGCAGTGATCTGGTATATTGTTCTGCTGTAAGTCAAAATAAAGTTGGAATTATCCTGACAACAATAGACATGCAAGACATATTCAACAATCAAGACATGGAGGCTGGTATACTAAACATAATAATAAGCAAGATGAAACAAGAACAAGAAAAATCAAGAAGTGAACCACAATCAAGTTCACAAAAGGTGCAACATAAGTGGTCTGTATTTATGTTGCCCTACACATTGGTAAGAATCAAAACTGAAACATCCCTCATATTCATATATACACCGATGAAACTAACTAATGATATTCTGTCTTTGTTTTTGGAAAACAGTCCATCGTTCGCCAAGCTCATGGAGAAGATGTAAAAGGCGGTGCCATTCAAATTTTCAAAACAGATGTCGAAGGCCTAATCATGGGTTTACAGGACGACATAGAGTGGCTATTCATACATGTCTTTAATGAAAGAAAAAATACTATACGCTCCTGACATTAAACTTCAGCTCGTACGAGTGGGCACACTACAACTCCTTGGTGCAAAACACGTACGAATCGGGTAAGGCAGATGCAGAATATATGGGGGAGGTCTTAGAGCCTATCATAAGGAGAAAAATTGAGATAATGAGGCAAAAATGCAAGGCGACGATGGAGTATGAAAGCACAAATACGAAGTTTCATTCAAACTGCCCACAACAAAAAGCACCCAACTGCCTCTTGTACACAACATATTTTATGAAGTGCTTGATGATTCATCCCTTCATAATACCAGCAAGAGGAAATGACAATGACATTCACAATAGGATTACAAAAGTTAGGTTGCAATGGCTTAAGAGGTTGCTTAAAAGTCCAAATACAGATCATGAACACATTATGAAAATGACAATGTACTAAGAAAGAACTTTATATTACATTGTTCTGTATATATGAAAATGCAGTTATATTCTTCTGTGTCTGTGTCGTTTTGTTACATCTGCTCTGTCTTATATTACATTGTTCTGTATATATGAAAATGCAGTTATATTCTTCTGTGTCTGCGTCTTTTTGTTACATCTGCTGTCTTGTATTACATTGTTCTATATATATATATATATATATATATATATATATATATATATATATATATCATTTTTGAATGACCATTCTGTGTCAAGTTCACAATGAGGAATGACCATTCTGTGCCATTCTCCGTATAATTTAAAACGGAGAATGCCATTCTCCGTGTTAAAATACAGAAAGAATGGCCATTCTCCGTGTTAATGAACACGGAGAATGTTCTTTCTCTGTTGTACTTATAGGAGAATGAATATTCTTCGTGCTAAATAACACGGAGAATGGTCATTCCAGTTTTAAAACGCATGAGGATGACCATTCTCCGTGTTAAATAAGACGAAGAATATCAATCTCCATGTTAAATAACACGGAGATTGGTCATTCTCCATGTTAAAACGCATAAGGATGGACATTCTCCGTATTAAATAACACGGAGAATGGCATTCTCCGTCATACTTAACACGAAGAATCCATTCTCCGTGTTAAGTAAGACGGAGAATGCCATTCTCCGTATTTTTAGACGAAGAATGGTCATTTTAGTTTTAAAACACTGAGGATGGTCATTCTCCGTGTTATTTACCACAAAGAATGTCATTCTCTGTATCATTTAATACGGAGAATGGTCATTCCATGCATGATAGACCGTTTTCGTTTTAAATTACACGCAACGGACCTATTAAATGAGGAGTTTGCGGAATGGCATCCACTTGTAACAACTATTAAATGCCACCTTCTTTATTGGGGGGTAGGAAGTTGAGTAGTTTGCGGAATGAACCTATTAAATGAGATTCATTATGCTGACTATTAGGTTCATCTGCATTTATTGTACAATATATCCTATATAAAGGGCTTTCTTGAGGAGCAAACTCCATCATCTTTATAGCATTTCCATTATGCACGATCCTGACTTAGTTTTGAGAGAGGATGGCCTGGCATCAGTTGGCTGTTGGCTGTGGATCTCTTCGTTCAAAGTAGTTATGTCCTTGTAGAAGAACACGTAGTAGTGAATCTCGAGATGCATTGGAAGACCTTGTTCGAACCTGAATAACATCTTGGCAATCCTCGTGCTTTGTCAAAAAGTTGGGGTGTCATGCTATGCCCTTCTCAGAAACGGTCTAACATTCCCTTGGCAGAGCCACCCGTTATGCCGAAAGAGCCACAAGTTGTGCTTTGTCCTGCTCATTCAGGCATTCGGGGTTACAGATACAGGAAAGGAGGAATACGCTACGATGCTTTCTTCTGTGAAGATAAACCCTCTCGTATGTGTACCAAGATGAATAAGGGTTGCACTTCTGTGAAGATAAACCCGCTTGTATGCTTCTTTAGGCCTTTCTGAATTTGTAATAGATGCTTTCTTTAAGAACAATATGAGTCTTTGTAATAGATCCTTTGTAGAAGAACAGTATGAGTCTTTCTGAATCTGTAATAGATCCTTTGAACATATATTAATAAAAGAACTTCTTTCTATAATTTTTGTTTTAATTTTCATTTTTCTCTGTCTGTATACTTTGTAACATCTGCGGTGCATTCTATAATAAAATCACGGAGAATATGACATTCACAGTACAAATGAGAATGTTCATTCTCCGTGTTAAATTAAAGTACACATGATAATATGACATTTTCTGTTTTAATTAAAATGATAATGCCATTCTCCGTGTTGAATTAAACGGAGAATGGCATTTACAGTGTTATAACGCATGATAATGTTCATTCTCCATGTAAGTTAAAACGGAGAATGGATTTTCCAGTATTAAAAGATTGAGAATTCCATTCTCCGTCTTATTCGAAACGGAGAATATCATTCTCCCTCATGAATTACCCGGAGAATGGATTTCCTTGTGTTAAAACGAATGAGAAGTCTATTCTCCGGGTAATTTGAAACGAATAATCTCATTCTACGTGTTAATCTAGCACGGAGAATGGCATTCTAAGTGTTAAACGAATGGAAATGTTCATTCTCCGTGTAATTTAAAACGGAGAATGCCATTCTCCGTTTCAAATTACACGGAGAATGACAATATCATTGTTTGAACGAATGAGAATGCTATTCTTCGTGTAATTTGAAAAGGAGAATGGCATTCTCCGTCTAAGAATGACGGAGAATGGTCATTATGCATTCAAAAATTGTGAAACATTAGATATAACAGACTTCAAAATAGCACCATTGATATCAAAATTGTAAGAAATGTATAAAAAAAAACAGTTATATAAAAGGAAGAATATATGTATATGTATTAACGAGGGGGCGCTGCCTCCTCGACCACCGTAGAAGCACCTGGAGGGAGAGGACAAGTGCTGCGATTGTGATTACCTAATTGAAATACAATTATGGCACCTAACCTTCCTCTTCTCTTTTCCCTTGTTTTCATAATTGCTCTTATAACGGTCCACCATTGGTCGGCCAGGACCCCGTATTGGAACATAGGGTAGGACCAAATTAGTTGAATTATTTTCAAACTGTTTTTCCAGAATCTGGAACTGGACGAATAGCACATGAATATAGCTTCTGGTAGAAATCTAATGTCCAATACTGCTCTACAAAATCGTAGACGGATATGCCTGAACCAAATCTGATGCATTGGATTGCATGGCTGCATGGGAATCTATATACCTTCCATCTACGACAACTACAATGCCAATCAAGAAGATTCACCAAGTAGGAGAAAGTATCTGCCATCACCTCAAACTCGAAATCACCAGACCGATATACCCTATAAGACATGCTATCATCTGTAAGCTGCTTCAGCATATTTTCGGCGTATGGAGTCAATATGTTATTGAAATCACTTGCATCCTTGTGGCGATCTGAGATCATCTTCATCATCTTCACTCGAATGACATTTACAAGTGCTAAAATAGGCATTTTCTTCTCAGCCTTTATCTATGAATTGAATGACTCTGCACAACTAGAAGCAACCTCACCGTATCTACATCCCGGAAAGAATGTATTTGACCAATTTTCAGGCTTTTGTTTATCCATCCATTTCACAACATGACCACAATTCAGATCATAAATCTTCTTAATTGCTTGTTTATACCCACCTTTATACAGGGGAAAAAGACTAATTAATAAAGATGGAAATCAAGGAACAAGCACATGAAAAACATGGACCATTCTCCGTTTAATTTAAAATGGAGAATGTCATTCTCCGTCTATTTTTAAATGGAGAATAACACGGAGAATAGTCATTCCCATTGTTAGAACGCATAAGCATTGTATTCTCCGTTCTAAACTAACGAAGAATGACATTCTCCGTTCTAAATGACACGGAGAATGACATTCTGTGTATAATTTAAAACAGAGAATGTCATTCTCCGTTTTAAATCGACACGGAGAATGACATTCTCCGTGTTATTTACACAGAGAATGTTCATTCTGCTTGTTAAAATAAGGAAAATGCACAGAAAAGCTGTATATATCTGTCTCATTTACACACCTGGAGTAAGAGCATATACTGCTTGCCTCTAAGCTTCAAGTACATGCGGATACACTCTTTCATTTCCTTTCTCCTTCAGTGGTATGTTATTCTTAATGTGATAATAGCAATAGCTATGGTAAGCAGTAGGGAACACTTTAGGAACTTCAGAAACTAAACAGGGGCCTTCATCTGAAAGAAAAACGATACGCCTACTACATCCAATAACATTCTTAAGATTTTTAAGGAACCATTCCCAATTGTCACCATCTTTGCCCGAGACTATACCGTAGGCAATAGGGTAGAACTGTTGGTTACCATTCATCGCTGTAGCAGACATCAAACACCCTCTAAACCTTTCTGTAAGGAAAGTTGCATCCAAATATAGCATCGGGAGACAATATTGAAAGCCTTCGACACAAGCCCCATTGAAAGAAAAAGTCGCTGAAACCCCATTGACGTATCATCTTTCTGAAAGTCATAACGGAACCAATATTGGTTTCCTTTACCTTGTCGACATACCAACACAAGTCGCTGTAAGCTCTAACATCATCTCCATAGATTTCTTGGTGCACCAACCTAATGCCATGGTATGCCTGCCCAGAGGTAAGAGATAAACCATAGTCAACCTTGAATTCATCAACAACTAATTTTGCTAACTTTTTAGGATCCATCCGAACAATGTCACTAACCAAACTTTTCACAAACTTTACTGGAACAACTATATTACCTTTATCCATATAGCCAACTCCACAATTGTGTTCTCCCACATACCTCTTTACCTCAAAAAATTTGATTATCTTTCGAAATGGATATAGCATGGAAGCTCCACAAATATGCATGGGTCTTGTAATTCTTGCAGCAAACGGTGTACCTCCCCGGCTCAGATTTTAGAATATGGAATGGATGACGAGATTCAAAACATACCTTCCTAACAGCGTGCCTAACTTCTTCAACACCATTTAGGAAAATCTGACCAACGCCTGTAGTTGATCCAGGCCACATATCTGATTTCCTCTTCTTTACTGTCTCAATTGAGCCCTCATAAAATTCTACTACTCGTTTATCCTTTACAATATGAGAACATCTACTACTCAAGGAACTAGAAGAGGAAGACAAAGGTCCCATAGGAATGCTTTGACAAGTAAAAGATGTCGATGAAGAACATAGAGGGTATACTTGCTCCACAAATAGATCAAAGGTCACGTCATGGGTACCATTGAAACCCCCAACCAAGGGCCGAAGCCAAAAATCACTGTCAACATACAGTTCAGTCCCATCAGAATGCAAAAACTTGAAACGAAAGAAAAGTGGATCCAAAGATGTCCATCGATCACACACTTGATGCTTTAAAAATTCTACGGTACTTTCATGCGTGATACGGCAGGAAACTATGTCTCTCTTGAAACAAAGATTAACTAAACAGCTTGAATCCATTCCCCCCTGATAACATAAAAATAGAAGAGATCACAAAATAGGACAACACATTTCTGACATTCTCCGTCTAAAACTGACGAAGAATGATCATTCTCCGTCTAAAACTGACGGAGAATGTCATTCTCTGTCTAAAACTGACGGAGAATGATCATTCTGAATGGAAAATGGTCATTCTCCAGCCAATTTTAACGAAGAATGGTCATTCTCTATAATCCTTACTCAGTTAATAATCTTCATAACAAATTCAAATTCAGCAAAAAATTTATGACTGGATGAAGATGATGTATAAATTTCTACATATCTAAACTCTCACCTTGTTTTAAGATCTATAAAAAGAAAAGAAGATGATCTTCTCTCCAAAATTGACCTAATCGCCGAAGAACTTCAAATCACTCTAAGAAGAAGAAGAAGAAGATGATGATGATGTAGATGATGATGAGCGAAGTTCGACTGAAGAAAATCACAGTGAACAACGAACGATATTTACGATCTCTACTGAAGATGAGAACAATAGAATTCAGATCTCTCGTGAAGAAGAAGAAGAATAAAATCGCAATCCAAATCTGACTTTGTGAAATTAGAATCAAGTATATATGAGCAAATTTGCACGAAGGGGTATTTTTGGAACTATACAAATGACAATAGAGCATCTAAATAGAATCTTATAATATTTAACGTGGAAATATATAATTCTGGGCATTTCATAAAACCTACCCTGCGGGTGGGTTTTTCATAAAAACCAACCCCGAAATCACTACCAAAATACAGTAAATTAGCGACGAACAATTAGCGACGGAAATTTTCAGTCGGCGTTAGCGACAGCTTCGTGGCAGATCGTCGACGGATTACCGACCACACGCCTTTACATTTTTTATTTTAATTTTAGGGGAAGAAAAGGTCGCACATCCGTCGCTAGGGTGTCGGAGATATAGCGACGGAACCCGTGTCGTCGCTACTCAGTCGATTATTTGGCAGAAATTATGTAGAGAATTGGCGGGACATTTCTTCGACTACGTAGCAACGGATATTCAGTCGACAAGTATCAAAAATAGCGACTACCGGGCGACGGGTTATAAGCCGTCGCTAGTCCGTCGCTAAATATACGTTCCAGACTTTAAATGAAACAGCGGAGGGAACTTTTCGCATTCCCCCCAAATTCACTCTCTCGTCTCTCTCTCTCTCTCTCTCTCTCTCCCACGGCTTCGGTGATCGGCGTCGGTGTCGGCGTCGGCGTCGGCATCCTCTCCTCCCTCTCTTCCGAAGGTAATCCCCTCTCTCTCTCTCTCTATCTCTCTCTCTCGATCTCTCTCTCTCTCTCTCGGTGTCGTATAGGGGTAGCAGGGGCGGCGGGCTTGGGACGGGGGCGTCGGAGGCTGGGCGGCTGGCTTGGGTCGTGGGCTGGGCGGTGGGCTTGGGACGGGGGCATCGGGGGCTGGGTGGCGGGCTTGGGGCTGGGGCGTCGGGGGCTAGGCAGCTGGCTTGTGTCGGGGGCTGGGCGGTGGGCTTGGGGCGGGGGCGTCGGGGGCTGGGCGGCGGGCTTGGGGCTGGGGCGTCGGGGGCTGGACGGCTGGCTTGGGTCGGGGGCGTCGGGGGCTGGGCGGCAGGCTTGGAGCGGCAGCGTCGGAGGCTGGGCGGCGGGCTTGGGGCGGCGGCGGGGGCTGGGCAGCTGGCTTGGGGCAGCGGCGACGGAGGTATATGCAACCGACGCACAGCCATAAGCACTCTTCATATATATATGCAACCGAACTACTGGGCGGCGGGCTTGGGTCGGCGGGCTTTGGTCGGGGGCGGCGGGGGGCTTTGCTTCTCAAATTCATCTGAGTTTATATATTGGCTAAAAAATGTGTTATCCATATTGGGTGTTATCCATTAGTTTGGTGGTGTTTGGATTAATAAATATGAATATGGGGTTTGGATTCTTAGTGTATATGTTCACTGTCTCAAGGACAGTGCGAGTTCTATCAGTTGTGTGCTTCTATATAGATATATATATATATATCTTTACATCTAGCTATGATATACATATGTGTATGTGACAATCTCAGTTAGTGACGGACTAGTGACCGGTTAGCGACGGATATTTCCAGCTCCATTTGTATTAATCTACGGTACGACATGGTGATCAGGACATAGTCCCTGCAGCCATTAAACTGGCGAGGCAGAAACTATGTAGCCGTAGATAAAGTTGACTGTCCTCCGACCCTCATCCCTCGGCAATGATGATACGACAACCTATCACTATATCTTATATGGTAGTAGATGATGTCTTAGTATTACATTATGTGAGTTCATCTTGATTCTGTTATATCCTTCAGATACTAGATATGATAAGAACATATACTACACGATATGTATACAGAATATAGATGATTCACACTAATGTATGCTAAAATGAATTTTGGGTTGTGTTCTGCGCCATCCATTCTCACCCTTAAAACACATAGAATTAGTAGTGTGAGAGCACCGGAGAGAGTGAGAGTGCCGGAAGGGGGGAGGAGAGAGAGAGAGAGAGAGAGTAAAATGGTACGACATGGTGAAGTAGTATTGTATTTTGGCTCCAGTTCCAGCTCTATTTGCATTAATCTACGGTACGACATGGTGATCAGGACATAGTCCCTGCTGCCATTCGACTGGCGAGGCAGAAACTATATAGCCGTAGATAAAGTTGACTGTCCTCCGACCCTCATCCCTCGGCAATGATGATACGACAACCTATCACTATATCTTATATAGTAGTAGATGATGTCTTAGTATTACATTATGTGAGTTCATCTTGATTCTGTTACATTCTTCAGATACTAGATACGATAAGAATATATACTACACCATATGTACAGAACATAGATGATTCACACTAATGTATGCTAGAATGAATCTTGGGTTGTGTTCTGAGCCATCCGTTCTCATACTTGGCAAAAAATTGAATTTTTTATACTTTATCGACTTTCGAAAATGTACTCAAATTACATGATGGTTCCTTTAGTTAGCTTGCTTATGTTACAATTATATTATTTGTGACTATCGATCTTACCAGATGGAACAGATGACCCGAGGAGCGACACATCGTTTGAGGGAAACAGTGAATGCTGAGGTGGCTCCTCCTACAGTTAAAGAGGAAGTGGCACCGGTTGCTAGTGAGACCGGGAGTTCTATTCATCCAGCACCGGTAGCTAGTGAGACCAGGAGTTCTCTTCATGCAGCACTTGCAAGGGACGACATCTCTCCTCACGCCAAAAATCTTGCTTTTTCGAGGTGGTTGCGTGATCGTATCACTGAGCGTTTGCGTGAGCTTCATGGTTCTCATTAGCTATTAGTACTTATGGTGATCAGGACATAGGCCCTGCAGCTATTCGACTAGCGAGGCAGAAACTATGTATCCGTAGATAAAGTTGACTATCCTCCGACCCTCATCCCTCGGCAATGTTGATACGACAACCAACAAAAGAGGATACTCTGAGAGATCCATCTGAGTATGACGTATACTCTGAGAGATCACCTTTACAAGAATGATATCAGTAGTGGGATTGAGTGTTGGAGGAGATATTATCAGAGTATACGTCCTACTCAGATGGGTCTCTCACCGTTACTATTTTTTTTGACAGCAAGGTGGATGTGCTCCGTCAATAGATTCTTGCTCCGAGCCAAAACTTTGCCCGGAGCTCAAGTGGACATCCTTCGTGTAGAGCTCGAGTGAGAGATTCCTGACAGCATGGTGGTCTCCTTTGTCAAAGTATCCGTGCTCATCCCACATTGGTTGTGGTACGAGCACGGATACTTTAACAAAGGAGACCACCATGCTGTCAGGAACCTCTCACTCAAGCTCTACACGAAGGATGTCCACTTGAGCTCCGGGGCAAAGTTTTGGATCAGAGCAGGAATCTGTTGACGGAGCATATCCACCATGCTGTCAGAAAAAAATAGTAACTGTGAGAGACCCATCCGAGTAGGACGTATACTCTGATAATATCTCCTCCAACACTCAATCCCACTACTGATATCATTCTTGTAAAGGAGATCTCTCAGAGTATACATCCTATTCAGATGGATCTCTCAGAGTATCCTCTCCGATTGGGTTGTATTCTGAGCCATCCGTTTTCACACTTAGAATACATATGAATTAGAACTGTGTTTTGTATTTTCGATGAACCCAGGGATTTGATTCTGTATTTTGTATTTTGGTTTCTGTATTTTGGCTCCAGCTCCATTTGCATTAATCTACGGTACGACATGGTGATCAGGACATAGTCCCTGCAGCCATTCGACTGGCGAGGCAAAAACTATGTAGCCGTAGATAAAGTTGACTGTCCTCCGACCCTCATTCCTCGACAATGATGATACGACAACCTATTACTATATCTTATATAGTAGAAGATGATGTCTTAGTATTATATTATGTGAGTTCATCTTGATTCTGTTACATTCTTCAGATACTAGATACGATAAGAACATATACTACACCATATGTACAGAACAAAGATGATTCACACTAATGTATGCTAGAATGAATCTTGGGTTGTGTTCTGAGCCATCCGTTCTCACACTTGAAGATAAATCGAATTATAACGACGGATATTAGGTTACTCTTCAGGATAATTGATGTCTATTTTATATTAATTTGGTTTGGTCTATATGATTCTTGGATAATTGGTGTGCATTAAATTTGTATGTGCATATTTGGTCTATGTGATTGTTGGATAATTGGTGTGCATTATATATTGGTTTAGTTTATGCATATTTTTGTGAACAGGGAAAGTGCTGTAATTTTTTTTCAAAAAAATTCTCAGTTACCAACGGACTAGTGACCGGTTAGCGACGGATATTTCCAGCTCCATTTGCATTAGTCTATGGTACGACATGGTGATCAGGACATAGTCCCTGCAGCCATTCGACTGGCGAGGCAGAAACTATGTAGCCGTAGATAAAGTTGACTGTCCTCCGACCCTCATCCCTCGGCAATGATGATACGACAACCTATCACTATATCTTATATAGTAGTAGATGATGTCTTAGTATTACATTATGTGAGTTTATCTTGATTCTGTTACATTCTTCAGATACTAGATACGATAAGAACATATACTACACCATATGTACAGAACATAGATGATTCACACTAATGCATGCTAGAATGAATCTTGGGTTGTGTTCTGAGCCATCCGTTCTGATCAAGCATCTTCCTTCTCCTCTCCTCCACCATGGCTCTGAACCCATCAGCTCCTCCCTACTTTCCTTCTTCTTATTTAACTCTCTCAGCCACATATGATATCCAGCTCAAGTGTAGAGTCGGGGGAGAAGAAGTGGACAGGAAGAGGAGGGGGAAGCAGCACAGCCGACGGCATGACCCAGAGGAAGTACAGAGGTTTTCTTTAACATCGGTAGGAGAGCTTTAAGGATATATCTTTTCATAACATGTCACCTTGTCAAAGACCCTTCATGTGAATATCATGTTACCGCGGTGTCGGAAGACTAACATGTCATAAGTTTTTAAGCCATGTATTTTGACATAATCCTCCTAACTCTTTCCTCCTATGTAGTAATCTTGCATTATTACATAGCAGGAAAGAGTTTGGAGGATTATGTCAAAACACACGGCTTAGAAAATTATGACATGTTAGTCTTCCGACACCGCGGTAACATGGTTGTCACATTAAGGGTCTTTGACAAGGTGATATGTTGTGAAAAGATATATCCTTATAGTTCTCCTACGTATGTTGAAGAAAACCTCTGTACTTCTTCTGGGTCATGCCGTCGGCTGTGCTGCTTCCCCCTCCTCTTTCTGCCCACTTTCTGTTCCCCGACTCTACACTTGAGCTGGATATCATATGTGGCTGAGAGAGTCAAATAAGAATAAGGGAAGTAGGGAGGAGCAGATGGGTTTCAGAGCCATGGTGGAGGAGAGGAGAAGGAAGATGCTTGATCAGAACTTGAGGTGGAAAAGTTGTGACGTTGATAGCGTGAGAGAGAGAGAGGGTGAATGGAGGAATGGAAGTGGCTGCATGCCTTTGGCTCACTCGAGCGGTATTCGTCCTCCGACCCTCATCCCTCGGCAATGATGATACGACAACCTATCACTATATCTTATCTAGTAGTAGATGATGTCTTAGTATTACATTATGTGAGTTCATCTTGATTCTGTTATATCCTTCAGATACTAGATACGATAAGAACATGTACTACACCATATGTACAGAATATAGATGATTCACACTAATGTATGCTAGAATGAATTTTGGGTTGTGTTCTGAGCCATTCGTTCCCATACTTGGCAATTAAGCCATTCGACTGGCGAAGCAGAAACTATGTATCCGTAGATAAAGTTGACTGTCCTCCGACCCTCATCCCTCGGCAATGATGATACGACAACCTATCACTATATCTTATATAGTAGTAGATGATGTCTTAGTATTACATTATGTGAGTTCATCTTGATTCTGTTATATCCTTCAGATACAAGATACGATAAGAACATATAATACACCATATGTACAAAACGTAGATGATTCACACTAATGTATGCTAGAATGAATTTTGGATTGTGTTCTGAGCCATTCGTCCCCATACTTGGCAATTAAGCATGTGAAATAGAACTGATTATGTTTAGTTTGTCTTACGATACAGATTTTCACATCCAAATTGAAATAGATCGTTACTTCGTTGATCGTACATGGATGTACTAGCGGATCAACCTCCTGGACCGTAGGTACTTATAAGTATTGACCGTATCGGATTAGTCTCGATCTATCGTTTTGGTATGGGCCGTATCGGTTGGTATTGGTCTTAGCGAATTGGTATCGTCCTGTCCGATATGTGTCGGCCGTATAGCTAGGATTCATATTGGCCTTATCGATTTGGTATCGGTCATATCCGATAGGTATCGGCCGTATTGGATTATTATATACCATTTCGGATTAGTATCGTGGAAGGTTTAGTAACAACTGTACTTGGATTTCTCTCTTCTCGAGCTAGATTACCATTACAAGAGAGTTACGAGAGCGTAGCTGGCCAGTTACAGAACATACATACTTCCTTTTCAATCTCGCTTTTCCTGATGGAAAAGGAAGCATGTATGTTACTGTAACTGACCAATCACGATCTGATGATTCTCTTGTAATGGTATTCTAGCTCGAGAAGTGAGAAATCCAAGTACAGTTGTTACTAAACCTTCCACGATACTAATCCGAAATGTCTATACTAATGCAACACGGCCGATACCTATCGGATATGACCGATACCAAATCGATAAAGCCAATATGAATCCTAGCTATTCGGCCGATACATGTACATATTGGATATAGGACGATACTAATTTGTTAAGGCCAATACCAATATGATATGTCCTATACCAAACCGATAGACCGATACTAATCTGATACACTAGATACTAAGTACATCCGCCCTACTCGAGCGGATCCACCAATTACTGCACGATAGGCCCAACGACTCCAGTTACATCCGGTTATTGGTGAGTACATGATTACATAGTAATTCGGTTCTTCCTTGTGATACAGATTTTTACTCTCTTATGCTACCAACGTCACAACTTTTCCAGTGCTGCTCCCTCTAATGATGATGAATGCAAAAAACCAACGTCACATGAGTAAATTTTTTTACCCTATATGAAAATTTCTGTTGTCAGAAAGATGGCTCCTAGGACTCGCCGAGGTGGTGCTGCTAGTCGAGGAAGGGGTCGAGGCAAGAAAACCTTGGAGGTCGACACGGAGGAAGTCTCCGTCGTCAAACAAGAGCCGGTGACTGTTAAGGAGGAGGTGTTACCAAAGGTCGAGGTCAAGGAAGAACCGATGACCATCAGGGAAGAGATTGCTCCCAAGCTTGAAGTTAAGGAGGAGCCACCGTCAGAGAGTAGTAGCATCGGGACCGACCCTCATGTCCCTACAGAAGACCTCAACCAGATTGAGCCTTCGTATGCAAAGTGGCTAATAGAATGGTACATGCCTCAACGCAACTATGATCCCTGGCTGTGAGGATTCATCGTCTGACTTGCGGTCTTTGTTGAGGCCAAAGTCGATTTTCCTATGTGTTTTGGAATATTTGTGGAAATTTTGGAATATTTGTGGGAATTTTGGAATATTTGTGGGAATTTTGGAATATTTGTGCTATGATCGGATTATAACGACGGATATTAGGTTACTCTTCAGGATAATTGATGTCTATTTTATATTAATTTGGTTTGGCCTGACCTCTAGCTGCGGGTCCCCTCTGCTGGAAACCCCTCTGCCTGTTTTGCACTTGGGCTTGGATGTACTGCTGCTGGTTCTGTTGATGAAATACCTGGGCCTGAGGCAACAATAGCCTCGGGTACTGCTGCTGCTGCACAGGTGCTGTTCCCCTAACCGATGGACTGGTTAGGTTGGAAGAGGACGAACTACCCCTATTCGGGCAGGCTCCTATCTTGTGATCTGCCGCTCCACAAGCCAGGCACAATCCTTGCGCCCTACGACAATCCGCCACTACATGGCCTGGCTTCCCACAATGAGAACATCCCATCGCGGAAGTCTGCTTCTGCTTCTGCTGCTGCGGGTACGTCAGGGTTGAATGCTGAACCGACGTTACTGAGGCCGCCCGCTTCGGAGTTCCAATAGTCAAACTCCTAGCTGCCAGGGCTGGAGCTGATGATTGGTGCATCTGACTGTGGGATCGCTTCCTACCTCCAGTCCTGTCTACGATCCTCTGGGAGGTGTACTCATGCCTCCTAGCTGCCCTCAATACTGCATCGAACGTCTGGTGCTCGAACTGCTCAACTGCCAACAAGATCTCCAAATATAGTCCCTGCTGGAACCGCTGGGCCCTATCAAACTCAGTTGCCACCAAGGTGGGGGCAAACCTACTGAGTCTAGAAAACTCAGTTGCATAACCGTCGACTGTTCTGCCTCATTGCTTCAAGTTGGTAAATCTCGTCTGCAGGTCGTACCGAGCTACAGCATCGAAATACTTCGTCTGGAACCTTTCTCTAAACACCGCCCAAGAAATGGGTGCCACTAATCCCATGGCTTGCGCCGCCCACCAACTGTGAGCTAAATCCAGCAACTGCAGGCGTACCACCGCCACCATCTCATTCTCGGGTGTCCTAGCTGCTTCCAGAACCACCTCGGTATCCTGAAGCCAAGCGTCCGCGGCAACCGCATCTTCACTGTCGTCGAAGAATGGAGGGTTCAAGCGCTTGAAGCTGTTGGCCACGTTGTTCCCTGGGTGACCACCTCTGGTCAAAGCATCTGCCACTGCCTGGTGCAAAGTGTCTCCTCTACGATCCTGGGAAGCTATCAAGGTCCTGATGAGACCTACCAAGGTACCATCATCCGGCTCGGCAGGCTGAACGAGCTGAACTGGGGATTCTCCTCCAGTAGGTATAACTCGGGAGGCAACTCCGGAATGCTGGGCTTGATCTCCAGGTTGCTGGTCCACGGGAGGTGCTCCACCTTGCTGATCGGCGGGGTCAGGTACAGTACCGCTGAAGAAGATGATACAAGGGAAACAATAAGGAAGGACCAGGACAGATCAACGATACAAGCATGTGATCAGGGCAAGAATCCAGAGATTTCAGAGGATATGAACAGAGATCAAGGACGAATAATGATTGAGACATCTATTCGGTAAACCCTCACATTTTTTGATTGACAAGACCTGCATGGGCCACCACTTAAACCATGTCACGCCCCAGAACCAGAATACTGAAGAGCGGGGGCAAACATAGCCAGCTACGTATATTGAAATGAAGTCCATCTCGCTATATGGTCACTGCTGTCTAGATATGAGGGTTTACTACAAGCCAACTATCTCTTAAGGTCAAGCCTATTGTCTCAATCTCAAGCAAGTAATATAGTTACAAGATGTTTGACCACCAAATATACAATAAAAGGCGTCCCAAATATTACATATCAGCTGATCATGAAGCTAGTCGTACAAAATGCATGGACTAGCAAGAGTTAAGTCATACATGATCAACCCTAGGATTTGTTAATCATGTTTACAGCCCGTAGGCAGACAGTAAGTAAAGGTGCATCGAGCTAACAGGTGCTCGTCGGCTAAACGCCTCAAAAGAATAATTTTACAACAGAGTGAGCGAAACAAAATAGAAAACCCACTCGTAGCCCGGGTTCCTTCTAGTCGCCACCATCGGGCTGGAAGTTCGGTAGATCCTCGGGTGCTGCTCCGAAATCTGGCCACACAAAACCAGCTAGGTCAAACCCCAGAAAGAGCAAGTGCCACAAGGGAGGCCACGAAATAAGAACAAAAGCCAGCATATCAGAACATAAGAAAATGAAAGAAAAGTACAAGTAAGTAAAGGGAACAACAGGGCAATAAACGACTAGGGACGTGGAACCATTCCGGGAACCAGGTTACAACCCTTAAACCAAACAAGGATCGGGGTTGTAACCCTTCGCCTGAATAGCACTCTGTCTCTACCCATTTATTGTTAAGATCAGTAAAACAATCATGCACAAGAGTAACCGGGAACAGGGACTAGACGAGACTAAGACAGGGCTGGACAACATCCATTTACAAGTGGCCAAGCAATACTACGGCTTACTACTTTAACTAACTAGGGTTGTCACAAGCCTAATTACTAACAAGATGCAATAAGAATTCTCCAGTCCCAAGCTCTGCAGACTATCCAGTTATCCTTCCGCGGGTTGAGAGTATGGTTGGGTACATCGCCCAGGAGACGATATACCCTTAGGTGACTAAGAGGGTGCAACACATGACAGTGTGCTGGAAATGTGCTCTACTCGTCGGCAAGCTACAAGTCCAATTAAAGCGCCCAGATAACGAGATTGCCTGTGACTGGAAATTCTCCATGAACTATAGTTAAATCTAGTCATTAGCCTAATCCATATTCAGTGCGAATTCCCTGACCGTGGGAACCAGGGAGTCACGTCCTAGACATGATACAAGACAAGACAGGTAGATTGCACAAGCAAGCAAGCAGGAACACCCACGGTGTCAAAGTTGGTTATGCAAGTCAAGTTAGCCGTCGCAACAGCATCAAGTCAAGTCAAGTTACAAGTCAAGAGTGCGCCGCCACGGGCCACTATCAAGTTATCAGGTTACAAGTCAAGAATGCACCCCATCGGGTCATTTTCCAGAAAATCAGAAAGTGCTAGGATCATGAATCACAGAAATCACGAGAACCATACTAGTCATAGCAAATACTAAAAATCGTGTCAGGTCGTGTTGGGTCAAGGTAGTCGTGCTGTGTGGAAAAAGATCTCAAAACCTAATCCACAAAAGAGAAGCCAAGCTTAAAGAAGATAAAACCAAATCACCATGGTCAATAGACTGCGCAAGAGATGGTTGGCGCAAGAGAAAGGGGCTGCGCAGGGATGAACTGCACTGAGGGAAGAGGGCAGCGCAGGGGGAGGTTGGCGCAGGAGATGGATGGCGCAGGGGTGAAGTACGATAGGTTGGATGGCGCAGGCGATGGATGGCGCAGGGGTAAAGTGCGCTAGGTTGGATGGCGAAGGCGATAGATGGCGCAGAGTCAGGTGCCGCAGGGGATAGATGGCACAGAAGCCAAGTGCGCTGGGAGTGGATGGCGCAGGCGATGGATGGCGCAGAGTCAGGTGCGCCAGGGGGTCAGCGCGGTTCGCCAAAGGGAGAGCTGCGCGGTTGGCACTGCGCTAAAGAGCGCTGGCCAAGGGGGATACGCGGTTCAGTACTGCGCTAAAGAGCGCAGACTGAGGTCTTCTTCTCCAGGCCAAGAGCAAGCATCAAGAAAACCAAAACTTCGATTCTTCATATCTTGGTCAAATCAAAACCAAATCTAGATTTCCAAAGTTCTAACTTGAGTAAAATTGAATTCTCTTCCACATGGAAGCATCAAAACAAGCAAAAAAAATTAAAGTTTAATAGATCAAAACCAAGAATTTCCGAAAATGGTTAAAACCTAGATCTAGAAAAATGAAAGCTCCAAATCACAAAATGCCAAGTTCTAATGTTGTTCACCAAGGCCTAATCTAGCTAATAGACAAATAAAATAGGGTTCTCATGTGGTGGCAAGGTGCACTTGCCTAGGGAGGATGGTGGAGGAAGGAGGAAGAAGAAGATAAAAATAAATTAAGAGTAAAGAGGAGAGAGAAAAGTTAGGTAGGATTTAATGGGGATGGATATGTTGTGTTGAGGGTGGAGTATTGGTTAAGGTGTTCCATGCATAATGAACCAAACCAAACCAATTCTCCTCCACAAAATAAAACCAAGCCAATGTCAAAACCTATTTTACAAGAAAACTAAAAATCTGTAAGTCGAGCCAAAATATAATTACAGGCTAGAATCTGAGAAAATAAACTACAGGTCCAAGATACATGCAGGCTTAGTCGAAAATATGTATTCCGAATATGGGCATTACAACTCTACCCACCTTAAAAGAATTCCGTCCTCGGAATTTAAATCAAGATGCTTAGAGGTGTAAGAGCCAGCTATACTAATCACCAATAAGCTACACTAAGCAAGCAATCAAGCAATCATACATGCAAGCAAGGGATGGAAAGCATAAGGCATAAGGAAGACATTATACCTTATAAGTCAAACAAGTAGGGATATCGTGATCGGATGTCATCCTCACGCTCCCACGTTGACTCACCTAGAGAGTGATGACCCCAAGCAATGCGGACTAAACTAATAGTCTTGTTCTTGAGTATCTTCTCTCTCCGGTCCAATATAGACACGGGCTTCTCCTCATACGAAAGGTTGGTACCAACAACCAATTCCGAATGGTCTAGGATATGGCTCGGGTCCGGAATGTACCGTCATAATTGGGATACATGGAATACATCATACACCACACTTAGCGACGACGGAAGAGCAAGACGATAGGATACATCTCCTACTCGCTCCAGGATATTGAACGGCCCTATATACCTAGGACTAAGCTTTTCCCGCACGCCAAAGCGAATGACGCCGCGGTTAGGCGAGATCCTAAGAAATATATGGTCGCCGATAGCAAAATCTAAGGGTCGCCGATGGGCATCGGCCCAATGCCGCTGACGATCTTGGGCAACTCGAAGATGATCCCTGACTTTTCTGACTACTTCAACCGTCTGGGCAATCATTTCTGGACCGAGCATCTGCCTTTCTCCAACATCATCCCACGCTAGCGGGTATCTGCACTTCCTACCATACAGTGCCTCGAATGGAGCCATCTGGATACTGGCCTGGAAACTATTGTTGTATGAGAACTCCACCAGATGCAGGTGGTCTTTCCACGAACTGCCAAAGTCAAGGGTACAAGATCTCAACATGTCTTCAAGAGTCTGGATTGTGCGCTCTGACTGACTATCTGTCTGCGGATGATAAGCTGAGCTAAACTGGAGATGAGTTCCCAAACTCTCTTGCAAGCTACGCCAAAAGTGTGACGTAAACCTTGAATCTCGGTCCGAGGTGATACTGACTGGCACACCGTGAAGCCTGACAATCTGCCTGAGGTACATCTCTGCTAACTGAGCCGTGGACTGCCCTACTCTGAATGGGAGAAAATGAGCCACCTTCGTGAGCCGGTCAACTATAACCCAAACAGTATCTCGACCAGCTGGGGATCTAGGCAATCTGGTCATAAAATCCATGGTCACCTGCTCCCACTTCCATTCTGGAATTGGCAAAGGCTGAAGAAGTCCAGCGGGCCTCTGATGTTCAGCTTTAACCTGCTGGCAAACCAAACACCGAGAGACAAACCGGGCTATCTCCCTCTTCATGCCATTCCACCAGAAATGCTGACGAATATCACGGTACATCTTCGTGCCACCGGGATGAATAGAATACTATGAGCTGTGAGCTTCTGCCATGGCCTCCCGTCTGATATCTCCACTGGAGACACAAATACAAGTGCTGTGCCGAACTATACTATCTTTATGAATGCACAACTCTGGTCTTCTTTCTGCCTCACACTCTGCTCTGAGCCGCTGAAGCTTGGAATCTGTAGACTGCGCTATCCGGATCCTCTCAACTATATTGGACTAAACCTGTAGACTGGCCATCAATGCCACACTGGTAGGAAGAACCACTTCAATTCCTATTTTCTGAAGATCTGCCAATAACTCTGGTTGCGTCGTCAGGAAATAAACTCCGGCTCTCCTGCTCAACGCATCTGCTACAACGTTGGCCTTCCCTGGGTGATACTTCAAATCCACATCGTAGTCCACCAATAGCTCAAGCCATCTTCTCTGCCGCATATTAAGGTCCTTCTGGGTGAAAACATACTTCAGGCTCTTGTGATCAGTAAATATCTCCACTCTATCTTCGTACAAGTAGTGCCGCCAAAGCTTAAGTGCAAACACTACTGCTGCCAGCTCCAAGTCATGGGTCGGGTAATTCTTCTCATGATCACGAAGTTGACGTGATGCATAAGATATTACCTTCCTATGCTGCATCAAGGCATACCCCAATCCTCTGCCTGAAGCGTCACAATAAACTGTGAATCCTCCGGTCCCATCTGGAAGTGTGAGAATGGGAGCCGTTATCAAACCTCGCTTCAACTTCTCAAATGATTCCTGGCACTCTGCTGTCCAAGCAAACTGCACATCCTTGCGGGTCAACTGGGTCATCGACGCTGAAATCCTAGAAAAATCTGAAACGAATCGCCGGTAATAGCCGACTAATCAAAGGAAGCTGCGAACCTCTGCTGCTGAACTAGGTACTGGCCAGGTCTCGATAGCCACAATCTTCTGGGGATCCACTTCCACTCCTCCTCGAGTAATGATGTGACCCAAGTACGAAAAGCGATCGAGCCAGAACTCGCATTTACTGAACTTGGCGTACAACTGATGCTCTCTAAGCGTCTGAAGGACGACTCTGAGATGCTGCTCATGCTCTGCTTCGCTCTTGCTGTAGACCAAGATATCATCTAGGAACACGATCACAAACTGATATAGGTAAGGCATGAAAATGCGATTCATGAGGTCCATGAACACAGCCGGCGCATTGGTCGCTCCGAATGGTATAACAAGAAACTCCCAATGCCCATACCTGGATCGGAAAGCTGTCTTTGGGATGTCCTGCTCTCTGACTCTGATCTGGTGGTATCCTGACCGCAAGTCTATCTTCGAAAACACTGAAGCCCCTTTGAGTTGATCAAACAAGTCATCTATCCTCGGGAGAGGGTATCTGTTCTTGATTGTCACTGAGTTCAAGGTACGATAATCTACACATAACCTGGACGTACCATCCTTCTTTTTCACAAGAAGCATCGGGGCTCTCCAAGGCGATCCACTTGCACGAATGAATCCCTTGGTCCTGAGTTCTTCAATTATCTTGTACAAAATCTCTAACTCTGAAGGCGCCATCCTGTAGACTCGTTCTGATACTGGTGATGTTTCGGGGATCAAGTCTATAGTGAACTCAATCTCCCGCTCTGGCGGCATTCCTGGAAGTTCTTCTGGGAAGACATCTGGAAACTCTTCAACTATCCGGGGTAACTGCACTACTGCTACTGCCATCCGCAATACTGGGGAAGATGGCTCTACTGTGCCTCTGGAAAATGAAAACTCTGGCTCGCCTAGAATACTAAAAACAACTTTGCCAACATGGCAGTCTATCCTAGCATACTGGTTCCTCAACCAATCCATGCCTAGGACTACATCATAGTCTGCCATAGGAAATTCTATAAATCTAGCGGAGAACTCTCTACCGCTAACTACGATTCGACACGAGGAAAACACTCGATCTACTCCCACAAGACCATTACCAGTAAGTATATTGAGCCTTACTGATAATGACTCTGGCTCCAATCCTATCCGTGTCGCGAATCGTGCAGACATGAATGAATGCGATGCACCAGAATCAAATAATACCGATGCTGGAAAAGAGTTGACGAGAATAGTACCTGCCACTACTTCACCTGGTGCAACTTTTTCTTCCATAGCCATCATTATGGCCTGACCTCTAGCTGCGGGTCCCCTCTGCTGGAAACCCCTCTGCCTGTTTTGCACTTGGGCTTGGATATACTGCTGCTGGTTCTGTTGATAAAATGCTTAGGCCTGAGGCAACAATGGCCTTGGGTACTGCTGCTGCTGCACAGGTGCTGGTCCCCTAACCGATGGACTGGTTAGGTTAGAAGAGGACGAACTACCCCTATTCGGCCAGGCTCCTATCTTGTGATCTGCCGCTCCATAAGCCAGGCACAATCCTTACGCCCTACGACAATCTGCCACTGCATGGCCTGGCTTCCCACAATGAGAATATCCCATCGCGGAAGTCTGCTTCTGCTTCTGCTTCTGCTGCTACGGGTACGTCGGGGTTGAATGCTGAATCGACGTTACTGAGGCCGCCCGCCTCGGAGTTCCAATAGTCAAACTCCTAGCTGCCGGGGCTGGAGCTGATGATTGGTGCATATGACTGTGGGATCGCTTCCTACCTCCAGTCCTGTCTACGATCCTCTGGGAGGTGTACTCATGCCTCCTAGCTGTCCTCAATACTGCGTCGAACGTCTGGTGCTCGAACTGCTCAACTGCCAACAAGATCTCCAAATGTAGTCCCTGCTGGAACCGCTGGGCCCTATCAAACTCAGTTACCACCAAGGTGGGGGCAAACCTACTGAGTCTAGAAAACTCAGTTGCATAACCGTCGACTGTTCTACCTCCTTGCTTCAAGTTGGTAAATCTCGTCTGTAGGTCGTACCGAGCTACAGCATCGAAATACTTCGTCTGGAACCTTTCTCTAAACACAGCCCAAGAAATGGGCGCCACTAATCCCATGGCTTGCACCGCCAACCAACTGCAAGCTAAATCCATCAACTGCAGGCGTACCACCGCCACCTTCTCATTCTCGGGTATCCTAGCTGCTTCCAGAACCACCTCGGTATCCTGAAGCCAAGCGTCCGCGGCAACCGCATCTTCACTGTCGTCGAAGAATGGAGGGTTCAAGCGCTTGAAGCTGTTGGCCGCGCTGTTCCCTGGGTGACCGCCTCTGGTCAAAGCATCTGCCACTGCCTAGTGCAAGGCGTCTCCTCTACGATCCTGGAAAGCTATCAAGGTCCTGATGAGACCTACCAAGGTGCCATCATCTGGCTCGGCAGGCTGAACGGGCTGAACTGGGGATTCTCCTCCAGTAGGTATAACTCGGGAGGCAACTCCAGAATGCTGGGCTTGATCTCCAGGTTGCTGGTCCAAGGGAGGTGCTCCACCTTGCTGATCGGCGGGGTCAGGTACAGTACCGCTGAAGAAGATGACACAAGGGAAACAATAAGGAAGGACCAGGACAGATCAACGATACAAGCATGTGATCAGGGCAAGAATCCAGAGATTTCAGAGGATATGAACAGAGATCAAGGACAAATAATGATTGAGACATCTATTCGGTAAACCCTCACATTTCTTGATTGACAAGACCTGCATGGGCCACCACTTAAACCATGTCACGCCCCAGAACCAGAATACTGGAGAGTGGGGGCGAACATAGCCAGCTACGTATATTGAAATGAAGTCCATCTCGCTATATGGTCACGGCTGTCTGGATATGAGGGTTTACTACAAGCCAACGGTCTCTTAAGGTCAAGCCTATTGTCTCAATCTCAAGCAAGTAATATAGTTACAAGATGTTTGACCACCAAATATATAATAAAAGGCGTCCCAAATATTACATATCAGCTGATCATGAAGCTAGTCGTACAAAATGCAAGGACTAGCAAGAGTTAAGTCATACATGATCAACCCTAGGATTTGTTAATCATGTTTACAGCCCGTAAGCAGACAGTAAGTAAAGGTGCATCGAGCTAACAGGTGCTCGTCGGCTAAACGCCTCAAAAGAATAATTTTACAACAGAGTGAGCGAAACAAAATAGAAAACCCACTCGTAGCCCGGGTTCCTTCTAGTTGCCACCATCGGGCTGGAAGTTCGGTGGATCCTCGGGTGCTGCTCCGAAATCTGGCCACACAAAACCAGCTGGATCAAACCCCAGAAAGAGCAAGTGCCACAAGGGAGGCCACGAAATAAGAATAAAAGCCAGCATATCAGAACATAAGAAAATGAAAGAAAAGTACAAGTAAGTAAAGGGAACAACAGGGCAATAAACGACTAGGGACGTGGAACCATTTCGGGAACCAGGTTACAACCCGTAAACCAAACAAGGACCGGGGTTGTAACCTTTAGCCTGAATAGCACTCTGTCTCTACCCATTTATTGTTAAGATCAGTAAAACAATCATGCACAAGAGTAACCGGGAACAGGGACTAGACGAGACTAAGACAGGGCTGGACAACATCCATTTACAAGCGGCCAAGCAATACTACGGCTTACTACTTTAACTAACTAGGGTTATCACAAGCCTAATTACTAACAAGATGCAATGAGAATTCTCCAGTCCCAAGCTCTGCAGACTATCCAGTTATCCTTCCGCGGGTTGAGAGTATGGTTGGGTACATTGCCCAGGAGACGATATACCCTTAGGTGACTTAGAGGGTGCAACACATGACAGTGTGCTGGAAATGTGCTCTACTCGTCGACAAGCTACAAGTCCAATTAAAGCGCCCAGATAACGAGATTGCCTGTGACTAGAAATTCTCCATGAACTATAGTTAAATCTAGTCATTAGCCTAATCCATATTCAGTGCGAATTCCCTGACCGTAGGAACCAGGGAGTCACGTCCTAGACATGATGCAAGACAAGACAGGTGGATTTCACAAGCAAGCAAGCAGGAACACCCACGGTGTCAAAGTTGGTTATGCAAGTCAAGTTAGCCATCGCAACAGCATCAAGTCAAGTCAAGTTACAAGTCAAGAGTGTGCCGCCATGGGCCACTATCAAGTTATCAGGTTACAAGTCAAGAATGCACCCCATCGGGTCATTTTCCAGAAAATCAGAAAGTGCCAGGATTATGAATCACAGAAATCACGAGAACCATACTAGTCATAGCAAATACTAAAAATTGTGTCAGGTTGTGTTGGGTCAAGGTAGTCGTGCTGTGTGGAACAAGATCTCAAAACCTAATCCACAAAAGAGAAGCCAAGCTTAAAGAAGATAAAACCAAATCACCATGGTTAATATACTGCGCAAGAGATGGTTGGCGCAAGAGAAAGGGGCTGCGCAGGGATGAACTGCGCTGAGGAAAGAGGGCTGCGCAGGGGGAGGTTGGCGCAGGAGATGGATGGCGCAGGGGTGAAGTATGCTAGGTTGGATGGCGCAGGCGATGGATGGCGCAGGGGTGAAGTGCGCTAGGTTGGATGGCGCAGGCGATGGATGGCGCAGAGTCAGGTGGCGCAGGGGATAGATGGCGCAGAAGCCAAGTGTGCTGGAAGTGGATGGCACAGGCGATGGATGGCGCAGAGTCAGGTGTGCCAGAGGGTCAGCGCAGTTCGCCAAAGGGCGAGCTGCGCGGTTGGCACTGCGCTAAAGGGCACTGGCCGAGGGGGATGCGCGGTTCAGTACTGTGCTAAAGAGCGCAGACTGAGGTCTTCTTCTCCAGGCCGAGAGCAAGCATCAAGAACACCAAAACTTCGATTCTTCATATCTTGGTCAAATCAAAACCAAATCTAGATTTCCAAAGTTCTAACTTGAGTAAAATTGAATTCTCTTCCACATGAAAGCATCAAAACAAGCAAAAATCAAAGTTTAATAGATCAAAACCAAGAATTTCCGAAAATGGTTAAAACCTAGATCTAGAAAAATGGAAGCTCCAAATCACAAAATGCCAAGTTCTAATGTTGTTTACCAAGGCCTAATCTAGCTAATGGACAAATAAAATTGGGTTCTCATGTGGTGGCAAGGTGCACTTGCCTAGGGAGGTTGGTGGAGGAAGGAGGAAGAAGAAGATGAAAATTAATGGAGAGTAAAGAGGAGAGAGAAAAGTTAGGTGGGATTTAATGGGGATGGATATGTTGTGTTGAGGGTGGAGTATAGGTTAAGGTGTTCCATGCATATTGAACCAAACCAAACCAATCCTCCTCCACAAAATAAAACCAAGCCAATGTCAAAACCCATTTTACGAGAAAACCAAAAATCTGCAAGTCGAGCCAAAATACAATTACATGCCAGAATCTGAGAAAATAAACTACAGGTCCAAGATACATGCAGGCTTAATCGAAAATACGTATTCCGAATATGGGCATTACACGACGGATCAGGCCGTCGCTAAATCGACAAATTTTGGTAGTGAATTGGATTTCACAGCAATTTCCAGTATCTAAAATGCCGAGAATAATATATATTTAAATAGCTATACCAATATTTATATAACAATATACCTACATACCCATATACATAAAAAATAGTATAATAATATCATAACACTAATACTTATACTCCACTAATATACTGTAGTATATAATATTCATACATACATACATACATACATACTTATATGTACATAGGCCTATTTACCAAAAATAGATTTCACAATAAAACCAGCCCAAAGGCCCATGGCTAATGTGGTTTGGCCTAGCCAAATCCCTCAATGGCAGCCTACCTAAAAATTTCTAATTGTTGTACACTACACACAAAACACAAAATAATAATAATAAGTTAAAATAGAAAGGAATAAGAAAGAGAGTGAGAGTGAAAGAGAGTGGAAGAGAGAAGTATGAACTGTGAGAGAGAGCTAGAGAGAGAGATGAAGAAAGAGGGGGAGAGATTGACAGAAGGGGAGGGTCTCACATCGTAGAGCTCGACGCAGCCGCAGTGGCGACGACCGTCGCTGCGGTGAGCACGGCGCCAGCGACTGATAGCACCGACAGAGGTAGCGGGCGGGTCTGGTTAATGCGGCGTCGATGACGATCGTCCGCGTGGGGAGCAGGAAAGGGGGTCGATCACAACGCTGGTGCTGCCAACGGCTACCGCTTGAGCGGAGACGCCGCTGGAGAGACGCAATTTTGGAAGTCGCATGGCTGAAGTTCGTCATCATCAGTGGTGCAATGGCCAAATCTGGAGGGACGAACACTGCTTTGGCCAACCGGGGATGTGTCGAATTCAAGCGGCGGCATACGGTCTCATCGTCGATCGGCACAGCGGAGGATCGAGGCACGATGGAGGACAGGGGAGAGAGGTTTTCTATTTTGGTCTTTATGATGGTGACGGTGCTAGTGGCTAGTAGTCGTAGGTGATGGTGTTGATGGTGGTGGTAATGTTGAAGGTGGTGGGTGGCGTTCGATATGGGAGGCGGTTGCCGGTGGTCACATGGTGGGTTGGGGGTTTTGCCGAGGGTTTGTGGACGAGATTGGCCATAGGGGCTAAGACCTGGCGACGATGGTTGATGGATGGTGAACGTAGAGGCTTGCTCCGGTGCGGTGGACGTGCGATGGCAGGAAGGACTTGGTCGAGTTGTTTGGTCGGACAGGGTGCTGTCGATGGCCAAATTGGGGTTTAGGGTTAGGGTTTTTCTGTATTAATTATGTTGGGGTGTCCAACACAGAGAAGCATTTTAGTTTGTGTCTTGCATGACACGGAGTCGAGGTTGTGTCCGGTTTGTCGAATACGAAGAGAAATGTATATATAAAGAATAAAATATAGTGGAATGATATTTCGGGTCGGATCCAAGGCCATCACAGCTGATACGATGAAGGTGGACACGATGCACACATAATGGTAATGGCTATGATGGAGAAAAATTTTATGAAGAAAACACAGGCAAGGCTCCCCTATAAATAGGGTGGAGGAATCTCGGTTAGATAAGGATTATGGATGTTTTAAAACCCCATTGGATAAATCTCACCTTTAATTAAAAACCATTTAAATGTAATTCTATAAAATCTAATCTCAATTTAAATTACCGTAAATATTAAAATATTAAAATAAATTTGAAATATCTTTTTATAAATTTAAAACAATTTCAAAGAATTTTCAAGAATCAATTTTTAAAAATATAAATAAATTTATTTTCATGTACCTAACATGCAAAATAGTACATACTATTTATCAAAGAAAAATATTATTTTCAAAATTATTACCTCTACATGTATAATAAATAAAATAGCTATTTTATGACAATAAAAATAAAAATAAAGTTTGATTAAAATTTGGCAGGACACATTTTATATACAAATAATTTACCTTATTTGTATTTTGAAACAAAAATATTTATTTTCTATATTCATTAAAAACTTATAATAAACTTTGAGATAAAAATAATTAAATACCTCGTATATACGTATTTGTCCTCGGCATATAAATAACAATATAAAAATAAAATAAAAATTAGTAGTAAAATTTTAGGGTTTACACGCCTGCGGCATCCATCCACTCGGTAAAATCTATCTCTTATCCCGAAGACGCTTGTTTCATCGTACCCTCCAAAAAAGTAGGACAAAAGCCTATCATTTTTGGAAGGGTTGAGAGACATCAAAATCTCTTGCCAAGGATACGAGAGGCCGCAAGCGAAAGAATGCAGCTACATCGCTATATGGCCCAAGCAAAGCATATCATACAGAAGATGGGCTACGTATTGGATAGCGACGTGGTCCTAAACTATAGAAGAGGCCAGCGCTTACCAATCCATTTAAAGTCTCTAAAGGGAAAATCAGAAGATTATTACCATCATACCAGCTATAGATTAGGCTATAAGGTACCAAAAGATGCCCTCAAGAGTCCGAAAGATGAACCTGAAACCCGTTTCCGCTCGACAGAATCGGTTAGCGAGGATTCTGATACCAGCTTGGGGAAAGCATTCTGGAACATACTTTCTGGCAAAATTTTGTCAATCGAGCAAAACGAGGATGACGAGCAGCCTCTCGACATCATCGAAGATGAACCTTGGGCTCAGCGGCTCATGTCACTATGGGAATAACACTTCGAGAAAAGGAGCCTCCTACGGAACACGAAGTTGTACAGATCGACTTAGATGATAAGATAGCTCCTACGCCCATCTTCATTAGTAAAAACCTAATGGAAGATAATCGAGAATCAATCGTCCAATTGGTGAGGGACTACATCGATGTCTTCATATGGAGTTATAAGGATATGCCAAGATTAGATCCTCATATAGCACTCCGTAAGTTGAATATCAAGCCCGACGCCAAGCCAGTGAAATGGTAGCAGTGTCGATTCTGTCCAGACATGATGGATGTGATCTAGAACGAGGTTAATAAGCTCATCACTAGTAACTTCATCTGCCAAGAGCAACACCCAGACTGGATGGAAAATATTGTCCCCGTTATAAAGTAAAATGACAAGGTCAAGATCTACATTGACTATCGGGATCTCAACAACGCCTGCCCCAAGGACAAATTTTTGCTCCCTAATACTGATGTAATGATCGACGGCATGTGCAGCTTCGAGACGAAGTCATTCATGGATGGATTCTCAGAATGCAACCAGATCAAGATGTTCCCGGCTGACGAGAAGCATACGGCCTTTCGAACTCGCTGGGAGTCTACTGCTATATGGTGATGCCTTTCAGCCTGAAGAATACTAACGCGACTTATCAACGTGCCATGAGCACCATCTTCAACGAATACTACTTTAAAATGGTCGAGTGCTACATAGATGACATCACTGCCAAAAGTCAGAATAAAGCCGATCATCTCCAAGACTTCAAAATAGTATTTGAGCTCATGCAGGTGCAACAGTTGAGAATGAACCTGACCAAATCATCCTTGGGAAGTTCTTGGGCTTCGTTATCACGTCAAAAGGAATCCATATAATTCCTAAGAAAAAAGGAGTCATCCTCGACATGAACCCTCCAATGAACCTCTGAGAACTCCGGAAAGGGAGGCTGGCGTATATCAGAAGGTTTATATCGAACCTTTTCGGACGATGCCATTCATTCACTAATCTGATTAAAAAAGGCATGTCGTTCGTCTGAACCAAAGATTTTTAGAAGGCCTTTGATTACTTCAAGGAGTACCTCACGTGCCCCCCGATCCTAGTCGCCCCAATAATCGAAAAGATGTTCTTGCTCTATGTTCATGCAATAGATTATTCCCTAAGCGCACTGTTGGCCCAGAAAGGAGATACGGACCACGAGCAGGCTATATACTACCTCAGTAGACTGATGATTGGGGCGGAGCATCGATACAAGCCAGTCAAGAAGGAATGCCAAGCCTTGGTATTCGTAATCCAGAAGACGCTTTATTATGTGATAGGACAAACAATTCACATGGTCACCTGGGTCAATCCCCTCCGAGTACTCATGACAAAACCTGGGGTATTAAATTCTCATCTTGCCACATGGGCGATGCTTCTTTCCCCGTATGATATGGTCTTCATCCCACAGAAAACAATAAAAGGCCAGGCGCTAGCTGACTTCTTCGTGGCACACCCAGTCCCAGAGACATCAAAGTTGTAAGAGGACATTCCTAATGAAGTGCTGGAGTCACACTCAAATATAAGCGAATTATTCTGGCAAATGTTCTTTGATGGGGCCTCACAGACAGGACCTAAGGGCAATATGGTGGTAGGAGTCGGGATAGTACTCATCTTACCCAACAACCTGGTCATTCATCACATATATTCTTTAAAGGAGCCATGTTCCAACAATATGGCAGAATACAATGCTCTCGTTTAGGGGCTTCAACTAGCCGGACAGATAGGAGCAGACTACCGGAAAGCCTGCAGAGGATCCAAACTGATAGTAAACCAGATTCGAGGAAAGTATGAAGTCCACCATGAAGACTTGATCTCTTACTATCAAGAGATGCTCAACATAATATCTACCTTTATTGCGTTCTTCATAGAACATGTACCCAGGCTCCAAAATAGTGAGACTGACGCCCTCGCTAGCTTGACAACGTCACTGGCTACCCCTACTGAAGACCAACCCTCGGTCACGGTGACCAACCGAGAGTTGGTATGTGCCAAATATTGTCTACAAGAATGCCATAGTTATTCTATGGTGAACATAGACACTAAATATTGGAGGTTTGGCCACATCGACTATACATTCTATAGGATCCTTCCAGAAGATCCAAAGGAAGCGGCATCCATCAGAAGACGATCCCTTTGATTTTACTATGATGCAGCCACTAAAATCTTTACTGACGTTCATATGATGGGCTCCTACTCTGGTGCCTATCAAAATAAGATGCTAAACAAGCACTTTGGAAGGCACATGATGGAACATACGGAGAACATCAGCCGGGTCTAAAACTGCAAGATTACCTCTACCGCATAGGCTGTTATTGGTCCACAATAGTCGCAGATGCCATAGACTATGCCAAAAAGTACAAGGTATGCCAAATCCACGCGGACTTCATCCATAAGCCTTCAGAATCTTTTATCCAACAATAGCGTCTTGGTCATTTGAAGCCTACGATATAGACGTTATTAGGCCAATCGCCCCGCCGTCATCAAGAGGGCATTGGTTTATCCTATCCGTAATCGACTACTTCTCCAAATAGGTGGAGGTTGTGCCGCTTTAAGAAGTGAAGGTGACCATTGTCATTGCTTTTATTAAGCATCATGTGATTTACCACTTCGAATTCCTAGGCACATTATCTATGATAATGGCCCTCAATTCGCGAGCTACCTTATACCGATTCTAAAAGAAATATCAGATTCAGAATGTTACTTCAGCCCCATATTATCCAGCAGTAAATGGGTTAACATAAGCTTTCAACAAGATAATCATTAAACTGTAGAAGAAGTTTGTCGACCAATAAATATGACTAGAATGAAAAGCTGGGTGAATGTCTCTGGGCATACCGTACAACGATCTGGACTCTAACAGGAAATATATCATTCTCACTATATACGAAAGTGAAGTACTCCTAGTGGAGATCCAAATCCCCTCCATCCATGTGGCTCTCTCAAGCTGGCTAACTGAGGAAGACAATCATCGCCTGTGGCTCTAAGAATTGGAAGCTCTAGACGAAAAATGCCTCCAGGCTTGGCAGTAGATCGAGCTATATCAAGCACGCATTGACGTAGCTTTCAACAAAAAAGTCAAGGAAAGAGCATTCCAAGTTGGTGATCTTAGCCTAGTTGTCAGAAGACCAATGATCTTGATGCACAAAATGACAATAAAGTTCCAGTCCAAATAGGAAGGATCCTACGTAGTAGAGTCAGTATATTCTAACGACACCTAGAGACTCGCCCATCCTAATGGAGATTTGATGATGATACCCATCAATGGCAAGTTCTTAAAAAAATAGTATGTCTAAACAAATGAATCAAGCTTGCCGGTACTGGCTCTCGTTTCCCAGAGGTATGGAGAAATGCAATGCATGTACTTCATAAGGAAAACCATTTCAGTTTTACATTTGGAAATATTTATTCTATCTTATGTCTCTACCAATACATGAGGCCTTCTGCAAAATTCCTTTACAAACACCCTTCTATGGCCCAGCTGCCCCAAGGGTATCTCACCTATCGACCCCCAGTCAGGTCAAAGGTATTCTTTACTGCCCTTTCTGGAGGATAGTATAATAAAAAAAAAGTCACGTCCACATAACCACTGACTTTTCCTCCGAAAAATGATCACATCCACATTACCTCCAAGTCATTTTCCCGAACAAAGAATGTACATTTTCCATGTCCACATTACCTCTGAGCAAAATACTATAACTGTTTGCCACAAAATAGCGCCCTGATCACGGATACTTGCCATGGCCACATTACCTCTGAGCAAGTTATCAATGCTACTTGTCTTAAAAACACTAGCATAATCACAGAGCCTTGACATGTCTACATTACCTCTGAGCAAGAAACTCCTTACATCATCCTGCCAATCTCATATTCCATTTTGATACTCGTACCCAGTCTCAGGTACAACATGGATAAAAAGGTCCAGTAAATCCTAGTATACTCCTCCTAAGAGACATCCTCTTTCCAAACATCCCTCTCAACAGAAGTTTCTCAAACGCAGTGAAACACTTGAAAACTACTCATGTACAACCAGTTGGTTTAGACAAAATATGCTAAAATGAATTTTTATTAATGAAGGAGGGGGATTACGAAACAAAGCCACGAAGGCCTGAGAAAAAGTGAGAAAAGAAGAAAGTCCCTAAAGACGTACCAATGGCATCTGTAAGGTCCCTGGAGCGACAGAATCTCAGCGGTATAGAAAAGGCAACGAAAGGTCGCCCTTCCTTCCTCCAATTCCCTCTCCCTATGGGCAAGGAAATTGAAATCAGAGGGGACACCTAAAGGCATGGCAAGGTCCCTCACAGGCATGCCGACATAATCTAGTAGCCGCCTGGCCCTCAATAGTAGCAGAGGCGGTGGTACCGACGGACGTCATCTGCCTCTATCTTTTGAAGCGCCTATGATGGAAAGTCCTTTCTGGATCCATGGATGAGATGAGACAACTCAAGGATGACGCCCCTTTATATAAGAAGGGTCACCAACCCTTCGGATGCACACATTTATGACAAAAAAATCAATATGATGAAAGATGCTTCGATTCCCTTCATGCATAATTTGATGTCCTCTAAATGACGAAAGGACAGAGGTCGAGGCGAGATTTCATCAAATCCCAAAGAAGGTATCAATACAAACCTACCAGCCTACCAACGTTTCAAATAAGGGTGCACCGAGATGAAGCGGTGCCATCAGAAGTCAGAGACTCCATCAAAGCCTTAATGGACCAGATTAAAGGGCCCAAGAACCCTGTAGAGCCCATGCTTCTGTTCAAAGTATCCCAAACTTATTGTTAAGTTTGAAAACTTTGAAAGGGGTTTTGTAGAAGCATAAAAATTTATCGAGCTCAATCAAGCCCAAACCACATCGAATACGGTGCACTTAGGCCCGAAGACCTCTAATGAGATGCCATGTCCCAGCAGCATAGTCCCCAAAAGTATGCTGCCTTCGTAGAACCAAAAGCAGCAGTCCAATCCATGCGACTAGGACCCACGCGACCAAGATCCATGCAACCAGGATACATGCGGTCCAGACACCATACGACTTTCTTTATAAGAAGCCTCTATACGGCCAAGGAGGTAGGCGGCTCAGGCAGCTTCATAAGCCATCCACATCAAGACTAACGGTTCATACCTCTAGTTAGGCCACCCAGTCATTAACACAAATGGTTCGTGCCCTGAACCGGATCACCTCAATTCTCGGTGGTAACGGCTAAAAGGATCAACACCACCTCTATGGTGTGTACACCATAACTTCCCTGTTCAAACCAGAGATTCCCTTCAAATTATGGTCAATGCCACGCATCAACCAAAGATCATACCACCTAATTTAAGTCTTCTGTTTATGGCATGCATGTTACATAACCACACCATTCAAACGACAGGTTATTCTAAAAACTCATATGTGTTATGTCACCTGTGCTCTAGATGTACGAATGGACAATCATAACTATCAACGACTACACTCGAGGATACTTAAAGTCCTCCCCTAGAGCTCAGTGCACCAACGGACGTTCAATCAGTACCTCAACCATCCGAGCAGTTAAATAGCTTGAATAAATAGCTGTGACAACCCAGATGGCATTTTTAATACAGGAGATCCTCCTCCATCATTACCTCCTTTATGGCTTGTCCACTAAAGACAACTATAAAAGGAGGTGCATTCCATCAACACCAGCATCGAAAATTGAAGATGGAAGAATTGAACAATCGATCGATCAATTAGCCACTCTACTCAAATCAACCTCATCGTCGAGAGCACCAGATACATAAGAGAGAGTCACAAAAAGTATTTCGAGAAGCTGCTATGTATCAGATCATCAACGGAGTAAAGGGGTTATGCAACGTCCCAGTACCAAAATACGTAGGACTAGAAAGTGTACATGCCAGTCGTATAATATATATACTAAGCTGTAATGTAGTATAACTGTGGATCATTAAATCTCATCCACAAAATAAAAGAAATAAGATATTATAAAGTCAATATGAATTGTCATTGTACAAGTTATTTGTTTGCAAAAATAAAAGTTTGATTTGCAAACTAAGAAAAAGAAAAGCATAATTTGATTTCTGTGAAAGTACAACTGTAGGAATCTGATCAGAAGATGATCACTTTATCACTTAGACGATGTGATATCGAAGACACGAGCCTCTGGAGAATGCAGCAGCACTTTAGCAGGAGATTATGATCATTAGTGATTCCTTAGAACTGATTTGAAACTCTATTTATAGAGTTCTGAAATAACTGTCAAGCAGTTATTCTGAGTGGCGCGTACTGCATTTTGCGTGCCACCCATCAAGTTGCACGAACGGTTACTTGAACCAATAGGGACGCGTGGCATTCTGTGAGAGAGATGTGCGTGGTCGTGGGTAGTATAGTAGACACGTTTTTCGAGATTAGTGGCATACGCACCACGTTATCTATCTTTTGGATGAAAAATTGATTAGGTGGCACCAGCTTGTTAGGTGGCGCCAGGCGCAATTTGATAGCTGGTGCCCTTTACTCAGTCTTCAATGTTGTTGTATTTAGTTATCTTGCACCAATGATAGCTAGCACAAGCTAGCTATCAACATTAATTGTAACGCTGACACAATCTCCTCGAGCGCCGCATTGCTTGAGATTCGAAGGGATTTCCTTCTGTTTGCCATTAAATATCAAGCACAACAAATTACAAATGAATTGAACTTGATTGCAAACTCGCTTGTACAAGAGAAAGCCTAGAAAGAAATCCTAGGAAACAATCTAAGTACTATTGTTTAGTTTTGATTCTAGGGGGTGATGATAGAGGCTCGGAAAGTATAGCAACTCTGCCTTACTCCTTGGACTATCTAACGTGCTCCTTGCTCTCGAAGAAATTTCCCTTCGTAAGCTACCAGCCTTGGATTGCCAAACCTTTGCCTGGGTGTGATACCCTGCTATTTATACTATTTTCTGTAATAGTAGATTTTTGGGTCACATAAAGGGCCACGTGGCCACGTGTCTCTCACAGCACACAGAGACTCGATCTCGGGCTGCCAGCTGTGGGGGTTGTTGAGATTTTGTTGTAGCAAATCTGTATGGTTGAGACGTGGTCAGCTTGCCATGTGTCTCATCGCAAGATAGGATCAGTCTGCTTGAGTCATTTTGGGCCGCATAGGCCCTTCAGAGTTCAGGCATGCTGGGCCATATAAGACTCATGCGGCAGTCTTCTATATTTCGTATGTAGCTTGGGGACTTTTGAACCGCATAGGTTCTATTTTTTGGGCCACATAAAGCTCATGCGGCTCAGATTACAGTTACCCTTGGCCGTATGAAGTACATAGATTGAGCCGCATAAGGTTCATGCGGCTCGGGTCGCATGCTTTTTGGTCGCATGGCCATGTCCAGTCTAATCATATCTTATCTTCTTTTTATCAGAGTGTCAGAGTTGTCTGTCTTGCCAGAGTTTGTCAGCTTTTTCAGACCAGAGTTTTGTCAGCTTTATCAGAAGGATTGATCAGCTTGGCCACATAAGTAATTATTCTCTCTGCGGTTCAAAAGTTATTCTCTTAAAGATGCGCCGCAGGGTGTCACGACCCGCACCCAGTGAAAGGGCATGAAAAGTGAAGTACGCCTAGCCTACGTCGCAGTATCGACGATAGAACGCTGTCCCGGGTCACAATATCTAACACAGTCTAGAATATGCTCCGAATGGAGAATAAAATAATAAGTAACTCATTCACAACAACAAAGGTGGAATCGAAGAATAAATCTCAAGAGAGTCGCAGATACAATAAAAGTCTCAGTGTAAAATCACCAGAACAAAATCTTAAGGTACAACTCATAATGTCTCAAATAAATAAACAATAAATTACTAAAGTCTCAGCTAGACTATGGGCAAGTCCTCAACGACTGCTGGATCCTCCGGAGGGTCCACGTCACCAGTGTCACCTAAGCCAGTTCCATAATAAGTAGGACAGAACTCTTCATCATCACCTGTAAAAATTTTAATATGTCCAATCAGGACGGAACGAGCACATATCTCTCACAACAGTTTATATCAGGATTGGACATATAAAGCAAGCTATAGAAAATTATACATGAAACGCTGTAAAAAAAATCAACAAGAGAGAATATTAAGACTAGATATATGTAATGTCCCAAATTCGCGATACGTATTTAGTGTACGTATACGTGTTTTGGACCCATATTTTATTCAGTCATGATTAGTTATCTTGGTTTATTTTGCATTGACTTGGTTTTATTGGCATTGATAGTTTAATTGGTTTTAATGGTTCATTGGTTTATTTTCGTATTAGTGAGGCTTTGACTTGGTTTACCTTGGTTCATCTTGGCTTGGTTTATTCCTGGGTTGGTTCGGCTTGATTTGGTTTGCTTGGTTCATTATAAACCGTAGGGGTGAACCCCCTACCTACTACCACCATCCCCATTTATTAACACCCTTCTCCTTTCTCTCTCTTCATTAATCATCTTCTTCTTCCTCATTTACTCCTCACCTACCAGAGGGAGAGAGGGGTCTAGGCAAGTGCAACTTGCTTCATGGAGGAACTCTAATTTTATTGCTTCATTCTCTTCCTTACAGCTTTTTAACTTACTTTAGTACTTGGCATTTTTACTTTCCATGGCTAGATTCTTGTAGATCTAAGTTTACTTTATTTTCAAAATTCTTAGGTTTTGATCTATTTAATCTTGTTATTATCAAGTTCTGATGGTTCCATGTTGTAGAACATTTCGTTCTGCCCTATTTTGACCTATAAAAGTTCGGATTTGGACTCTGGATGGAAGGTTCATGGAGCTTGGGAGCCATGGCTTGAAGAGTTCTTCTCTTCGGAAGGATGGAGAAGAACTGTTCACAGCCGCATGAACTTAGCCGCATAATCTTTATGCAGTAAGTTTTCTTCCTGCCGCATAAGCCTTGCTGTACTATTTAGTCGCATGGCCTATGGCGCAGGGACTAACTCCTCAGTCGCATGAAGGTTTAATCCTCGGCCGTATGAACTTTCAATCCTAGCCGCATGACTTAGGGCCATTATTTTAGCCGCATGTGACTTAACTCGGACCGCATGGACTTGATTGGTTATTTTAGCCGCATGAACCCTTGATTGAATCATAGCCGCATAAAGACCCGCCCATTTCCAGCCGCATTGGACTGAGCCGCATAGACCCGTGTCTTCTCGGCCGTAGGAAAACCACTCCCCCGCTGGCCGCATAAGAATCCATTCTCCCCGCCAGCCGCATAGGCTTGGTTTCCCGCCAGCCGTATGGACTCATATCTCTCCAGCCGCATGGGGTGCTCTGGCTGAGCCGCGTATGCCCATTCCTTACCACTGGCCGCATATGACTGATACCCTTCAGCCGCCTGAATCCATTCTCCTGAGCCGCATGAATTCATCTACCTGAGCCGCATGGGCTCGATTTCTGACCCGCATTGATCCAGCCGCATGAACCGATCTTTCTGAGCCACATATACCTGTTCTTCCTGAGCCGCATGGCTCTCTAATAGCCCAGTGTACTATTATTTTATTTACTATTTGCCCATGTCTTGTAATCCCTTTATTGTATATTGACATGATTGAAATGATAAACTGACATGACATGATTGAAATGATAAACTGACATGACATGACCTGACCCGACATAAACTGACATGACATGACCTGACCCGACATAAACTGACATGACATGACCTGACCCTTTTATTGACATGATTGAAATGATAAACTGACCTGACATGATAGTGGCCCGCCGTGGCGTACTCCTGACAAAGTATACTTGGCATGATAACCTGACCTGATATATCTTGAACAGCTGTTGTGATGGCTACCTGACATGACCTGACCCGTATAAGTAACCTGGACACCGTGGGCGATTGTGCTTGTACAAATAATCCAGTCCTGTCTTGCATCATGTCTAAGAGGGGACTCCTGAGTACCACGGTCAGGAGTACCTACTGAAATGGACTAAGGTTAATGACTAAAATAATTCACTAGTCATGAAGAGATGTTCCCCAGTTACAGGCGATCCCGTTATCCCGGCCGCAAATGTTTGGACTTGTAGCCTGCCGACGAGTAGGGCACATTTTCAGCCCACTGTTATGTGGGGCACCCACCATTATCACTTAAATAATTGAACTCTATTGTCACTCTAATGTATTGTACTCTCTAAATTGTCACTATAATGTTCGCCTGGATAACCTGGATAGCTGCAGGGCCTGTGACTACTTGGAGCATCTCATTGCATCTTTCTAGTAACTAGGATTGTGATAACCCTAGTTAGTTAATGTAGAAAGTCGTAGGCAATGATTGGCCGTGATTGCTTGGATGGAGTCTAGTCCAGTATAGTATTGTCTAGAAGTGATTGATTGAAAGATTGTACCAGAATGATTAAATTATTGTCACTCCAGATTGTTACTATAATGATTGTGCTCTATTGTCACCCTAGCGTATTGTACTCTTTATTTGTCACTATTATTATTGTACTCTCTCTCCTTTTCACCTTAATAATTGGCACCTTTAGCAATAAATGATCAGAGACTAAGTTCTGTTCAGGCGAAGGGTTACAATCTCGGTCCTTGTTTGGTTTAAGGATTGTAACCTGGCTTCCGGAATAATACCTTCGTCTTCTCTTCATATATTGTCCAGCTATATTTTATTTAGCATAATTCTCCAGTTATCATATGTCAATGATGCTTTACTTAATTATTTTCTCTGATTGGGATAAGTGCATTGGTAGTGCACAAACCTCAATCTGTGTTACTTATTGTTGTCTTCTTACATATTGAATGATAATGATTTGTTGGTTTTAGTTCTTAAGTGAAGCCTCCTTTGTGGCACTTGCTCTTTTTGGGGTCTGACCCAGCTGGTTTTGTATGGCCAAATACCGGAGCAGCACCAAAGGATCTTCCTACTTTTCAACCCGATGGTGGTCACCAGGCGTAACCAGGGCATCGAGTGGGTTTCTTTTGTTCTCCTACTGTAATATTGTAAATTATTCTTTTAAGGCGTTTAGCCGACGAACAAGTGTTAGCTCGATTGTACTTACTTACTGTCTGCCTACGGGCTGTAACATGATTGACAAGCCCCGGGGGTTGATCATGTATGACTGAACTATTGCTAGTCCTCATATTTTGTAACGACTAGCTTCATGATCATTCCGAATATGTAATATATGGGACGCCTTACTATTGTGTATTTGGTGGTCTGACATCTTGTAACTATTATTAGTTGGTTGAGATTGAGACAATAGGCTATTTTATGACCTTAAGAGACTGATAGATTATAGTGAAACCCTCACATATCTAGACAGCTGTGACCGTATAACGGCATGGATTCCATTCCGTTATACGTAGCTGGCTATGTCTGACCCCGCTCTCCAGTGTTCTGGTTCTGGGGCATGACAATATAACTATGATAAATAGAGAAATATAACTATCTACGTGATTTAGAGCATAAATTGGTTATATAAACAGGTTGGGTTGCACATGGATAAACTATAGAGTTGCACATGAATACCTATTGGGGATAATGATCACATAACCAACTATACTCTCCCTGTCCCCCATCAATACACAAGGATCAAGACATGATATGTTATTGCACATGGATAACAACTACTTTGTACATGGAGCTCATATGGTCATGAGTGTACATGAATAACATATGAGTGTACATAGATAAATATGAATAAATGGAGTACATGATGAATACGATAAAGTACATGAACATGATATACTCGATGTATCTGGGGGGGATAACATTCCATAAAAAGATCCATAGGGTACTAATCCGTGTGAACATCATGTCAGTATCAAGTATACTAGTCTATAACAAGAGAACATATCGAAACAAGTATGAAAAGATCAGAGAATGTACTTGCCTGTGTAATGTCTGTGGTTCGTATTACGTATTTGGAATACGTATACGTATTTTTTTCTTGTATTTCTTAATTCCTGGCTTAGCTTTTTCTTCTTGGCTCGGTTTATTCTTAGCCCGGGGTTGGCTTGGTTCGGTTGGGATTATTTTTGGTTCATCATGAACCATAGATGAACCCCCTACCTACCACCACCTTTGGTATTTATTACCATTCTTCTTTCTCTCTCTTCATTACTCATCTTCTTCTTCCTCATTTACTTCTTACCTACCAGAGAGAGGAGAGAGAGGTCTAGGCAAGTACATCTTGCTTCATGGAGGAACACAAATTTTATTGTTCCATTCTCTTCTTCACAGCATTCTAAAACACTTTAGTACTTGGCATTTTTAATTTCCGTGGCCCAATTTGTGTAGATCTAAGTTTATAGTATTTTTGGATTTCTTGGGTTTTGATCTACTTAATCCTGTTATTTCTGAGTTTTGATGGTTTCATGTTGTTAAGAATTTCGTTCTACCCCATTTTGACCTATGGAAGTTCGGATTTTGACTCAGGATGAAGGTTTCATGGAGCTTGGAAGCATGAATTCTTGGCGTTCTTCTTCTTCTCGGAAGCTTGGAGAAGATGAACAGTGCTAGACTTGACCGCATGAATACTTCATGCGGCAAGTGATTCCGAGCCGCATGAACCTTCATACGACAGTTCTGGCCGCATGGGCTTGACTTGGCCGCATATGCGCCCCTGCCATTCCTGGCCGCATGAACTTGTACTCCTTACTAGCCGCATGAGCCCTTGAACTGATCTGGCCGCATAAGGCCTTGCTCTCGAGCTACATATGCATCAGCACCCTTGGCCGCATGAGGCTGAGTCCATTATCAGCCGCATATGCACCCTTCTCTCCCTAGCCGCATAAGCAGCCCCGTTGACCCAGCCGCATGAGGCTGAGACCCATGCAGCCGCATGTGCCCACTTTCTGCGAGCCGCATGCATCCTTCTCTCCTAATTGAGCCGCATATGCGCCCATCATTCCCTAGCCGCATGAACTTGCTTCCTCCCAGCCGCATGTGCTTCTCTTCCGCTGGCTGCATGAGGCCCAACATCTTAGAGCCGTATGCGCCCTCGTCCTCCAGACCGCACGCGCCCCTGCACTTCCAGCCGCATGCGCCTCCTTGTCTTGGCCGCATGGGATCCAGTGACCCTGGCCGCATGCGCTCTCCTAATTGGGCCGCATGTGTCTTACCCTTTCCTGACCACATATGCCTGAGCCGCATGACTTCCAATAGCCTTGTGTACTATTATTTACCCTTATTTGCCCATGTTTTGTAACTCCTTTATGGTATATTTTATGCCCATTTTATATCCTTACGCCTTTTGTCATGAACTTGATAATCTCGAATTTACTTGATATGTTAGACATGATAATTGAGCACAACATGATAGTGGCCCGTCGTGGCGCACCCCTGACAAGTAAGCAGGACATGACCTGATAGTGGCCCGTCGTGGCGCACTCCTGACTAGTACACTTGATATGATAAATCTGACATGATATATCTGATAAGCTGTTGTGACGGCTACCTGACATGACATGACCTGTATAAATTACCTGGACACCGTGGGCGATTGTGCTTGTACAAATAATCCAGTCCTGTCTTGCATCATGTCTAGGAGGGGACTCCTGAGTACTACGGTCAGGAGTACCCATTGAAATGGACTAAGGCTAATAACTAGATTAATACATTAGTCATGAAGAGATCTCCCAGCTATAGGCAATCCCGTTACCTTGGTACGCCTTGGGATCTGTAGCCTGCCGTCGAGTAGGGCACATTTCCAGCACACTGTCATGTGTTGCACCCTTCAAGCTACCTAAGGGTACATGTATTTCCTGGATGATGTACCCACCTGAATTCAACTCTAATTCTTTTAACCCGGGTAACCTGGATGGTCTGCAGGGCTTGTGGCTGTGGAGTAATCTCACTGCATCTTGCTAGTAACTAGGCATGTGATAACCCTAGTTAGTTAAAGTATCAAGCCGTAGTTCTTGTTTGGCCGTGAAATGATTGGATGGAGTCTAACCTGTCTAGTCTTGCCCTGATCCTGTTCTAGATTACTGCCTGACCAGAATGCTTGTATTTATTTTACCGATAAATGGTGAGAATTCTAAGTTCTGTTCAGACGAAGGGTTACAACCCCGGTCCTTATTTGGTTTACGGGTTGTAACCTGGTTATCTGAATAGTTCCATGGTTATCTCGTCATATATCATCCTGATGTATTTTTTTTATTTCCAGTTCTTACTTTTATTTATATCTTGTGCTGATTGCTGGTTTTAGTTCCTAAGTGAAGCTTCCTTTGTGGCACTTGCTCTTTCTGGGGTCTAACCCAGCTGGTTTTGTGTGGCCAGATTTCAGAGCAGCTCCAGAGGATCTACCGACCTTCCAGACAGATGGTGGCCACTAGACGGAACCCTGGCAACGAGTGGGTTTATTTTGATCTCCCACTTTATTGTAAAAATATTCTTTTGAGGCGTTTAGCCGACGAGCACCTGTTTAGCTCGATTGCACTTACTTACTGTCTACCTACGGGCTGTAACATGATTAACAGATCCTAGGGTTGATCATGTATGACTAAACTCTTGCTAGTCCTGACATTTTGTAACGACTAGCTTCATGATCAACTGAATATGTAATGTTTGGGACGCCTTACAATTGTATATTTAATGATCATACATCTTGTGACTTTTACTTATTTACTTGTGATTGAGACAATAGGCTTGTTCAAGACCCTAAGAGACTATTGGCTTGTAGATAAACCCTCATGTATCTAGACAGCCGTGACCGTATAGCGAGATGAAAATCCATTTCATATACGTAGCTGGCTATGTCTGCCCCCGCTCTCCAGTATTCTGGTTCTGGGGCGTGACAGCCTGGCAAATCGAACTGTTGATGATGAAGTATGGCTAAATTGGGGCAATATAAACCTATTTAAAGTATACACATGTCACAACCAAGTCTAAAATATCAAAGGAAATAGCTACAATGTAAGACAACATGCTTCTAGGTCCCTTTTGGTCAAAGTCAACCCTTGGTCAACTCTGGTCAAACCTGGTCAATGCTGATCAAACCTGGTCAAACATTGGTCAACTAGTCTGTTTACTAATTTTTAGGTTATAGACAAGTTTCTAGGTCATTCTAAGTTCATTTGAGTTGAATTGGATCAAGATTATCCCAAAGTTAACTTTTGTCAACTTGGTCAACTTGTCGGTCAATTCGACTAAACTAGGCTCACAATGACAAACCAAATCTGTCCTAGGACTCCTATAGTTACAATCACAAATATGATCTATTCTAAGATGGGTTCTCAAGCATACAAACTATACACACAAAGGTATATACATACACATGTATTTACAACACATGCCTACTTTTATTCTAACAAATGGTTGTGTGTGTGTGTGATACCTGTAGATTACTGTGGTGAATCAAAACTGAGATTAAAAACTCAAAACACAACCATGGTATGCCTCATTATAATATACTATTATATACATACAAAAAAATAGGAAAACTATATATATACATACATATGCTCATTTGGAAGAAATGACACATGGCTTGAAATAGTTTTAATAAATCAAAATATGGGATTAATTCCCCTCGACCCATTCTCAACAAATATGCTTGCAATGGCGTCAAGAAGGTCTTACTTATATATATATATATATATATATATATATATAATATACGTAGCTACAAAAGAAAAGCGCATGTGCTCATAATTGATAGAAAAATATGAATTAAATCCAAGAGTTGGTTCCCACAAGTCCAAAACCTCATATACATACTAAAAACTCAGATTTCACAAGTTAAATTCCTGGAAAACAAAATATCACATTCAAACTCAAATTTCGTATTAAAGGAAAAATCCATTTTTCACACAATGACCCAAAATAAGATATACACAATATAAACCCGCGAAACTCGGCATACACGTTGGTCTCTACCTACGTGATGCGCTCGGGTACTCTCGGGTCCAAAATCGTGTCCGTGTTGTGTCCACAGAATGCGTATCGAAAAACCCGATACCGCGTGTCAACGTGCACGTATGCGTGCGTTCTCGCTCGATTGAGCGCCGCACACACAACGAGAAGCCCCGTGCTCGTGCAAGTAGCTAAGGGGGTCCTGGGGTAGGTCTAGGACACAGAAACACGATGACACATTGCGTCGAGGCGACGCACGCAGCCCCGCACACACGCGCGTGCCCTCGTACGCGCGGTTCGGCCTTCGTTGCTCGCTTGTCGGGCCACGCCACGACTCGGGGTTGGTCCTTCGGGTAGTCTAGGTATAGGTCGACGTGTCCAAGGTCCTGGAACGGGTCCTCGTCGTGTCGAGAGCGCGTATGAAGTTCGTTTCAGCGACAAAATTTAGCCCGAGTGTACAGTGCGGCTGAACGATGCACATCGGATTTCTCCGCGCTCGCTCAACGAAAACCCGTAAAATTTTAGAAGCAAGGGGGAAGAGGTTGCCCCCACGTGCTCAAGAAATTTCAGGCAAAAAATATGATATGTGCATCGAGATACAACACACTGATGGCAGGGCATGCACGGCCTCGTGCACGGGATCGGTGCACGTGCGTCCGATGCCCGAAACACCGCTGAAAAGTCATCGATTTCCAATCTGTCTTCAAAAAAGTTTCTTAAAATGATATTATCTAAACTTTCGTAAAGACAGAATCGAAAAACAGCAACTTTCTATCCTAAGCGGCATTTCGTCGAATACGTGTTGTAAGGGACCGACACGTGTCCAATACCGCTATCAAACGAAGTCAAAACCCAACCAAACTTTATGGGCAAGTCTAGGGCACCTATATGGATGCAAATATGGAAGAAAATTTAGGATAACTATGGTAGAAAAGGGTTTACCTATTGAGTGTCGAAAACTCAATAAACGGAGTCCCTCGATCGTCGTGTCGGTCGATTCCCCTCAAGCAATTGCCTCCGCCTCCTCGTTAGTAAAACTCCAGCAGAACCTCCTCTTCTAGACGAGTGCAACGGAGTTTGTTTAGGGGGAAACGGACTTTGGATGAAGAAAATAGGGTTTTTGGAGAAGGAGATCTACTAGCGTTCACTTGTGGAGGCTATGCTTCACAAATGAAAAGAGAGGGAGAGGGGTACTACTGTGGGCGGCCAGGTGGGGGGTTTCTATGGTTAGGATTTTACATGGGCCAACTCTCTCTCAAGTAAAAATAAGGCCCAAGTCAAAAAGGCTCAAAAAGGCTACATGAAAAAGGCTTTAAAAGCCTTCAAAAGCCTTCTAAATTGAACCCAAGCCCTAAATAAATTCTAATAGGTGAAAAATAAATTCTAAGGCATGGTTAGGCTCCTATACAAAGTCCACTAAGGTTAAACCAGTTGTTAGCACAACACAAGTCAAATTATCTAAAAAATCATAAAATGGCCAAAATGGCTAAAATGACTAAAATACCATTTTTATGAAAAAGTGGATGCTACAAGTCTACCCCCTTAAAATAATTTCGTCCTTGAAATTAAAGACAAACTGCATGATTAAGAAAGGATAAAATCATTCCTCAAGACTAAAAAAGATAGGGGTATCGCTCGCGCATCTCATCATCTCTCTTCCAGGTGGACTCTCCTGGAGAGTGATGTCTCCAAGCTACGCGAACTAAGGGTATCGACTGGTTCTGCAACACCTTCTCCCGTCGATCCAGAATCTCCACAGGCTGCTCTGGATAACTGAGAGTAGGGCCCACCTCAATCTCGGAATGGACCAGTACATGGCTAGGATCTGCCACATACCGTCTTAACTACGATACGTGAAATACATTATGGACTTCCGCTAAGGAAGGGGGCAAGTCCAGTCTGTATGACACGTCACCGACCCTTTCGCTGATAACGAAAGGTCCGACATAGTGTGGGCTAAGCTTATCTCCTCCACCGAAACGAATAGTACCTCGAGTCGGTAAAATCCTCAAGAATACCATATCTCTAACCTAGCACAAGCATGGTCTCAATTTAACTAAAAATAATCACATGATCAACAAAATCACAACCAACAAGATTCTAATCCTAAGTCTAAGCTATACCTCAAAATGCAAAGGTCTCCGATGGCTGTTGGCCCAATGCCGTTGTCTGTCTTGCGCCACGCGAAGTCGATCTCTGATGAGATTTACCTTCTCGGCTGCGTCAACAACCATCTCAGGTCCCAATAAAGCTCGCACTCCAACATCATTCCATGACAAGGGAGTACGACATCTACGCCCGTACAACGCCTTGAATGGTGATATACCAATGCTGGCATGGTAACTGTTGTTGTATGCAAACTCCACCAAGTGCAGGTGATCCTTCCAGGATCCTTCAAAATCTAGAACACAAGTCCGTAGAATGTCCTCGAGAGTCTGAATAGTCCTCTCCGACTGTCCGTCCGTCTGAGGGTGGTATGCAATACTGAACTTGAGCTGAGTACCCAAACTAGTCTGCAAACTCCGCCAGAAATGGGAAGTAAAGCAACTATTCCGATCCGAGACAATGCTCACCGGAACTCCATGTATCCTGACAATCTGCCGCATATACATCTCCTCTAGCTTCTCGGTAGATGTCCCCACTTTAAATGGCAAAAAGTGGGCCAATTTGGTCAACCTGTCCACGATGACCCAAAGTGTGTCTTTCCCTCCAGGTGAACGCGGCAATCCAAAAACAAAATCCATCGTGATGTGCTCCCACTTCCACTCCGGAATGGGCAATGGTTGCAACAGTCCTCCTAGCCTCTGCCTCTCTGCCTTAACCTGCTGACATACTAGACACCTGGCTACGAAGCGTGCTACTTCCCGCTTCATCCCATACCACCATACATGCTCTTTCAAATCTCTATACATCTTGTTGGCACCTGGATGCATAGAGTACTGAGAGCGATGGGCCTCCTGCATAACCTGCTCCCGAAGCTCTCCGCTAGGCACACACAGTCTGGAACCATGCCTCAATGTGTTGTCCTCTGCAATGACGAACTCCTCATCTGCCAATCCTTCTCGAACCTGCTCTTGGATACACCGCAGTGTAACATCATCGAACTGAGCTGACTTGATCCTCTCCATCAAGTCTGACTGAATCTGAAGGCCCCACATCTGCATCTGAACTCCCGGCATGATCACCTCGATCCCCAAGCTCTCTAAATCTGCTAATAAATGACGATCCATCGTCAAACACATAGCTACCGGATACCTACTCAAGGCATCGGCAACCACGTTGGCCTTCCCTGGATGGTACTGCAATAAAATATCGAAGTCCTTCATCAACTCCAACCATCTGCGATGCCTCATGTTGACCTCTTTCTGTGTAAACACATACTTCAAGCTCTTGTGGTCTGTGAAGATCTCCACACGCTCTCCGTATAGATAGTGCTTCTACAGCTTTAGAGCAAAGATAACTGTCGCCAACTCCAAATTATGGGTAGGATAGTTCTTCTCATACAAACGTAACTGCATGCATAGGCAATCACCTTCCCATGCTGCTATAAGACACAACCCAAACCCTTCCCTGAGACGTCACTGTAGATAGTGAACCCGCCTAATCTTGATGGCAATGTCAAAATCGGGGCTGTCGTCAGTCGCTTCTTCAGCTCATCAAAAGCAACCTGACACTCCTCTGACAAGACAAACTCTATGTCCTTCCGGGTCAGCCTAGTCAATAGCTCTGCAATCCGGAAGAAATCCTGAACGAACCTCCTGTAGTATCCTGCCAATCCCAGAAAGCTTCTGATCTCTGCAACTGAACTCGGTACTGTCCATGCCTCAACTGCCCTGATCTTCTTCGGGTCGACCGAGATCCCATCTCCAGTCACCACATAACCTAGGAAATCAATTCAATCCAAGAAGATCTCACACTTCGAGAGCTTGTCGTAAAGCTGCTCTTTCCTGAGAGTCTCCAGAACCACTCTCAAATGGTCCTCATGCTCCTCTGGGGTCTTCGAATACACCAAAATGTCATCGATGAATACCACCATGAACTTATCCAAGTACTGGTGGAACACCTTGTTCATCAAGTTCATGAACACCTCCGGGGCATTAGTTAACCCAAACGGCATTACCATGAACTCAAAATGGCCATACCGAGTCCTGAAAGCTATCTTCGGAATATCCTCCTTCTTCACCTTCACCTGATGATAGTCGAACAACAGATCAATTTTGGAGAATACCTTCACTTCGCTCAGCTGATCGAACAGGTCATCAATCCTCGGCAGCGGGTACTTGTTCTTGATCGTGAGGCTGTTGAGTGCCCTGTAGTCGATACACATCCGTTCCGACCCATCCTTATTCGGTACAAAGAGTACTGGTGCACCTTATGGTAAAAAATTTGATCGGATGAAGCCCTTGTCCTGCAACTCATCCACCTGCTTCTTCAACTCCATAAGATCACTGTTGTTCACTCTATAGACGTGCTGAGATATCGGCTCTGCATCGGGCACCAAGTCTATAGAGAACTCCACATCCCTGTCCGGAGGCAATCCTAGCAACTCCTCCAGAAATATATCTATAAACTCAGCTATCAGTGGATGTGGCACGCTCTGCTCCTCTGCTGAAGCTCCGCAGAAAACTCTGCTGCTCTGCTCTGACTCCCGCCTGGTGAACTCAAACTCTAGCTCTCCTGGCATGCTGAAAAGAACTCTTCCACCGCGACAATCTATACTGGCATGGTGCCTGTTCAACCAATCCATACCGTGTATAATATCGTAGTTCGGTAATAGCATTACGAGCAGACTCACATCCAATTCTCGGCCTCCCAAAACTACTCTCTGATTCTTGCAAACATCACGAACGAGGATAATACCACCCCCAGTCGTGAACTTGCAAGTCCTAGGCAAAGGTTCAGAAGAAAGCTGGTGTCTATTGGCAAATGATACAAACACAAAGCTATGGGAAGCACCCGAATCAAATAATACGAATGCGGTAAAAGAGTCGATAAGAACAGAACCGGCTATCAGATCGCCTACTGCCTCGGCATCCTCTGCTGTCATGGCGAAAGCTCGCCCCTGCTGGCCTCCTCTAGTTTGCTGCTGGTACTGGACAAACTTCTGCTGCTGAGTCGGCAATGGTCCCCTTTGCTGCTCTACTGGAGCCTTGGTTTCTGCTCCATGTCCTTTACGCCCGACAGCCTCAGGACACTCCCTCAACTGATTCTCCGATGAACCGCAGAGTAGGCACTTACCAAGCCTCTTCCTGCATTTATTCCACCTGTTCCCTGGCTTCTTACAGAAGTCACAAATGGTGGCCTGCTGCTGTCTCGGTGCCTGCTGACCCTGTCTCTGCTGTGCCTGCTGGAACGGCCAATGCTGCTGGTGGAAAGGCCTCTGCTGATGCTGCTGCTGAAAATAGGGCTTCTTGGCCGGTCCTCCACTGCCACCGGCTGCATGTGAATCACGACCTCGCTTCTGTTTCAGCTCCAGATCATCCTCTGCTGCCATAGCTCCCATCAAAATCTTCTCAAATGTAGCATTCCTGTTGCTCTTGGTTAAGGACTTGAATTCCTTAACCAAGCCCTTCCTGAATCTTCTAGCCTTCGCTGTCTCGCTAAGGTCCTCAACAAACCTGTCCAGGCGGCAGAACTCTTCGGCGTACTCCTCTACAGTCTGGTTCCCCTGAACCAGGTTCTCAAACTGCGTCTCCAACGCACCAAGTGCAGTATCGGGGAAGAACTTCTCCTTGAAAAGCTTCTTAAAAGCCTTCCAATTTTGCCGCAGAGTACCAACCCTGGGGTGGGTCTGGTACCAAGTGCGGGCAAGGTCCTACATCATGCTGCCCGCTGCTTCTACCTGGAGTCTAGCCGGTATCTCTGCGAGACAGAAAATCTCCTCTATGTGCTCGATCCAGTCGTCGGCATATAGGATACCCTCGGTACCCTTGAAGTCTCGCGGCCTCTTCTTCTGGAAATCCTAAATACCTGGAGACCTCGGCTGGTATGGCTGGATTTTCCCTTCTTAGGGTTGGGCAGCCACCTTCTCCATTGCCACCATCGCTAACTGGTGGGCATTATCAATGCCCTGCCTCATGTCCTCTGGCTGGCGTCACTGCGTCTCCATCATCTGCTGCATGAAGGCAAAATACTGCGCCACATCAACTGTCCCCTAGGGCGGTGGTGGTAGAATCTCCTGAATTCCTAGGGTAGTCCTCGGAACCGGTAGAGGAGCACCCCCAAAAGTTGCAGACGGGCCCATCTGAGCTGGAACAAGAGGCACTGTGGTCCCTGGGTCCTGCTGAGTCAAACGAGAAGTAGCAGACGTCTCAGTGGTATCCCTAAGGCCAGAGCGCTGCGATCGTGTCTCCACCATCCTGAAGACAGATTAAATAAGGAATCAATTACTGAAAAAGAAGCAAAATCATCAAAGGAGGACAGTTGTCTTCAAAAGGAGATAATTAACAGCAAAATTTTGATAAGAGTTTTTTCTAATGTGATTGAGTACCTTAACTTATATCTTATATCCTACTGCAGGCTGTAATGATACTCTAGTTCGAGTACCACTACGAAATCACATTAGTTGTGATTAGACCTACATGGGCCACTACTAAAAACATGTCACGACCCTCACCCAGTGAAAGGGCACGAGAAGTGAAGTACGTCCAGCCTACGCCGCAGTGTCGGCGGTAGAACGCTATCCTGGGTCACAATATCTAACACAGTCTAGAATATGCTCCGAATGGAGAACAAAATAATAAGTAACTCAATCACAACAACTAAGATAGAATAGAAGAATAAATCTCAAGGGAGTCGCAGATATAATAAAAGTCTCGGTATAAAACCACCAGAACAAAATCTCAAGGTACAACTCATAATGTCTCAAATAAATAAACAATAAAATACTAAAGTCTCAGCTAGACTATGGGCAAGTCCTCAACGACTGCTGGGTCCTCCTGAGGGTCCATGTCACCAGTGTCACCTAAGCCAGTGCCATAATAAGTAGGGCAGAACTCTTCATCATTACCTGTAAAATTTTCAACATGTCCAATCAGGATGGAACGAGCACATATCTCTCACAACAGTTCATATTAGGATTGGACATATAAAGCAAGCTATAAAAAACTATACATGAAACACTGTAAAGAAAATTAATAAGAGAGAGAATATCAAGACTAGATATAACTATGATTAATAGAGAAATGTAACTATCTACGTGATTTAGAGCATAAATTGGTTATGTAAACAGGTTGGGTTACACACGGATAAACTATGGAGTTGTACATGAATACCTACTTGGGATAATGATCACATAACCAACTATACTCTCCCTGCCCCCAATCAATACACAAGGATCAAGACATGATATGTTATTGCACATGGATAACAACTACTTTTTACATGGAGCTCATATGGTCATGAGTGTACATGAATAACATATGAGTGTACATGGATAAATATGAATACATAGAGTACATGATGAACACGATAAAGTATATGAACATGATATACTCAATGTATCCGGGAGGATAACATTCCATGAAAAGATCCATAGGGTACTAATCCGTGTGAACATCGTGTCAGCATCAAGTATACTAGTCTATAACAATAGAACATATCCAAATAAGTATGAAAAGATCAGAGAATATACTCGTCTGGCAAATCGAACTGCTGATGATGAAGTGTAGCTAAACTGGGACAATATAAACCTATTTAAAGTATACACATGTCACAACCAAGTCTAAAATATCAAAGAAAATAGCTACAATGTAAGACTATATGCTTCTAGGTCCCTTTTGGTCAAAGTCAACCCTTCGTCAACTCTGGTCAAACCTGGCCAACGCTGGTCAAACCTGGTCAAACATTGGTCAACTAGTCTGTTTACTAATTTTTAGGTTATACACAAGTTTCTAGGTCATTCTAAGTTCGTTTGAGTTGAATTGGATCAAGTTTGACCCAAAGTTGACTTTTGTCAACTTGGTCAACTTGTCGGTCAATTCGACTAAACTAGGCTCACAATGACAAACCAAATCTGTCCTAGGACTCCTATAGTTACAATCACAACTATGATCTATTCTAAGATGGGTTCTCAAGCATACAAACTATACACACAAAGGTATATATACATACACATGTATTTACAACACATGCCTACTCTTATTCTAACAAATAGTTGTGTGTGTGTGTGATACCTGTAGATTATTATGGTGAATCAAAACTGAGATTAAAAACTCAAAACACAACCATGGTATGCCTCATTTTAATATACTATTATATACATACAAACAAAATAGGAAAACTATATATATATATATACATACATATGCTCATTTGGAAGAAATGACACATGGTTTGAAATAGTTTTAATAAATCAAAATCAGGGATTAATTCCCCTCGACCCATTCTCAATACATATGCTTGCAATGGTGTCAAGAAGGTCTTATATATATATATATATATATATATATATATATATATATATATATATATATATATATATATATATATAATATATATAATTACATATATACATATCTACAAAAGAAAAGCACATGTGCTCATAATTGATAGAAAAATATGAATTAAATCCAAGAGTTGGTTCTCACAAGTCCAAAACCTCATATACATACTAAAAACTCAGATTTTACAAGTTAAATTCCTGGAAAACAAAATATCACATTCAAACTCAAATTTCATATTAAAGGAAAAACCTATTTTTCACACAATGACCCAAAATGAGATATACACAATATAAACCCGCGAAACTTGGCATACACGTTGGTCTCAACCTACGTGATGCGCTCGGGTACTCCCTGGTCCGAAATCGTGTCCGTGTTGTGTCCACAGAATGCGTATCGAAAAACCCGATACCGCGTGTCAACGTGCACGTATGCGTGCGTTATCGCTCGATTGAGCGCCGCACACACAACGAGAAGCCCCGTGCTCATGCACGTAGCTAGCGGGGTCCTGGGGTAGGTCTAGCATATGGCAACACGGTGACACGTCCCGCCGAGGCGACGCACGCAGCCCTGCAAACACGCGCGGACTGCTGCGCGCGTGCGTGCCCTCGTGCGCGCGGTTCGGCCTTCGTGGCTCGCTCGTCGGGCCACGCCATGACTCGGGGTTGGCCCCTCAGGTAGTCTAGGTATTGGTTGATGCGTCCAAGGTCCTGGAATGGGTCCTCGTCGCGTCGAGAGTGCGTACGAAGTCCGTTTCAGCGACAAAATTCAGCCCAAGTGCACAGTGCGGCTGAACGATGTACGTAAGATTTCTCCGCGCTCTCTCAACGAGAAGCCGTGAAATTTTAGGAGCATGGGGGCAGAGGTTTCCCCCACGTGCTCAAGAAACTTCAGGCAAAAATATGATCTGTGCATCGAGATACAACACACTGACGGTAGGGCATGCACGGCCTCGTGCACGGGATCGGTGCACGTGCGTCCGATGCCCAAAACGCTGCTAAAAAGTCATCGATTTCCAATCTGTCTTCATGAAAGTTTCTTAAAATGATATTATCTAAACATTCATGAAGACAGAATTGAAAAACAACAACTTTCTATCCTAAGCGGCATTTCGTCGAACACGTGCCGTAAGGGACCGACACGTGTCCGATACCGCTATCAAACGAAGTCAAAATCCAACCATTTATGGGCAAGTCTAGGGCACCTATATGGATGCAAATATGAAAGAAAATTCAGAATAACTATGGTAGAAAAGGGTTTACCTATTGAGTGTCGAAAACTCAATAAACGGAGTCCCTCGGTCGTCGTGTCGGTCGATTCTCCTCAAGCAATTGCCTCCGTCTCCTTGTTAGTAATACTCCAGCAGATCCTCCTCTTCTAGATGAGTGCAATGGAGTTAGTTTGGGGAGAAACAGACTCTGAATGAAGAAAATAGGGTATTTGGAGAAGGAGATCTACTAGGGTTCACTTGTGGAGGCTATGCTTCACAAATGAAAAGAGAGGGGGAGGGGTACTGTTGTGGGCGGCCAGGTGGGGGGTTTCTTAGGTTAGGATTTCACTTGGGGCAACTCTCTCTCAAGTAAAAATAAGACCCAAGTCAAAAAGGCTCAAAAAGGCTACATGAAAAAGGCTTAAAAATCATTCAAAAGTCTTCTGAATTGAACCCAAGCCCTAAATAAATTCTAATTGGTGAAAAATAAATTCTAAGGCATGGTTAGGCACCTATACAAAGTCCACTAAGGTTAAACCAGTTTCTAGCACAACATAAGTCAAATTATCTAGAAAATCATAAAATGGCTAAAATGACTAAAATACCCCTTCTATGAAAAAGTGGATGCTACACAGGGGGCATGCTGAGTCTGTCATGCGGCTCTTCTTTATGCGGGTCAATCTGTCCCATATTTTCCATGCTTCTACAAGACCCCCTTCAAAGTTTTCAAATTATAAATTTGGAATACTTTGAATAAGAAGCATGGACATATATCAAGCCGCAGAAAAATCTTTGAGTCATGAGAGACGTCGTACCACAGGGACATTTTGAGCTGCGGGGACATTTTCGGGCCGCGGGTAGATCTTCTACCACAGGGATATCTTGTATCGCAGGAAGATCTTGTCTGCCAGCTGTCACTGCTGCATTTAATGCCTTGATTTAGTTTTGGATTTGGCTCTTTTTCTAGATAAAGCTGACGGTTACTAAGGATAAAATTTCCAAATGTCATCATTATTCTTAATGGATATGGGAATCAAAGTGGTGATGACGGTTATTAAGGATAAAAATTCCCAAACGTCATTATTATCTTTAATGGATACGAGAATCGAAGCGACGTTCATCTGTTTCCACTTTGAGGAGCTATAAATATGGGCCATACGGAAAGAGTTCTTTCCTTCAACTTTTTCTCCTTCGTCTTCATCATCTTCGTCATCTGTCTGTCCCAGTTAGCCATGGATCCGAAAGCTTCCAAGTCAACGGATGTTACAGCCAAAGGGAAAGGGCTTGCCTCTCCGTCGAGTGCTGCGGACTCTCCTCTCGTTCATCTTGATGTGCAACCCACTGTTAAGGGTAAGGACGGTGGGAAAGCGATGACTTAAATTTGAACGGCCATATCGCATATTCTATGTGCGGGCTTGTCATAAATTGCCTCTGCGCTTTAGGAATGATCGATATATCCTCTATCTCATGGGACTGCATATGTTCTGTATGATGGGGCCGTATGGGTTGATCCGCATAAGCGCCACTGACCTTCATGGATGCCTCATACTTGAGCCGCATGAGCGCTACAGGGCTGAACCGCATGGATACCTCGTGACCAAACCGCATATACATCTCATAACTGATCCGCATAAATGCTTCATGGCTTAGCTGCATGAACATTGCACAACAGAGCCGCATAAGTGCATTTTAAGACTGAGCCACATGCGTCTCATGTTTTTATGCGCATTACTCATAACTAGGCCGCATAGAGTCTATTTTGGCTGAATGTTGTTTTCTTCTACCTGCTAACCCCCCTTCTTTTTTTACAGGGATCCGGCTAACAAATTTCTCCAGGACCGGTATCAGCGATAGAGTGAAAATGCACCATTCTGACATACACATCAGACAGCTCAAAACTCCCCATGCTTTGAAAGAGTTTTTTCTGCGCTATTTTGGCATACACATCAGACAACTCAGAACTCCTCATACTTCGGAAAAGTTTTTCCCAGGTGGTAGGAAGAACCTTTATACCTCGAAGAGTTGGACGATGGTCAAGCATCATCATGAACGTCCTATTTTTATGGCTCTCCAAGTAGGCAAAACCACCAATAGGGATGTTGTTTTGAAGGTATGGTCTTTTGGAGGAGCGGGGCTAAGGTATCCGCAATACGGAGGGGAAAAAAGCATGCTATATTTTCCCTCCTCCGTGTAGCTCCTTGGAGATTCAACAGCCTTCTTTGCTTCTCAACAGTAAAACATGACTTTTTCGAGGGCCACAAAACTATTTTTTGGTGAAGGCAAAGTGCTGTCAAACTGACCAAACTATGTATTGCTAGATTTTCCTTTCTTTTCTTTCTGCTGTTGATGTAGTCTTATGAATGTAACTGATTTTGAATAAGCAGAATATATTCACTCCATTCTTTGTTTGTAGTATCTGTGGTGCTTGTACTAGAGGGCCTAATACAGTATTTGTATTTGATAAAGGACATTCCACTGGAGGACTTTTTGTGGACCTATTGCTCTTTTGTGCATCTGAAAATACGAACAAATAGATTTGAATTATATTTTGTGGACCTACTACTCTTTGGTACACCGATGGTACGAGTAATAGATTAGGATAACTTTTGTGGACCTGTTACCCTTCTGCGCACTGGCGGTGCGGGTAATAGATTTAAAACAAAACCCAACAGAGGTAATATGGACGTGATAGGTTTTATGGTCTTAATACCGTATCTTTTATCCCGGGTTGGGTACAGGTATTAAGTCGGAAGACTATCGGTATCAGAGGTAATATGTACGTGACACACGATAATCAGGACCAAGAAGTCTGCTCAGAGATAATGATAAACTGGGCAGACTCCTGTGAGGTAAAGCATTAGAGTGGGAGTTCAGAGGTATCATCGTACATGACTCGCCACTCAGAAAGATGCGATAGAGTATGAGTTTAGAGGTATCATCGTACATGACTCGCCAATTAGGGAGATGCGATAGAGTATGAGTTCAGAGGTACTTAGTGTACATAACTCGATAGTTTTGAAGATTTGATGGTTTGAGGGAGTACCAGCATGTCATTAGACATAGTATTTCTTCAGGAATTTTCTGTTTATAGGCATCATGAGTAAGTCTCCGCTCTGTTTTGCGAGCCGATATGCTCTGTTGGAGAATACGGTCTCGATAATGTATGGACCCTCCCACTTGGGCTAGAATTTGTTGGCGATTTTGTGAGTCGTGACCATCAGTCTGCGAACGGCTAAGACGAGATTGCCTACTTGGAATGTCCTCTGCTTGACTTTTTTATTGAAGGCTCGAGAGATGCGTGCTTGATAGGACTCGATGCTTTATTGAGCTTACAAGCGCTTCTCGTCTAACGCTTCAAATTCTTGTAGCCGTCGGCGGTAGTTATCGTCCGACGTTAACCGGTAAGTAAGGGACACATAAAGTGAAGGGATCTGAGTCTCCAATGGGAGAACTGCCTCGCTCCCGTACACCAGAGAGAATAGTGTATTTCCCGTAGCCATCCGATTCGTAGTGCGGTATGCCCATAAGCATTCGCCCAGTTTTTCATTCTAGTCGCGCTTGTTCGAAGGCACGAACTTCTTGAGAAGCTTAATTATGATCTTGTTAAAGGCTTCAGCCATACCATTAACCGATGGGTTGTAGGCCGTTGAAGCCACATTCTGAATTCGGTTCTAGTCACAGAATCGATAGAAGGCATGGCTTGTGAACTGCGGACCGTTATCATAAATAATCCTCCTTGGCAGTCCAAAATGGTAAATGACGTAATGTTGTATGAAACTGATCACGTTTGATGTCTTTACCTCTGCTAACGGAACAGCTTCCGCCCATTTGGAGAAGTAGTCGGTGATTGCGAGAATAAACCGGTGCCCTTTGGACGACGGCGGGGTGATTGGGCCAACAATATCCATTCTTCATGCTTCAAATGGCCAAGAGGCCACTGTTGGGTGCAAGAACTCAGATGGTAGATATATGAAATCTGCATGGATCTGACAAGCTTTGCACTTCCTTGCATAATCGACTGCGTCTGCTACCATCGTAGGCCAATAGTAACACATCCGACGGAGACGGTCCTACAACTTTGGGCCCAGTTGGTGAGCCCCGCAAACGCCATCGTGAGCCTCGCGTAAGGCTTCTTTGGCTTCTACATTTGATAGACATCTTAACAGTAGTCCGTCGTAAGATCGTTGGTACAATATTTTTGTTTCCGTGTCATAAAAAAATCTGAGAGAACGTCTTCTGATTGAAGTTGCTTCTTTCACATTCTCAGGCAGGATTCCATAGACTGCAAAGTCAATGAACGGGAGTCTCCAGTCTTTCACATCATTGATTATCTGGGTGGAGTAACTCGTATCTAGTTGAACGTTGATTTTGGGACAGACCAGCTCATGGCCTATGACGTCAACTGGATGATGAGCATAATTTAGAACCGCCAAAGAAGCGGCGAGGCCTGCTAGGGCGTCGGCTTCAATATTCTGGAGCCTAGAAACATGTTCTATAAAGAACCACTCCAAGGTTGCTATGATAGCAATTGCTATCAGATGATAAGGAATCAGGCCCGCGTTGCGAACTTCGTACGAGCCTCGGATTTGATTGACAACCAACTGCAAGTCGTCATATGCTTCTAGGTATTTGACTCCCACTTTTTTTGCAAGTCGGTGCCCGATGACCAAAGTGTTATATTCGGATACATTGTTTGAACAGGGTTCCGTGAGAGAATATGCCCGGTTGACCACCAATCCTGAGGGAGAAATTAACACTATCCCGACTCTAGCGAATATATCACCTTAGGGCCCCGTTCTTGAGGCACCGTCGAAGAACATTCGCCAAACGTCTTCATGTGAAGTCATATTTGAGTCAATGACTTCATCTGGGATTTTTTCATAGATTCTGGCTGTTTCTGAGCCTGAATGGGCTGCCAAAAAGTCGGCCAAGGCTTGACCTTTGACAGCCTTTTGCGAAACAAAGACCATGTCGTAAGGAGATAACAGTATCGCCCATGTGGCTAGATAAGAATTGAGTGCGCCTGGCTTTGTCATGAGAACCCTGAGGGGATTGACTCACGAGATAACATGGATGGTCTGCCCTGACACATAGTGTCGTGTTTTCTGAATGGTGAACGCCAAGGCAAGGCATTCCTTCTCTACAACGGTGTACCTATGCTTCGGCCCCACCATCATTCGGCTGAGGTAATAGATGGCTTGTTCTTGCTCCGCATTATTGTTTTGTGCTAGCAAGGCACCGAAGGAGTGTTCTATTGCTCGTAAATATAGCAGGAAAGGCTTTTCGGCAACCGGGGCTACCAGAACTGGCGAATTCGTCAGGTATTCTTTAATGTCATCAAAGGCGTGTTGGCATTCCTCGTTCCAAACGAAAGAGATGCCTTTCTTCATACATTGTGTGAAGGGTTGACATCACCTTGAGAGCTTAGATATGAACCTCCTGATAAAGGCTAGTCTTCCCTGAAGGCTGCGGAGTTCACGGAGGTTCTTCAGCGGACTCATCTCCAGGATTGCCTTTATCTTATCGAGGTCTATGTGAATGCCCGTGGAAGTAATAACAAAGTCTAAGAACTTTTCGCTGGATACGCCCAAGAAAGACTTGGTGGGATTCATCTTCAAATTGTGTGCTCGCATAAGATCGAACACTGTTCTCAAATCGTGGAGGTGGTCATCCTTGGAGCGGCTTTTGACGGTGATATCATCAACGTAGCACTCCATCGTCTTGCGCAAGTGATCCCTGAAAATGACGCTCATTGCTCGCTGATATGTAGCACCGACGTTCTTCAGGCCGAAGGGCATGACTGTGTAGCAATACACGTCGATCGGCATTTAATGACGTATGCTTCTCATTGTCATGAGACATTTTGATTTGATTGTATCCTGAAAAGCCATCCACAAAGGACATGCGCTCGAAGCCACACGTATTATCGATCATTAGGTCGGTGATGGAAAGAGGGAATTCATCCTTAGGATATGCCGTATTCATATTGCGAAAGTCGATGCAGATTCGGATATTCTCGTTCTTTTTGATGACTAGTACTATATTAGCTATCAAGTCTGGGTGCTGCTCCTCGCAGATGAAACCGCTAGCTATAAGCTTGTTTACTTCCACTTCGATGGAGTTCATGATGTCTGGACGGAACCACCGTTGCTGTTGCTAGACTGGTTTCGCGTCCGGATGAATATTGAGCTTATGAAGCACGATCTCGGGGTTTGTCCCTGGCATGTCTTCATAGCTCCAGGCAAAGACGTCGATATACTCTCTGACGAGTTGCAACAATGACTCCCACTCACCGTCTATCAGGCTTTTACTGACGAAAATTAGCTTTGGAGAGGTTTCATCACCGAGGTTAACTTGCATGACCTCATCTTCAGTGGGAGGGTCACGAAGTTCAAAGCATTTCTTCCATTGTGCAACCAACTGTTGGACCCATGGCTCCAATTCAAGAGGTTCGAATAGATCCTCGTCTTCCTCTTCAATGTCAGAGGATGCCATGTTGACAGATAATGTCTGCCTGAACATATTTTTAATGTTGTCGTCGGAATCGTATGTAGGTGATTCGGATGTGTGAGAATGCCACTCGTATTCCTCATCGGAGCTCTCGGGCGTTGTTGCTGGTGTAACATAACCGAGGCCGTATTTGAACTTGCCGTAGTAATCCCGAGGTTTCCCAGACAGAGTTGACAGCTGTAGAGGCGATCGCCGATCGCTGCCGTAATTCAGATCTGGGGTAGCATCCATGTCGTACCCCTGCTTTTGCATAAAGTACTTGGCCTGAGGACTATATAGGTAGAGCGGTATTCTCTCGGTATCGGGTTCGAGATCAAACTCTTGAGGCATGAAGGGTTGAGGACCTTCTTTTCGGCCAAAGATGATCGTGTGATCCCCTTTTCTTCTATTGGGACTAGGAAGTAGGCATCTTTAATGGGAGCAAGTTGGTTTGCGGTATGGACGGTTGTCACCTTTGTGTGCAGGTTAATGTTCTGACCGAGTCCTACAGTATACATCAGATTGAGTTTATTACATTCAGGATAGTGCAATGGCAGCCTCTTATTGACGAAAGAAGGAATTTTGTCCACAGGGATTACATCATCAGGAGAGGGACTATCCACCTTTGCAACCAGATACTTTGCGAGTTATGCATCCTCTTCAGCTACCCCCTACGTGACCGGAGGTTGGGATGCTGCCTCGGGTAACTTGACCCCCAAGGGTTCAGCTTGTGGCGTTGGCTTGCCTGAGGATGTCGGATCGACACTTGGTTGTCGGCTCGCCTTGGGAAGCCGGATGACCATCGGCTCGGCAGGGGACTTTGTGTCTTCCGGTTGCTTTTGACTAGATCTTGGAAATCGGATCACCATCGGCTCCCCAGAGGGCCTTTTGTCTTCCGGTCACCTTTGATTGAGTTTTGGAAATCGGACCACCATCGGCCCTATGACGGGTTCTTGGCTGGTCCTTGGGAGTCGGATGACCATCGGCTCCAACTGTGCAGCTGGGGTGGAGAAACCGGGCACCTCTTTATGCAAAGTTGTGACAAGGGGTACGGCTTTGCCCGGTTTACGAGCCTGGAGATGAATTCTCAAGGGTTCCTCTGGCCCTGTGACGGCCTCCAGTTCGTCAGTTGTGTGTTTCTTGGATTCTTCATATAGACACGCCTCCGAAGAGTAATAAGACTCAACCCCTTTGAAGGGATCGATGTCGGCAAATTCAATCTTCACGAAGTCGTGTTTACTGACATACTTGAAGCACTGGTGTGTAGAAGCATGAAATTGTTTTAGCAAATATAGCTCCATGCACCCAAAGATAAGTGAAGCTCCATGCGCCCAGTCAACTCTCTGTGCCCACTCAATGAAGCCTCATGTGTCCAGTCAAGTGTAGTTCCATGCGCCCAAGACTAGCTCCCCCGAAATGAGGGCGCATAGCCTGAGACATGGCTATACGCCCAAGCCTGACTCAGTCAAAGCCACGATCAAACTTACACCGAAGCGTATGGCCACGTCAGTCTCCACGAGCAGTCGTGCACCGAAGCATGTGGCCACGTCAACACCACGATCAACCCATGATCTCGCAGTCTGTATGCGCCTACATACTATACTCCCAAAGCAGGACTATGCGCCCACATAAGAACCAGCGTGTCTCTTCATATGGGCGCATAACATCATTCCAGCCCGAGAATGACTTTAAAAGGGGGGCCTCATCCCTCTTCAAACACACAGAACGGAGAGCATTTTCAAGAGCCAAATTGCTGTACTTCTTGCCAGTGAGCCGAGAGTTAGCAATTTTCTTAAATTTTCTCCCACTTTTGTAATCGGAGTGTCAACAGAGTAAAGGAGCAACTGCCGCTCGATCTCCATCGTCCCATTCCCCAGAATTCTTTTTTGTACTCGGGGATCCTCAGTACAGGATCTCTCAGGCATACTCGATTTGTGGTGCCTTGCGCCAATAAAAAGAAAAGATAGCATTTTCTTCTTCTTTTTTTGTGTGTGTCCACAAAAATGGCGACTCTGCTGGGGACTACCTTTTCCTCTGATGAGAAGGTGGTGACACAATCCGATACCGACAAAGTGGGGAGTACTCAGAATAAGCTGATCGTAAAATTCGATCAGCAGGCGTTCGAAGAGATGCTCTCGAGGGACGGCTCTACTCCCTCAAAATTAGAGAAGCCAAACAAGTCTCGCAAGACTTGGCTTTCGAAGGCTCGCTGCGCATATCCCACTAGTGTCATAGTGGATATGCAGCTGGAGGACTCTGTCACCTGTGTCACGACCCGTACCCACTGTGAGGATACGAGTACGTAACAACGCCCAACCTATGCCGTAGTGTCGGCGGTAGAACGCTGTTCTAGGTCACTATCTAACCATTAACTCACGCAATATATAATGTACTCATCATGATCAACTCCGAACGGAGGACAAGTATAAGATATCGTAACTCAATCACAGTCTAAGCACGATAAGATAACGCAGAAGAAATAACTAAAAATAGAAGACAACTACTAAAATAACAACTCTCAACAATCTCAAATACTACACAAGTCTCAAATCCACTACAACAAGTTTAACATGAAAAACATATGCTTGTCTACTAAACTAAATCCCGATCACTCCTGAGTGTCGGGCCAAAGGTAGCCATCCCGTCTCCGGGTCCATAATTTATAGGGCAAGTGTCCTCAAGGCAATCATCTGTAAAATTTTCAACAGGTCCAGTCAGGACAGGAACGAGCACAATCTCATCTAGAAAACCCAAGTAAATGACAGAAAACTATAAAGCAGTTATAAACAGTTTTATTGATGAATATGGCAGTTTATATTTAGGTGATAGTATAGAGAAGCAGTAAGATACAAGGAAAGTAAAGTAACTAAAACAAGAGAAGAATGATGGCAATAAAGACTGTAAAATAAATCTAGCTGAACTAAGGTAACATAATAAGTCCAGTCAGTAAATGCAAAACAAGTGTAAAACTACTATAAATCCAGTACGAGATGAATCTAATACAAGATGATTCCAGTACAAGATGATTCTAGGTAGTGATCAAGAATCTAGGTGAGACCAGCTATACTCTAACATTGTGTTTTTAAAATACGGAGATCGACATGTGAACGATTGTAGGTAATACGGCACACCGCACACTCGGCCAAGTGTGGGATGGCTATCGTTCCAGAATAATTCTAAGGGAGTGGTTCCAGTATTTGGGTATGTTCACATGTCTTACTCAATATTTGCCCGCCCCGCAATACAAATGAATCCAGAATTCGATACGAGAATCGAGATGAGTCCAGCCAAAATATGATGATTCCAGAAATAGATTCCGAAATAATTCCAGTGATTCCAGTAATAGAGGCCAGATAAGTAAGGTATGTGTGTCTCATACATGAATCCAGAAATATCCATACGTGTGGTATCAGAGAATCACATAAAACTAAATAGAACTGAAGTACGGTAACTGGCAAATAAATAAGCGAACTATCAGAGAATATACTCGCATGCTACTCTGAAAAGAGTAGTATAATATCAGATGTCTGCACCGGAGTCACAATGTCCTAAATAGAGCAATATGGATTATAATATATTTAAAATAAGATAATGAAGTCTACGATGCAATCTACATGATTTTTAGGTCAATCTAGGTCAAAGTCAACTCTAAGTCAAACCTGGTCAATTGTCTAGGTCAAACTAGGTCCAAGTCAACTTGGCCAACTCTGGGTCAACCCAAGTCAACATTTAGTCAAACTAGGTCAATTGGTCAATTAACATCTATGGGTTGGTCAAACTATAGTCAACTAGTCAATTGGGTCTCTATCTAAGCCAATCTCTATAGGCCAACTCACAACCAAACCATAGACTAGGATACCATATATATCTATATCATATTTATAACCATACATATATATATTCAACCTTATGCCAATTATCTACAATACTTATATTTCTAACACATAAAACACATCCCTATATATAATATCACATAGGCTAATATATATGCATTCATAACACATTATAGTATCTAGCATATAGAAATATATATATACATTGAGTGATATAGGGGAGGTACATGTGTATTTGTGTCTAGGTGTACATGTAACATGTGGGTGTGTGTGTAGAGCATGTGTGCATGCAGAGTGTAATGTGTCAATAGGAATGTGGCATGGTGTTTGTTTTCATGTGAGGGTGTATCATGTGAGGGTGTGTCATGTGTGTAAGAGTGGACATGTAACAGGGAAAACAAATGTGTGTGTGTATTAGGGAGCACATTGTTCTCAGTTTTAGACAGTGTGTGACAGTTAGTGATAGATTTGTGACTTGTATCATGTGATAACAGAATTGAAGAGTGTCAAATAAGAATAGGAATTCAAGTTACAGTTAACACATTGCTATAACATGTGTGTGTGTGTGTGTGTGAATGGAACATTGAGTGTGTGTGTGAATGGAACATTGAGTGTGTGTGTGTGTGTGTTGAACATGAAAAAAAAACAATGCATCCATCTCAGGTTTTTGCATGATCTTAGTTCAGTTGCTAGGCTAAACTAGTTAGAGTGATTACATATGAAAACAACCAAATGCAAGTCCATAATAGACTACATCCAGAGGAAATACACAGAACAGTGAACAAGGCAGTGATGTCACAGAGAAATGTGTGTGGAGCTTGACTTGGTCAGGAAGGCAATGCAAGGATTTAATGTTGTTCATAGGGCAGGACAATACTAAGTGGACTGAACCATATGAACTAAGGTGGACTGCTCCAACTGACCAAACAACCAGGGAAACATCAAGTATGCAGGACTCTACCATATACCTGATACTCAAAACTGAACCTATAGACAGGACATCCAATGTAAACATCTGGACTTGGACAGGGCATTGCATTTCAGATATGGGCAATGTACATATTTGTGTGGCTTAGTGAAAGGGCAGTTCAGTGTTCAGATTATGAAAAAGGAAGGGGATTCTCAGGTTATGGCTTTTCAAGAAAAGAGCAAATGACAGTTTCATTAACCAAAATATGTATAAATCCTTACAGTGAGCTAATACATGTGTGTGCATACTATATAGAAAATTGTGTGTGTGTTCAGTTAATAGGGTCTCAGGTTAAGTTCTCATATGAAAAGAGTTCAAGTGACAGTTTTAGGGAAAGAACATAGGGAGAAACCTGATTTCGAATTCAAACAACATCTCAAAATCACAATACTACTGCCAAACTCGAAAACAACCCAAACCCATCCTCATGTTACATATACACACAGTTACATTATCATTAAAAATCATCTAATTAGGCATTTAAGAACCTACTTAACCAAATCAGTAACCACATAACAATATCAGTCTCCGTTTTAAGAGTATTCAAAACAGTTCAGTTATCAACCCAAAAATAGTTCAAAAACCAAAATCCCTTGCTAGTACGAACCCTAGTATGGTAGGTTATTCTCAGTCATGTAATTGTGATCCAACAGCACACCCTGATTAATCAAAATGAGTTAACACATTTGAATTCCTCACTCGAAACTGTCAAAAACTGGAATGAAATCAAACCATAGACATGTTCATTCGAAACCAATCGAAAACCCTATTAAAACCCAGTAAATGCCAATGTGAATGTGCCCACATGAAATATGTGTCAACGTGTGTCAAGGAAGTCATTTGTGTCCAAAAAATCGGACACGAGCGTGTCAAAAGAAGAAAATCAGATATCAGGGAAAATCAGTGCACAGACAGGCTCGTGCAGCCGTGTCGAGCTCTCGTGGACACGACTCACTACACTAGACACCTCGTGCATGTGTCTAAGTGTTCGCCAGGACTAGTAGAGTGTATCCTACAGCCTGCACAGTGTCCACGTGGATCGTGTCGCATGCACGAGACGCGTATCTGACGCGATTCTCGCGTTCGCGCGGTCTGGGCACAATCCAGTGCGAGTGAGATTTCTCACTAACCACTCGACAAAACCTGACCAAATTTTGTGAGTGTCGTGTCAGACACTAGACGCACGTGTCCACCAAAAATCAGGCCTTGAGAGGCCGTGTCGAGTCCACAATGGCACCCGAGCAGCAGGACAGCCGCACGAGGCCAGTGCGCAGTATCGTACGGCGATGCGTGTCCGATTTGGACACGAATTACCCATAGAAATGTGCTCAGACTTGTACATAATTAATCTACATATTAAGAGCTTAAAAATCATGTAATTAGTTTAGCAAAAATCGAAAATAAAATCCTTAGAGGCATTTCGTCGAACACCTAACATACCCTATGACACATGTCCGATACGGACACCAAACGGACACGAAATCCACCCAAATTCGAGGTACAGCTAGGGGACACCTAAACCTAGGCTAATATGCAAATAAATCAAAATAATAATGTAATTTAAAGGGTTTTACCTATAGGTGCAATTTGCTAGAAAAAGCTCCAAATGGGGGATTCTTCCTTGCTAGCCAAATGCTCCCAAATTGTCCCAAAGCTGGGATTAAATCCCACAATCAGAAAATAGGAGAGTATTAGGTTCTAATGCAAGAAACTAGGATTAAAAAGGAATTAAAATGGATTTATGGGGATTTTTGGAAGGGGGAAAATACCTATCTTTCTCCAAGTGTTGGAATGAAATAAAAGAGGCAAGCCCTAATGAATAAGTGTTTATATAGGGTTGGGATCCCTATGTGGCTGGTCATAAGCTCAATAATTAGGGTTAGGGTTTACTAAATGGCCCATGGGCTTAAGTCATGATCAATCAAATCATTAAGCCATAAGTCATTTCATGAACCCACAAGCCATGAGTTAAATTCACCTAAACTAATCCTCTTAATCCAAAATTACTTTCTAATGACTAAAAGTAGGTTAACCTAAGTTAGACTAGGGTCACCATGGCTAGGGTTAGCTTCTAGGCTAGTCCACTAGGTCTCAACAAGTCAAGGTCAACTAGAATTCACCAATTCAATAAATCATCAAATAATTCAAATAAGTCAAAATGACCAAATTACCCCTAGGCTAAAAATGATAATTAAATCAACTTAATGACATGGTTAGGCTCTAGGTCATGCAGTCTCTAGGGTTTCACTGGCAGCACATCAAAATCACTAGTCATGACTTAAAGCAGTTTTTAAATAGTTTAAAAATTATTAAAAATCTCCAAAAATCATAATATGAAATAAATATCAATAAATAATAATTATAATTATAAAATTTCAAAATTACCCTCATCTGGAAAACTGGTGTTACAACCTGGGCACAGGACTCTGCCACAGAAGTCCCCCAAATGGAGAAGGCTCATACCGTTCCGGGCTCTGTTAGCACAGTGACCTTCTTCCCTCCACAACCAACAACAGAGTATTCAACACTCGAGACTTGGCAAAGAAAAATACTACGATGCCAAGGATTAGGATGTGCGGCACTCTGGCCAGACTCGACAAGGCTCACAAACGAAGGAGGTGGAACTGGAGGAAAACAGCGCTGCTTCACCAAGTATGCACCCAAAGCCATGCGCCCAAGGGAGTGTTTGGGCGCATAGCCCCAACCAGAACACTTCTGTCTTCAACAGGCTGGGCATTCAGAGTCATGCGCCCAAGACTATGCGCCTAGACTCTCTGGACCCATACTATGCACCCACATCATGGCAACTCAAGCGTGCTGTCCAGAAGCATGCGCCCAAGCCCAGTCTCCAAGGCCTATGCGCCCACAACAAAAAGACAGGCCCCAACGTGTATAGCATGGGGCTGTCTTCAAGGACATCACAGAACTTAGGTGTGGGGGTTGTCCCTGCACATGAACTAAGTCTGGATGCGCCTACTCTCCTTACGAACCCGTATGCAAAGCTCGACGATGCATGCAACATGGGTTGTGAGACAAAACTCCCTTCCGCTGACTTGTGTGACATGATAAATCACAAGCGTAAAGCGAGAGAGAACATAACAATTCATAGTGTACTTCCGTGCACCAATATTGTTATCAACTGTTGTTGCTCCAAAGTGACAAGAGTGCCTCAGAGAAAGTCCGTGTTTCGACGGCTGCACTTCTCTGACGACGAGAAGCCACTATGTGTTTCATCCAACATGGCTTCATGGGGTCCCCCTTATGGAAGCCCCAATCAAAGACGGTGGACCACCAACCCAACCTTCTCTCTCAGTTCCACGAGAAGGAGAAGACGAAGTCTACCAACAGATGGCCGACAGGCTGTCACATCTGAAGGAGTCTATATGGGAACTCGATCAAAGGCAAGATTCTGTATGGACGACGAAGATTCCCAAGCCGGGGGTAGCATCCCCTCAGAATCTGAAGCGGATGACCCCCACACTGGGGGTAGCCTTCCAGAGGACGATGATCCCTCCGAATCCGATGGCGACTATCTACCTCCCCTACCTGAAGATGAAGGACTTAGCCACTTGGAGACAAATAGTATCAGCACCAGTTGCACTGCTTCCTCTGTTCATCCTCGTATGCTATCTAAATATATGACGGACGGAGAAAGACCTAAAGAAGCCAGTGATCAGACTAATAAACGGCTAGAGTGTCTCTAAACAGCATTTGCCAAGATCACTGATATGCTTACCAGTATCATGGCAGTTCAAGCTGCTGGGGTTGTTCCTCCACCTCAACAAAATGTCTCAGTCCACGCTAGTCCGGCTCACAGCAATAACCCTCTTTCCCTTCAAAAGGAGTATCATTCCGTTGTGCCTCCTCCAAATCTTGCAAATGCTGGGGGTGGTCCTTCGCCAACCATACCTGAGAACCGTTCAGCAGCCATTTCCCAGCACCTGCTCAATCAACAGGATGCAATTGATTCCCTGGTCGCTCGCCTCGACACCATCTCACACAAAGACGAGCTGCAGAAGATGGAGATATCTCAACCGTATCCTCCTGAGTGAGAGAATGCTACTTGCCCTCCTAACTACAAGCCGCTAATACTGAACTCATTTGACGGTTTGACTTCTCCTCGTCCGCACATGACGTACTTTAACACGCAGACTCTGCACTTGCCCCAAGACGATCCGTTCCTGTCGAAGCTGTTTATTAGCACCTTGCAAGGGGTAACCTTCGAATGGTTCTACAGTCTGCCTGACGGGTGTATCAATTCATTCTAGGACTTGGAGAGGTTGTTCCTCAACATGTTCTACGGGAGTCGCATGCATGTTAGTATGTCCACTCTCATCGAGACCAAGCAAAGGAGGACTGATTCTATCATCGCCTTCATAGAACGCTTCAGGCAGTTAGCACTGAAGATTTCCTTCGGCATCCCAGACTCAGAACTTATGGATACTTGTCGACATAACTTCCTTCCTACAGTAAAGTTTTGTCTAGGTATACATAAGTATGATACATGGCCCACTTTCATTGGGGCCGCTGATGCTGCTGAAAACGACATTCCTAACTTGGAACTACTGGGGTTGAATACACCCAAATCTGAAGACAAAGGCAAGCATCCTCAAAGTAACCCTGTTCGTGGGGGTAAAGGGAAAGAAGTCCTGAAAATCGACACATCCAAAGGAGCTTCCAATTCTCAGGACGCCTCCGACAAGCCTAAGGAGACCTTCTCCTTCGACGAAGACGATGTCATTACCATCTTCCACACATTGACGAAGGGTAATAAGCTGATATTGCCCCCACCACGACGTCCTGCAGAGGCGAGCCAACTCAATGATCCCAAGTACTGTCTTTATCATCAGTACGTGCATTACTCCACCAAGGACTGCATTGTCCTGAAGAAAAAGATACAACAGCTCATCGACAACCAAGTAATCAACCTCGAAGCCGAAGACAAGGTCGTATCTGCTAACATGATCTCTCTTCAGTTTGGCGACTTTCCTCCTACAGAAGTCCAAGACGGCGTGGTCCCGATCCCCAAGGCGATGATGGAAGTCGTCAACCTACCACCAGCTCACAACCCGACCTTGGTCCCACTCACAACTGGATGTGGTGAGATCATGTGGGTCCACCCGGACCTTGTCCAAGAAGTGATGCAGGGGGTAACGCCTCCCAAAGCAAGAAAGGGCAAGAAACTAAAGCCATGCCATATGGTATCCTCCCCCATCTATGAGGTTCTATCTGGCGAGACGCGATCGAGGAAGACTTATCTTCGGACGTACGATCCCGTACAAGAAGAAGCAATACCTCCTCAAGCTCCTGCTGTCCCCACAAGCTTTGAAGCCGGCCCGTCCAAGCCTCAAACATCCAAGTAGAAGGAAACACGGTTTGACAAATCTCTAAAGGCGCCAGCTCCCAAAGGCATGGATCGACCCTACAACTTTGACATACTGGCTCAGCTAGCCAATACACCTGCCAGGTTGTCTCTATTCGATCTGTTGCGACTCTCCAAAGAAATGCAGAAGGCCTTAAGTGAGGCATTGTTACATGCCGACTCTTACCTCCCTGAGGTCAAAGCTCCCGCTGAAGATCCTGTCTCTTGCCCCCACTGCCACAGTACTATGGAAGTGGTGCCCAATATTACCTTCTCACAGGAGGACATGCTACTCAAAAATAATCATTATAATAGACCCATGTACTATATAGGGTATACCAGGGCGATCAAGGTGGACCGCATGCACATCGATCCAGGATCCTCCCTCAGCATCATTCCTAAAAGTTTGCTTCAAATCTTGGGAATCCCTCTACACAAGCTATCCGCAACCAACACAACTATCATGGCTTTCAATGCTGGTCGAAGCCATCCATTGGGCAAGATCCGCCTCAAATGCCAGATCGGTGATCTTCGAACGAAAGTTTCCTGCTATGTGATCGATGCCAATGTATCCTACAACGTCTTGTTGGGACACCCATGGATACATGAGAACATGATAGTCCCTTCCACACTTCACTAGTGCTTCAAGTACGTCAACAACGACGGTGTCGTAGAGACAAAGTTTGCTGATGTCGATCCTTTCAAGGGCATCGAAGCTTACTATGGAGATTCGGTACTTTACCAATCTCAACCCCCCAAGGATGACGGCAATGAAGCTGACAATAAAACTGAAGTAAGTCCATCCTCCAATGATGGTCCCCGGATTATCAAAGTCAAAGGATATACTACTCCAAAAAGTACTCCGAAGCCTCTTACGATTTGGGTAAAAAAGAAGAACCCTGATAAGGTCAAGCCACTGACCATCACTCTCAGCAAGATACCCCAGAAAAAATCTACTAATGCTCGTCCTCCCAATCCTGAAGAATTACCCTACGTGGTGAACTCGGCCAAGACTGTGGCTCCTCTTCCAGATGATGATCCTCTCAATGAGTATATCAATACTCAGAATAATGTACCTTCAGCAGATGATGTTATCCCTGAAGAAGAACTTGCGTATTTCCTTAGTAAAAGTTTATCTTTGAATTACTCCGATGTCTATCAATCTGTAAACCATTACGAGAACGGCATAGGACCACACCTCTATATGCCGGTCATGATGCCTCACCTACGGGAAAAAGTTTACCCAGAAGATATCCACTACTTTATTATTCCAGCCAGAAAAAAGATTAAGAGCTAATCATCTTCGGTCATATAATTGGCGAGAGAAAGTTCGTTCCAGACTCTACTCCTCCCAAGCATAGCACAGAAGCTGACTATGACTCTGGAAAAATACAACTTTTCTGGTATAGTTGGCAGGACAAGAATATCATCCAGAATATGGGATATGACATCAAAAGCGATGAAGGGCTAAATTACGGCCGAGGACGACGGTTGCCAATACGACACTTTGCTCCTCCCGGCAAACCCGAGAACTACTACCAACGAAGCGGTGTTGGTCTAGGCTATGTCTCTCCTCTACCAACTCCTGAAAGATCAGATGATGAAGCAGATCGTTGTTTTCAATCTTCTGATTCCTCCCTCTGGGACTCAGACTCCAGTATTGGCAACATGTTTAAAGCAACTCTGTCCGTCAATATGTTTTTTGTCGACCAAATTACAGACGATGTCCAATCGATCGAACTCGGACATTGGGCTCAAAAGATGGACACCAGGTAGGAGCTGCACTTCGAATAATATGAACCACCTACCGAAGACGAAGTCATCCAAGTCAATCTAGGAGATACAGCATCCTTCAAACCAATCTTCATCAGCAAAAGCCTATCTGGCGATGAACGTCAATCTCTTATACAGCTTATAAGATAATACATCGACATCTTCACATGGAGCTATGAAGACATGCCAGTCTTGGACCCTAAAGTTGGCGTGCACCGCCTGAACATTTCGTTTAAAGCTAAGCCAGTGAAACAGCAACAACGACGATTTCGACCAGACGTCATGAAAGCCATCGAGAATGAAGTCAAAAAGCTCATCGCCAGTGGATTCATTCGCGAGGAACAACATCCAGACTAGGTTGCCAATATCGTTCTAGTCATAAAAAAGAACGGTAAAGTTCGAGTCTATATCGACTACCGTGATTTGAACTCTGCATGTCCCAAAGATGAGTTCTCTCTACCGATCACCGATGTAATGATCGATAACACTTACGGCTTCGAACGAATGTCCTTTATGGATGGGTTCTCAGGCTACAACCAGATCAAGATGTTCCTCGATTACGAGAAGCACACATCTTTTTGAACACCGTTGGAGGTATATTGCTATACGGTGATGCCCTTCGGATTAAAGAATACAGGGGCAACATGCCAGCGAGCCATGAACACAATTTTTTGCGATCATTTTCGTAAAACTGTGGAGTGCTACGTAGACGACATCGCAGTCAAAAGTCATCTCTGTTTCACTTAACAAAATGCCTAAAATTGGCTTTTGAAAGAAAACTAGAAAAAGTACAAAAGTACAAATTGTTCTGGAAAGTATTGCTATTGAAGTCTGATCTGAGAGCGGTCACTTTGTTCCTTGGACCGTACGATGATGAAAAAGAAAACTGCTTGAAGAAGGCGAACAATCGGAAGAACTATGTCACCAGAAAGGTATCGAGCAACGGCACTGATGGCACAGTCGAATGCTTTCTTGCTTTGCTTCACCCTATTTTTGAGAAAAAGTTGAAGAAATACTTCTGGGAATATCACTCTGGAAGTATGCATTTTTTCAGAATCTCCTCTCCCTGTCTCTCTGTTGATCTCTTGATTCTGTAGTATAACTTTGTTCAATATGCAGATTATTCTTAACACAGAATAAGTCTCGATCCAACAAAGTAATGGTGTTTTGTCTTCGAATTGGAATAGCTAAATCTGTCGCTAAACTAGTAAGGGTGTCAGCTTCAAAATTCTGAGAACGTGGTACAAATTCAATGAAGAATCCTTTAAATGAAAGTACCAATTCAATTACCACTTGATGATAAGGAATGAGGTCAGGATTTCTGACTTCATATGTCCCTCTAACCTGATTAACAATTAGTTGAGAATCTCCATAAGCTTCCAGAAACTCAATGTCCAATTGTTTTGCTACTTGGAGACCGATTAACAGAGCATTATATTTAGCCACATTGTTGGAGCATGGCTCATTGAGAGAATAAGCACGGTATATGACCATTTTGTTAGGAGAAACCAAGACGATTTCTACTCCGGAGACAATATTGCCTTTAGGTCCGACCCGTGATGCTCCATCAAAGTATAATTGCCAAATGTCATCCTTTAAAGTCATGTTGTAATCCACAACTTCATCTGGAATATCCTCATATAGCTTCGATGTTTCAGGTATAGGGTGAGCTGCTAAGAAATCAGCTAATGCTTGACCCTTCACTGATTTTTGAGGTACATAGACCATATCATAAGGAGTGAGCAACATCGTCCAGGTAGCTAACCTGGAGTTAAGAATGCCCGATTTTCTCATTAATACCTGAATTGGATTTATTCTGGAGATGACATGAATAGTATGTCCTGACACATAATGTCGTGTCTTTTGAACAGCAAAAACCAAGGCCAGATATTCCTTTTCTACAGGAGTATACCTGTGTTCAGCTCCGACCATCATTCGGCGAAGATAATAAATAGCCTGTTCATGACCCATATCACTTTTCTGTGTAAGAAAAGAACCAAGTGAATGATCTAAGGCTCGAACATATAGCAAAAATGGTTTTCCTACCACTGGTGGTACCAGAACAGGTAGATTTGTAAGGTATTGCTTGATGTCATTGAAGGCTTTCTGACACGCTTCATCCCAGACAAATGATACACCTTTCTTTAGTAAACGAGAGAAAGGTTGGCATCTCCCAGAAAGATTGGGTATAAATCTCTTGATATAAGCAATGTGACCTTGGAAGCCGCAAAGTTCTTTTAGATTGCGTGGAGGACGCATTTTAAGAATTGCTTTGATTTTATCAGGATCAACATGGATACCCTGAGAAGTAATGACAAATCCCAAAAACTTGCCACTGGACACCCCTAAGAAAGACTTAGTAGGATTCATTTTCAATTGATGTTGTCGCATCAACTCAAATACTGTCTTCAAGTCTTGAATGTGATCATCCTTTGATCGACTTTTGATAGCAATGTCATCTACATAACATTCAACTGTCTTCCGTAAATGTTCTTGAAAGATGTTGCTCATAGCCCGTTGATACGTGGCACCGGCATTTTTAAGACCAAACGGCATAACCGTATAGCAGTAGATTCCAAGAGGTGTACGAAAAGCAGTATGCTTCTCATCTCCTGGATGCATCTTAATCTAATTGTATCCTGAGAATCCGTCCATAAAAGACATGCGTTCAAAACCGCATGTATTTTCTATCATGACATCGGTAATCGGAAGTAGAAATTTGTCATTTGGACAAGCTGCATTAAGATCTCGAAAATCTATACAAACTCGGAATTTTCCGTTCTTCTTCATAATAGGAACAATATTGGCAACCCAGTATGGGTGTTGTTCTTCACGAACAAAGCCACATATAATCAACTTTTTGACTTTCGCTTCAATTGCATCCATCATATCTGGTCGAAAATGCCGCTGCTATTGTTTTACAAGCTTGGCATTAGAAAGAATATTGAGTTTATGAGTAGCAACTTTAGGATCTAGACCCGGCATATCCTCATAACTCCTTGCAAAGATATCAATATATTCTTTAATCAGTTTTATCAGCTCTTCCTTTTCATCTTCAGAGAGGTTTTTACTGATGAATATTGGCTTGGACGTAGTTCCGTCTCCAACATCAATCTAGACAATCTCATCCTCTGTAGGTGGCTGTCGCTGTTCAAGACGAAGCTCCCACTAAGTGTCCATCTGTTGGGCCCAAGGGTCATTTTCAAATGGCTCAGATTTACCCTCAGTTTGAACCATGTTGACTGAGAATACACACTCAGATTCATCATAATAGTCTCCTCTAGCATATGAGGAGTGGAATGTATCAGATTCGATGAATTGGATTTCTTCCGAATCTGAGGACTGCGAAGAACTAGAAGTGAATTCTTCTTGTATATCGTCATTAAACATGTAGGACGGATCATATCCCAACCCATGATGAGTTTTCTGGTAAAATGGATCACCACATAATGGTAATCGTCTACCCTTTTCTTGATAAAGACCTGGCATAGTCTTCAAATCATATCCCATACTTTGAATAATCTTGAGAGATTGTTGACTATATTTGTCAATTCGGATTCTTCCTTTATCTTTATCTCTAAGATCATTTGTCTGAGCAACAGAGATATTTCTAGCCATACCAAACATAAAATGGGAATATGTGGATCGATTACGGACAAGAGAGAAATCAAAGAATAAAGGATAAATAATAGAAAATTATTTATAATACTTGAAAACATATTTTTATTAGCTAAAATAGTTTTTAGATATATATATATATATACTTGAAAAATGAAATTGTTTTAAGGCAAACTCTAAGTTTGTTTAATTAATATTTTAGCTCAATCTATATTTTCAAACATAGTTTTAGATAATTCAAAAATAATTATTTAAGGCAAACATAATTTGAGTCAAAAACATCATTGGGTTTGCGGGTCAATAATTTCTAAATAAGTATGAAAATTTATCTAGGGTTCTAAAACCATGTTTTAACATAAAGGCCAAGCCAAATATAATATTTGTATAAATACGTATATATATTTTTAGAAGGAGATTTTGAAAGCTTATTACACCTAATTATACAAAAACCAACTTCTAATAATAACTACATTAACCAAAATCCTTAGTCAATAAAAATATATATAAAATAATATTAATACATATTGTACATATAATATTAACAGTAAAATAACTTATTATTATAAAATACTTATACTGAAAAATCATAATAATAACAATAATAATAATAATAATAATAATAATAATAATAATACTAAACCAAAATAATCAAATAATAACAAAGCTAAAACAAACGAAAAAAAACAAACAAAAAAAAATTAAACACACAAACAAACATCAAAACAATCAAAAAAAGAGAGCTAAAAAAGGCAGCAGCACAGTGCTGCTCTTCTCTTCCCGAGGAGATCACATTAATAGAAAAAGCAATGTACTAAAAAAAGAAGTCAAAACAAAATCAAAAAGAGAGGGGAGAGAGAGGCGGAGGGAGTGGATGTCAGCCGGCGGAGGGTTAGCCCGGGCGCGGCGAAAGAAAGGGGCACGGCGGTTTGGGGGGTGGTCGCAGCCGGCGCTGGGTCGGCCGGAGGAGGATGGCTACGGCGGTGGCACTGAACTGTCGACGAGGCGGAGGAGGCGCACCGCCGGTCGGAGCGGAGCGGGAGGCTGGGTCAGGCCAGTGCAGCGAGGGACGGCCATGGCGGAGGATTGGGGCGGTGAGGAGAAATCGAGGGGGTTTGGTGGTCGGGTTTCGCCGGCACCGTGCGGAGGGGGCGGACGCGGCGGCCAGGGGCGCGGCTGGAGGCTGCGAGCGGTGGAGCTGCCCGAGCTCTCGGACGGCGGTGGTGCGTCTTCGGCGGAGGGCGCCGGTCGGCGGGCGGAGGTGAGTTTAGTTTTTAGGGTTCTTATTTTTTAGGTTTTTGTTTGGTACTGGTTTGGGGCGGGCGGCCGGTCGAGGTGGCGATCGGTCGCGGTGGCGGGGTGACGAAATGGGCGATGGTGGTCGTGCTTTGGGTTGATGGTGGTGGTACCTTGGGTTGATGGACGGTCGGGCCGGTGGCGGTAGAAAGGCCGGGGTGGCCGGAATTAGGCTGGAGTGGCAGGCGCGAGCGGAGACGGGGTTTTGTGTTAGCTGTGGTGGTGGCGGTAGTTATATGTTGGTGATTTGTGAAGGGGTCGGTGACGTGTGGCTGGGGTGGACACGGATTGAGTCGGGGTCGGGGAGTCGGTCAAAGTTGGAGGACTTGGTGGAGGCTGCCAAGGCCGGGGAGGCGGCACGACTAGGGTTAGGAATTTGTCGTGTCGGGATTGTCGACACGGGGGAGAGGATTTGATGTATATGTAAATTATATAGAATAAGAATTTGGATGGTGGAACACGGACACGGTGCACGCACTTCATGGAGAATTTATTTGTGGAAAAATTTTGTATGATAGAAATTTGGAGGAGTACCTGCCTTTTATAGGATGTGGGAATTCCCAATTAGATAAGAATTAGGATTCCTTTAAACCCAATTTAGATATTTCCTAATTTAATTTAAAATCAATCCAAATCCAAATACAAATCAAATTTAAATCAAATTAAATTTTTAGTTTAAAATCCAATGGAATAAATCAAATTGTAAAAATTTAACTATTTAATTTATTCCATAAACTCAAATCAAGATTTAAATGCCACAAAAATTTTAAAATATATTTTTCAAAATACCAATAATAATAATTTCGAAAATAATAAATATTTTTAAATATCTTTTTGAATAAAATATTAATATTAATAAATCTCAAAAATTATATTTTTATTTAAAATAGACTAATAAATAATTGCGAAATATATGTTTGCAGGAATAATGCATACATGATTATGCTTTTTTCTAGTATACAATAAAATATTATTTATGATTAATAACTGCTAAAAACAAAAGGCTTTTATAGCAAGAATAATAATTATATAATATTTTGAAAGTGTATAATAAAATAGAAAAAATGTTTTTTTTCTAAATTATGTACGCTCGCACATATTCGCACTCGACGAGCAACTACGAAAATAAAATTTCGTGTGCGACGTACAATACGACTATACGATGTACAATACAAAATTTTAAATCAGTACCAAATTTAATAAAATAAAAAAATAGTAGAAATTTAGGGGTTTTACATCCTACCCAACTTAAAAGAATTTCGTCCTCGAAATTTAGAATTAGTAGGGGTTGAGAAGACACAAGGGGTATCGATGAGGAACAATCAATAACAAAATCATGCCGTAAGAAATCGTGATCTAGATCATAGATAAAATAATACGGTATGGTCATGGGTAATGAATGAGGGTCACGATTAAGAGAACGAAATAGATTCGCTTAAATTAAGCGATTGGAGGGCCTTGATAGGGCCGAGTAGTTTAGGATTAAGATATAGCAACATCGAGTGAGAATAGTCATAGCCGATAGGAAGGCTAGAGAAGTTCTAGTATAACGTCTTCGCCCTCCTAAAATAGATGAAGGCGAAAGCAATATAGAGTTCGAAGGAGGCGTTTATCGAATACGAATACGTGGTTCAAAGGCGACCGAATAATTTCAAAAGAATTGTCAAGGCAGTCGTGGGTGGGATTCTAAAGGCCAAGTTTAATTATGTTCCACCCACGTAGAATAATAGAAAAAAAAAAGCGAACCAAAGTGTACTTGGTTGATCAGACCATTATGCACCAGTTCTGATTAGACAATAGGCTAGTGAGCGCTCAATAGCATATGTCATGAACAAACTCGATAAAGAATAAGCTTGCAAAAACTAGGCTACATTAGCATCATTAGTCAAAACAGTAAATACATTGGTACGAGAGATTAAGATTTAAAGAATGTAGAATGATTCTAAGTCATACAGTCGTCATATAGTCTTCTTGTCCAAGTCCTTGGTTGGCGAAATGGGTTAGGTCCTCTAGATTCTAGGATCTAAATAAGCTTGCTAATATAGGTCACTAGGTCAAAGGGGTTGCTAGTTCATAAGGTATTCTACCCAACTTAAAGAATTAACTAATGGTGTTTCGGGACAACTAACTAGTAGGGTCAATCTCTAGCAAGCACGAAGGGAAGATAAGAATAGGGATGGAAGAAAGCAAGCAAGATGCAATTGATGAGTCAAACTGTAGATAAAATCGAGGAAAGAGGTCAAGTATATGGATAAGATCCTAGATTTCTAATCCTATACGCAGGCTTGCTTGGTACGGTAAAGTAACCAAACAATTTATCTTAACCTGCATGGGCCACCACAAAAATATGTAACGCCCCAGTCCCAAAATACGTAGGACTAGGAACGTAGACATGCCAGCTGTATTCATACGAAGTACACACCAATATATGGAATCCTCGTATGAATACATAAGCTGTAAAATGCAGTAAAACCACAACTAATCTCATCCACACAAAATAAATGAATAGAAGATGTCATATAAAGATAACGAATTGTCTTGATACAATATGTTGGGCGGAGACAAATCCACTACCAACAAGATAAGAAAAAATACATGAGAAAGAAATAAGTTTGGCGAGCGAAGCGAAGACGATCCAATTGCAATCATCCTCGAAGAAATAGCGATGAATACGGCTAGAGCTAAAACACCTGCGAAAGACAAGAGCACACACCTGGGGAGATAACCAGGTCCTCAGAGGGAGTAACAAGACACATAATATCATGCCATATAAACTGAATAAATATTTCTCAAATAAATAAGTCAATTGAATTTATAACATGGTCCAATACACACCTATTGAACGAGCGTACCATCCCCCCAACCAAACAAGGACAGGAGATTGTAAACTAATTCACGGCGATGTATCTTTCTATGCTATGAATCCAATATGGTATCCGGACCCCAACAAGGTTCAATACCTTCTCATCGAAGTAGTAAGCCACACCTACAACCAAACAAGGACAAGATGTGACGAACTAATCCGCGACAAGTTATTGTTCCAAACCACGGTCAGATACAAGTACCCAAACCAAAAGTATTTGTACCTAACGGATAAAGGTGCCTAACCATTCTAAGTGAAATATAGTTAAGAACAATCCTTCCTACGTATGGGCCCTGGCTAAATAGGATCGGCGTAGTCCCCCTTGGGCACCAGAGGCCCTATCAGTAAGAGCATGACGTTCCGCAGAATCGTCAGTGGCCGTCAGTAATCATAGGTCATCAACCCCGTATCTCCAGCGGAGAGTTCGGGTCACAAGAGAAGTGCATCGAAGCCCATACGCTAAGGAATTGTCCACCCCGCCCAATGCCTGATGTGTTGTATCCACAACACAAAACCACTATAACCACTAAGTCAAACTAGCATGCAACCTCTATTAGCGGTTATTCCTATCGCACGGCTTGTACGTACTGGTGGCCAGCCAATCACGCACTTCCGTGTCCTACATACGACACACAACTTCGTGTTACAACGTGTCACACACAAGGTGGTCCCTTAAATCTAGGTTTAATATGAGAAAAATAATACATAGCAGGAAATATAAATGAACAGTAAGTTCTAACAGTTATGCCATGTATCACAGTTTATTTTGTATAAAGAAAATAAATAATGCATGAAATATGAGCTAAAATAAATAAACAGCAAATGGCAAGATGTCTTGCCTGGTAGGACGCCTGGTGTAGTACAATGATCCAGGTGGCACGATCTGCGACTTCGATACAACAACTATGCATGGTGACCTCTGATGGTGGCACGGACAGTTCCATTGGGTCCAGAAGGGTCAAATTAGTTAAGGTAGACATAAGGTGGTACAAATTTGGTGACAGAATAGGAATATGAGGATCGGTTACGGACAAGAGAGAAATCAAAGAATAAAGGATAAATAATAGAAAATTATTTATAATACTTGAAAACATATTTTTATTAGCTAAAATAGTTTTTAGATATATATATATATACTTGAAAAATGAAATTGTTTTAAGGCAAACTCTAAGTTTGTTTAATTAATATTTTAGCTCAATCTATATTTTCAAACATAGTTTTAGATAATTCAAAAATAATTATTTAAGGCAAACATAATTTGAGTCAAAAACATCATTGGGTTTGCGGGTCAACTATTTCTAAATAAGTATGAAAATTTATCTAGGGTTCTAAAACCATGTTTTAACATAAAGGCCAAGCCAAATATAATATTTGTATAAATACGTATATATATTTTTAGAAGGAGATTTTGAAAGCTTATTACACCTAATTATACAAAAACCAACTTCTAATAATAACTACATTAACCAAAATCCTTAGTCAATAAAAATATATATAAAATAATATTAATACATATTGTACATATAATATTAACAATAAAATAACTTATTATTATAAAATACTTATACTGAAAAATCATAATAATAACAATAATAATAATAATAATAATAATAATACTAAACCGAAATAATCAAATAATAACAAAGCTAAAACAAACGAAAAAAAACAAACAAAAAAAATTAAACACACAAACAAACATCAAAACAATCAAAAAAAAAGAAAGCTAAAAAAGGCAGCAGCACAGTGCTGCTCTTCTCATCCCGAGGAGATCACATTAATAGAAAAAGCAATGTACTAAAAAAAGAAGTCAAAACAAAATCAAAAAGAGAGGAGAGAGAGAGACGGAGGGAGTGGATGTCGGGCGGCGGAGGGTTAGCCCGGGCGCGGCGGAAGAAAGGGGCACGGCGGTTTGGGGGGTGGTCGCAGCCGGCGCTGGGTCGGCCGGAGGAGGATGGCTACGGCGGTGGCGCTGAACTGTCGACGCGGCAGCGGAGGCGCACCGCCGGTCGGAGCGGAGCGGGGAACGGGAGGCTGGGTCAGGCCAGTGCGGCGAGGGACGGCCATGGCGGAGGATTGGGGCGGTAAGGAGAAATGGAGGAGGTTTGGTTGTCGGGTTTCGCCGGCGCCGTACGGAGGGGGCGGACGCGGCGGCCAGGGGCGCGGCTGGAGGCTGCGAGCTGTGGAGCTACCCGAGCTCTCGGACGGCGGCGGCGCGACTTCGGCAGAGGGTGCCGGTCGGCGGGCGGAGATGAGTTTAGTTTTTAGGGTTTTTATTTTTTGGGTTTTTGTTTGGTACTGGTTTGGGGCGGGCGGCCGGTCGCGGTGGCGATCGGTCGCGGTGGCGGGGTGACGATATGGACGATGGTGGTCGTGCTTTGGGTTGATGGTGGTGGTGCCTTGGGTTGATGGACGGTTGGGCCGGTGGCGGTAGAAAGGCCAGGGTGGCCGAAATTAGGCTGGAGTGGCGGACGCGAGCGGGGACGGGGTTTTGTGTTAGCTGTGGTGGTGGCGGTAGTTCTGTGTTGGTGATTTGTGAAGGGGTCGGTGACGTGTGGCTGGGATGGACACGGATTGAGTCGGGGTCGGGGAGTCAGTCAAAGTTGGAGGACTGGGTGGAGGCTGCCAAGGCCGGGGAGGCGACGCGACTACGGCTAGGGTTAGGAATTTGTCGTGTCAGGATTGTCGACACGGGGGAGAGTATTTGATGTATATGTAAATTATATGGAATAAGAATTTGGATGGTGGAACACGGACACGGTGCATGCACTTCATGGAGAATTTATTTGTGGAGAAATTTTGAATGATAGAAATTTGGAGGCGTACCTGCCTTTTATAGGATGTGGGAATTCCCAATTAGATAAGAATTAGGATTCCTTTAAACCCAATTTAGATATTTCCTAATTTAATTTAAAATCAATCCAAATACAAATCAAGTTTAAATCAAATTAAATTTTTAGTTTAAAATCCAATGGAATAAATCAAATTGTAAATATTTAACTATTTAATTTATTCCATAAACTCAAATTAAGATTTAAATGCCACAAAAATTTCAAAATATATTTTTCAAAATACCAATAATAATAATTTCAAAAATAATAAATATTTTTAAATATCTTTTTGAATAAAATATTAATATTAATAAATCTCGAAAATTACATTTTTATTTAAAATAGACTAATAAATAATTGTGAAATATATGTATGTACGAATAATGCATACATGATTATGCCTTTTTCTAGTATACAATAAAATATTATTTATGATTAATAACTGCTAAAAACAAAAGGCTTTTATAGCAAGAATAATAATTATATAATATTTTGAAAGTGTATAATAAAATAGAAAAAATGTTTTTTTTAAATATGTACGCTCGCACATATTCGCACTCGACGAGCAACTACGAAAATAAAATTTCGTGTGCGACGTACAATACGACTATGCGACGTACAATAAAAAATTTTAAATCAGTACCAAATTTAATAAAATAAAAAAAATAGTAGAAATTTAGGGGTTTTACAATTGTGGACACGACACTGGTGTATTATCGGGACTCTTGAGTTGAGCTAAGCATGGGTCTGCTTGTAGCAAAGCTTCACTCAAAGTCTCCCTGCTTTCTTTAGAAAGACGGAGCAGCTCGAATATAGAGAGTCTAGCCGGAGTATTGGCTAACTGGGCTAGAATATCAAATTTATAGGGCTTCATCACTACCCCTTGATTTGAAGCAGATTTTAACGGGACGTCAAAGCGTACTGCTTTCTGTTTTCCCTTTTCAACCACAGATGGTTTAGCAGAAACAGGAGATGGTTGAGCTGGTATTGTTTCAACAACGTCCTCTGCTTCTTTGGAAGATCTCTCATAATCTTTGTGGTACTCTTTCCCCGATCTCGTACCAGCAAAGGTTTCTTCTTCAGACTCAGAAGAATGAAGTACCATATTGCAGGATTTAGTCTTCTTTCCTTTAGTCGTCTTCTTTCGAGGATTTTTATGAGGAAGCTCAGAACCCAATCCAATAGTGGATTTTTGACTTTGAATTTGTAAAGGAAGTCGCATTCCTTTATCATAGTTCAAACCCTCTGCCTTTTAAAAGTAATAGCCCATCTTTTTCATAAGATGGACTGATTGTTGACTGTACAAATGAATGGGCAGTGGACTTTCAATGGATGGTTTAACAGAGAAGGAAGAGAGAGAAACCTCTGTAACCACAGGAAAATGAGTATTCGGGACACGAGGAAAAATTCCTGTATGAGCTTTTTTATAAGAGCAAAGACTTGTTGTGCCCTGTATAAGGGGACACTATTCATAGCTAACCACTGCTGATAAAAAAGTTTGAGTTTAGTAGGAGGAGCCAAACTTGGAGGACATATGCTCAAACCTCCCAGTCTATCCTCCAAAGGAATGCTATCCCAAAGATGATCCAAATCATCAGGATCTGGAACAACATAAGAAATCATGTTGCAAGTTTTAACTTTTCTACCTTTCTTGGATTTTGAAGTTTTACCTTCCTCCTCCATTTCAGGTACTAAGTCAGGATGTACCCACATGATTTCACCATTCTTTAGTGTGAGAGGCAACAATCCTTCATTTTGTTCTATGGCAGGCGGGATATTCACAATCTTCATCGTCGCCTTCGGAATTGGGATAATCCCATCTGGGACTTGTTGTAGAGGAAAACCTCCAAATTGAAGAGAAACCATATTGGTTGTGACTGTATGCTCATCGTTAGTTAAAGCGATGGCATTGGCATTTATCAGCTCCTGGATTTTCTTCTTCAAGACATAACAAGCCTTGGTAGGATGATTTATGTATCTGCGATAGATACAATACTTGGGATTGTCGGTCAGATTCACCTCATTAGGCCTTTTGGCTCCAGAATCTGGAGTTTGCCACTCTTTACTAGACATTGGAATATCCCTGGGATATTACTGTCATCAAAAGAGTATTCTTCTTTTGGCTTGGAAGACTCCTGATTATTCGATGTCGTTTTGGATTTTGAAAGATTAACCACAAGGGTTTCCTTTCATTTCCCATTACGATTGCTGGAATTATTACCAGAAGAGCCTTTCTTTCCTTTGTCCTCTGAGGCAAAGATCATCCCGTGTTCACGAGCCAACCTACCATTGGTCTCGGCAGAAACTGCTGCTATAATAAATGAAGCCCAATCTGTAAATTGGGAACCCGTAAACACGGTAATAGATGGTCGTAGATTCATCTTGCATGTATCAATCAATGCTGAATCTGGCATACCAGGAGGCATCTTCAAAGTTGCTTGTCGGAAACGTTCAATGAATGTCCGGGTATCTTCCTTCTTCTTTTGTTTGATTTCTATTAAGGAGAACATATTTATGTCCATGCCTCCTTCATAGAAGCGGGAGAGAAACATTGCTTTAAATTCTTCAAAAGACGATATGCAATTGTCGGATAGACTACGATACCAAACGTAAGCTGAACCCATCAGGCACCCAATGAAAACTCGGGTAAGAAGAGCATCATTCTTCTGTAGATGCACAGTCATAATATCAAAGTAATTGATATACTGACTAGGAGAAGCCTTTCCATCAAATAATACCATCGATTGTGGCTTGAATTTCGGAGGAAAGGGTACATCATTCTAATGAGGAGGATAAGGTTGCTTAATCCATAACCTCTGGAGCTGATCCTTGTGCTTCAGAACTTCAAACTGTGCTTTTAGTTCACGCACTGCTTGAATAGCTTCACTGGTTTGAGAAAGCACATTTGATTGAATAGTTGTTGGATGTACCGTAATCCCCACCGGAGGTGGTACATCTTCTGGAATGATAGGATCTGGAGATGCAAAATTTTGATTAACAGCAGGCTCTTGATTATTCAAAGGTATATCAACCCCTTGACTATCTTGAGTTTGTGCTGCTCCCTGCACCGGTGTTATTACTGTCGGCTGAGCAGTTTGCTGAGTCATTATTATTTGGTGCATGCTTTGCATCATGGTAAGCATATCCTTTAGTGATTGCTCAACGGCAGAGAGACGTTATTCTGTATTAGCAGATAACGTCTCCGGTTCATCTCCAATAGCATAGAATTCAACCACTCTTGAAGATACAGAGGGATTGGTATAGAGGTATGAATCGACACTATCAGTTTCGGACTCAATAGATTGAGTACCCCAGCTTCTGAATCAGAAGTCTGCAACTGTCTTTGTCTTCATGATCGAGTATTTTGATACACTCCTTCAAAGGAATCAAGAAGTCTGTTGAATTGTTATTGACCTGGAGTTTGGGATGAGTTACGTCTTGGACGTCGTCCTTTGTTGGTATGAGATGCCATGTTGACTGACGCATATAACAACTCATGTTCTTGGTCGTCAACCTGTTGCTGAGGCGCATTGAAACTTAATCGGTCAAAAACTGACCGCTTAGAAGCCGAATAGCAACATTTGATTACAATCTGGTGACACTCACAATGATGATTTTCTTGGAGGAGTGTCACAGGAGATTGTCTGTTTTTATGCTTTTGTACTAGCACCTCGCGTAAATCAGAAGGAGTAGATGGAGTAGTCTTCTTTATTACATTTGGGGTAGAGAAACGTTTAGTCCCTTGTGTATAAAGAAGATTACTGGCTGCATTAGCAGAACCAAACTGTACAATTTTATGCGCTAGAGTTGCGTGCGTAAATCCTGGGATTTTTGAGCACAAAGGACTCCATTAGCATTACGCATAATTTGAAGGTTTGGTACCTTGCGTAAAGCAGTGTAAGAAGGTTGTTGGTTAAAAACAGAAGTTTTACCAACTATGTTTTTATGCTTCATACGTGCAGGTAAATTCACTTTAGATGCACAGGCCTCATTGTGAATTTTATCTATACTGTCACAGACAGGAGATTTACCTTTACGCGTAGAGCGCAAAACATGAGTATCTGCCACGTCACAGACGGGAGATTTTCCTTTACGCGTAGAGTGTAAATTTTGTGTGTCTACCACATCACAGACGGGAGACATATTTTTACGCGCAGAGCGTAAAGCTTGGGAGTCTACCATGTCACAGACGGGAGACATATTTTTACGTGCAGGGCGTAAAACTTGATTTTTATGCTCAGAACGTAAAACCTGATTTTTACGCTCAGAACATAAAACTTGATTTTTACGCTCAGAGCATAAAACTTGATTTTTATGCTCAGAGTGTAAAACTGGAGAGTCTGCCATGTTACAAACGGGAGACTAATTTTTACGCCCATGGCGTATCACCGAAGTAGAGACTGCCTCGTCACAGACGGGAGCCTCCACAACAGGAGTAGGAAGGATTCCTTTGCCTTCAGAGACAGTAGGGAGATCTGATGATGCTTTGGATTTGGGAATCCAAACTTTTCGTGCCTTCCGCGATTTCTGAACATTGGAGCAGCGAGCACTACCCCCAGTTCGGAGCATTTCTTCGTAGGCAGTCTGGTCGAAGTGCACAACCAGAGTCTTCTTTGTCGATCCGACCGATACATCATCATATTGAGCAATTGCCTTCTCATCAGAGGAGAAGGTCGTCCCCAGCAGAGTCGTCATTTTGTTTCACTTAACAAAATGCCTAAAATTGGCTTTTGAAAGAAAACTAGAAAAAAGTACAAAAGTACAAATTGTTCTGGGAAGTATTGCTATGGAAGTCTGATCTGAGAGCGATCACTTTGTTCCTTGGACCATACGATGTTGAAAAAGAAAACTACTTGAAGAAGACGAACAATCGGAAGAACTAAGTCACCGGAAAGGTATCGAGCAACGGCACTGATGGCACAGTCGAATGCTTTCTTGCTTTGCTTCACCCTGTTCTTGAGAAAAAGTTAAAGAAATGCTTCTGAGGATATCACTCTAGAAGTATGAGTTTTCTCAGAATCTCCTCTTCCTGTCTCTCTATTGATCTCTTGATGCTGTCTATGTGAAAAATAAGTCTATTTATAGACTTAACCCTTTGTGCGTAAAAAGCAACAAAATTGGGTTTTTACGCTAGCAACTGTCACCCACGATGTAAATTACCCTCTACGCACGTTGACACGTGTCCCATGTGGAGTTGTGATCTCTACGCATGGTGACACGTGTCCTACTACCTCAAAAATGGGGGGAGCACGTACACACATTCCTCGAGAAGTGTGGCATGAAAGCCACGTGGGCAAACCACGTTCTTAAGTGGTCAGGAAAGATTGGGTGTAAAAAATGACCCGAAATACACTTCCAGCGTAAAGTAGTAGACTAAGTGTAAAATAGCCCAATAATAGACTTCTTGCGTAAAGTGGCTGATAAAATAGCCTTGAGCGTAAAAAGTAGCCCAAATAAACTTTACGCACACGTCAACTTTGAGCGTAAAAAGCTTAGATAGTATTTATGCGTAAAATAAGCCATCTTTTGAGCGTAAAGTAATCCCGTCCACACACTAAACGACAATATTGGTTTCTGTGTAAATCAAATCTCTTCGAATTCTGTGTTATACGCTGTCAGCGAATCATTATGTCAGAATCATCATCACTTGCATTAAATGCATGATCTGACAGCCTGTCCCCAGCGTAAAGTAGCTCGCGTAGAGTAGCTCGCATAGAGTAGCCTGCGTAGAGTAGCTCGCGTAGAGTAGCCCGCGTAGAGTAGCTCACATAGAATAGTTTGTTGACTCTTTTTAACTTGCGTAAAGCTCTATTCTTTTGACTTGGTCTATGAATCACTTTTTACGCTCCTACAGTCTTAAGGGCAACCACCTCCAAGACTTGAGAATGGTATTCGAACTAATGTATGCACACCAACTCAAGATGAACCCAACCAAGTCTTTTTTGGGAGTCTCCAGCGGCAAGTTCCTTGGTTTCGTCATCACTTCAAAGGGTATACATCTGGACCCGGAGAAAGTGAAGGCTATTCTCGACATGCATCCTCCAAGAAACCTCAAAGAGCTACGTGGACTACAAGGAAGGCTAGCCTACATTAAATGATTCATTTCGAACCTCTCTGGAAGGTGTCAACCATTCACTCAGCTCATGAAGAAAGGCGTATCTTTCGTCTGGACTGAACAATGTCAACGCACATTCAACGACATCAAGGCGTATCTTATAAGCCCTCCAGTATTGGTAGCTCCAATAATAGGAAAGTCCTTCTTACTATATGTCTGCGCTATGGACTATTCCTTTGGCGCCCTATTAGCTCAGAAGAACGAAGGCGGCCATGAACAGGCAATCTGACCTCAATCGCACAATAGTGGGTGCCGAGCACAGATACACACCGGTGGAGAAAGAATGCCTCGTACTAGTATTTGTCATCCAAAAGATACGTCACTACGTGTCTGGGCAGACTATCCACATCATATACAAAGTCAACCCTCTCAGAATACTCATGACTAAACCGGGTTCTCTCAATTCCTATTTAGCTACATGGGCAATACTGTTGACTCAATATGATATGATCTTCGTCCCTCAGAAGGCAGTAAAAGGTCAAGCATTAGCTGATTTTTTAGCAGCTCATCCGATGCCGGAATCGTCCAAACTCTACGACGAAATCCTCGACGAAGCGGTGGAGTCTAACACTGCAACTGAAGAAATTCCTATTTGACGAATGTTCTTTGACGGCACATCAAGAACAGGGCCCAAAGGAAACATCATGGCTGGAGTAGGTGTCGTACTCATATCACCTGATCATCTGGTCATACATCGTGCATATTCTTTCGTGGAACCATGCACCAATAATGTGGCCGAATATAATGCCCTAATAATCGGCCTACAACTGGCGAAGCAACTGAAAGTTGACTATCTAGAGGCTTACGACAATTCCAAGCTAATAGTTAGTCAGGTCCGAGGGGATTATGAAGTACGCCACGAAGATCTTATCACCTACCACAGAGCAACAATCGAGCTGGTGTCCACTTTCGCTGGATTCTTCATCGAGCACGTGCCTCGACTACAGAATATAGAAGCTGATGCTCTAGCCGGTCTCGCTGCTTCCTTGACTGTTCCTACCAATACTCAGCAGTCGATCACAGTGTCTGGTCGAGAATTATTCTGTGTGAAAGATGCCTTGCATATTTATCACAGTTACGCAGCGGAAATAAACGTCGATGTCAAAGACTGGAGATTTTCCTTTATAGACTACGCTGTCTATGGAATCCTCCCCGAGGACCCGAAGGAAGCAGTATCCATCCAAAGTCGATCCCTCAGATTTTACTACGACACAGCTACCAAGATGTTGTACCGACGCTCTTATGACGGGCTACTGTTACGATGCTTATCAGACATAGAAGCCAAGCATGCACTCCGGAAGGCTCACGATGGAGTTTGTGGTGCACATCAACCAGACCCAAATTATAAGATCATCTCAAACGAATGCGCTATTACTGGCCCACCATGATAGCGGATGTTGTTGAATAAACAAAGAAGTACAAAGCTTGCCAGTTCCACGCTGATTTCATTCATCAACCTTCGAAGTTTCTACACCCGACGGCAGCATCTTGTCCATTTGAATCCTGGGGCATGGACGTCATAGGACCAATCAGCCCGCCATCCTCCAAAGGACATCGGTTCATCCTAGCTATAACCGATTACTTCTCCAAATGGATGGAAGCCATACCATTTACCGAAGTGAAGACATCAAACATGATCTGTTTTGTCAAACATCATGTCATCTACTGCTTCGGCCTACCATGCAGGATCATCCATGATAATGGTCCACAATTTGTAAGCTATGCGTTCTATCGGTTCTGCGATAAGAATCAAATCCAAAACGTAGCCTCTACTGCCTATAATCCAGCGGCTAACGGGCTAGCAGAAGCCTTCAACAAAACCATTATAAAACTTCTCAAGAATTTCGTGTCTTCAAACGAGTACGATTGGAACGAGAAGCTCGGTGAATGTCTATGGGCCTATCGCACAATGGTCCGAACTCCAATAGGCAGTACGCCATTCTCTCTGGTTTATGGGAGCGAAGCAGTTCTTCTCCTAGAAATCCAGATTCCATCTCTTTAGGTAGCCCTAGCCAGCGAGCTGACTACTGAAGAGAGCTACCGTCTGCGACTCCAAGACCTCGAAGCACTAGACGAAAAATGCCTATTAGCTCAACAGCGTATTAAGCTATACCAAGCACGCCTTTCCAGAGCTTTCAACAAAAAGGTGAAGGAAAGGGTCTTCCAAGTCGGTGATCTAGTCCAAGCAGTAAGAAGACCGATGGTCATGACGCACAAAATAAAATAGAAATTCCAGCCTAAATGGGAAGGTCTTTTCATCATAGAATGGGTGTATTCTAACGGTGCGTACCGGCTGACTAAGCCTGACGGTGACTTGCTCATGATGCCTATCAACGGCAAGTTCCTAAAGAAGTACTATGTGTAACCACTTTTACATAATGTGCACATATGTTCAGTCATATAAATGTACAGTGCGATGTTTATATGATTCAAAAAAAAATCTAACTATTATCCGTATTTCAAGAGTCTTGAATGTGCCCTAGATAATAGGTCCTCTAAATATTTCCCCAGTGGAATCATTTTCGTTTTTGACTCCATCCAAAGTCGGTTTGACAAAAACAAATCACTTCCCTATTACCTCTGAATAGTTTTTCGATAATTATTTCCCCAGCGTAATGATCAAATGTTTTGCCACGTCCACATAACCTCTAAGCAAAGCATTCATCAAATATAGTCATGTCCATACTACCTCTGAACTATCCACTCCTCCCAAATGCTATATATCTTTCCACGTCCATATTACCTCTGGTCAGATATAGAACATCTTCTGCTATTACATCCATATTACCTCTACTAGCAGCTTCATTCAACTTATTATCTATATTCAAATTATTCGAATATAAAATGGATAATTGGCCCACATAAAATTTCCCCAGCGGAATACCCATTAGAAATGTCCTTGCTACGTCCACATTACCTCTAGCATCGATATTTCACAAAACCATATTCACTTCTGAGAAGATTCTTTGTTCAGTACTTAAACGTCTATCGAAAGATGAAAAAAAGGTACAAGAGCCGTGACGGCCAAAAAGAGAGAAAAAGAGAGAGGAGGGTCCTCCAGCGAGATACCCTTTACACAAATGCGGTATTTGGCTCTCTAAATACAAGCACCACAGATATCACAAGCAAAGAGTGGAGCGAATGCATTTCTGTTCATTCAAAATCAGTTACATTCACAGGACTACATCTCATGAGCAAAACAAAAAGTTCTCCATCTCTTCATTTGGGTAAAAAGTAAAAGGTTACATTGATGTCCGAAAAAAGGGAAAATCTGTAACGCATAGCTTGATCAGCTTGGCAGCACCACGCTTTCGTCGAAAAGTGGTTTTGTAGCCCGCGAAGGAGGTCATGTTTTACTGTTGAGCAAGCAAACAAGGCTGTTAAACCTTCGAAAAGCTACACAGAGGAGGGCAAATATAGCATGCTAAAATATCTAAAATTGATGTTCTCCTCTCCTCCATATGGCGGACGTCGTGGGCCTATTTCTTCAAGAGACCATACCTTCAATACAACATCTCTAGTGTTGCTTTTGCCTACTTGAAGAGCCGTGAAAGAAGAACCTTCACGGTAATACCCGACTACCGTCCGACTCCTCGATGTAAAAAGGTTCTTCCTACCATCTGAGGAAAACCCTTCCAAAACACGAAGAGTCCTGAGCTCTCTGATGTGGGTGTCAAGTATCGCATCTTCACCATGCTCAGAATCGCCAATACCAGTCCTAGAGAAATTTCCAGCCAGATCCCTACAGAAAATGAAAAGGGGGCAGAAAAATAGTCAGATTCAGAAAATCGTAGGAAAAACTAAGTTCTGAAGAGCTTCTATGCGCCCAAAAGGCTATATGCCCGAAGGAGATATGCGTCCAACACAAAGACATGTAGGCGCATAACGTGCCACAGCTTAAAGGGCACATAACATGGCAACACGTGGGCGCATAGCACACCACAGTATTGGCACATGACTTCTGTGAGCGTATAGTAATACCCACAGAAGTATGTTGCCCTAGACGTAAGCGCCCAGGCAGAAGAGAAGTCTGAGCGTCGTAAATTAACGTTCGAGACTTCATTTTTTGAAGCATGCCCTCACCCAAAATCGGGTCCTGGACCGCCGAGGACTCTGCCGCAGGAGGAGAGCCACCCAATGCAGCACCCTTGCCCTTCGTGAATCTCTTGACAACCTTGGGAGACATGATTCTCAACGAAAGAAGATGAAGAGTTTTCTGAAAAATTCAAAGAGAAAGGAGTAATGAACTTTCTATCTCCCCCAGGGTCTATTTATAGGCACTGGCCACTTCTTATGCGCCCACATACTCTATGCGCCCATTTTGGTATATGCACCCATTGCAGCCTATGCGCCCACGTGAAGGACCGGCTCTCTGCATACTATGCGACTGTCTCTCGCTGACGTAGACGACATATAAAGGATGGACTGCTTCAAATTCTGTTTCGATGAATCTGTCAGTTCGGATTTTGAGATAAATCTTAACAGTCGTATCTCCCTGATAGACTGGCCAAATATTATGCGCCCAAGGAGAGGGTCGTGCTATGCACCCATTGTCTCGCGAGAAGACGATCTATGCTTCTTTTAAAGTATTTCGAACTTGTTCAAAGTGTCGAAAACTTTGAGGGGGGGTCCCTTAGAAGCATAAAAAAATTTCAGCAAATATAGCTCCATGCGCACAAAGACAAGTGAAGCTCCATGCGTCCAGTCAATACTATGTGCCCACTCAATGAAGCCTTATGCGCCCAGTCAAGTGTAGTTCCATGCGCCCAAGACTAGCTCCTCCGAAAGGAGGGCTCATAGCCTGAGACATGGCTATGCGCCCAAGCCTGACTCAGTCAAAACCACGATCAAAACGTGCACCGAAGCGCATGGCCACGTCAGTTTCCACGAGCAGTCGTACACCGAAGCATGCGGCCACGTCAACACCACGATCAACCCACGATCTTGCAGCCTATATGCTCCTACATACTATGCGCCCAAAGCAGGACTATGCGCCCACATAAGAACCATCGTGTCTCTTCATATGGACGCATAACATCATTCCAACCCGAGAACGACTATAAAAGGGGGCCTCATCCCTCTTCAAACACACAGAACGGAGAGCATTTTCAAGAGCCAAATTGCTGCACTTCTTGCCAGTTAGCCGAGAGTTAGCAATTTTTTTAGGTTTTCTCCCACTTTTGTAATCGGAGTGTCAACGGAGTAAAGGAGCAACTGTCGCTCGATCTCCATCATTCCATTTCCCAGAATTCTTTTTTTTGTACTCGGGGATCCTCAGCACAGGATCTCTCAGGCATATTCGATTTGTGGTGCCTTGCGCCAATAAAAAGAAAAGACAGCATTTTCTTCTTCCTTTTTTGTGTGTGTCGACATGGTGGAGGGTGGATGGCACGATCATATAGTCATGTATTCACGAACGCCCCAAGAGGATGTTGTAGGATGTGTCTACATCTATGATGTAGCAGGTAACCTCTGTCCTCAGGTCGCCAATCTGACATTTCAATCGGATCTTTACTAAGGGATAGCTCTTTCCTGATACTACTAAAATAACCCAGATTAGCGACGTCAGGAGACGTCGCTAAATACAGGAAATACGTCGCTAACAATGATTTACGACGTATTTAGCGACGAAAAACCTACGTCGCTTATAGGCAAGTCGCAGATGGCAATTTAGTCGCTAAACGTCGCTATTTGCGATGCGTAGTTAATCGTCGCTAGACGTCGCAAAATGAGTGACAGATAGCGACGTATAAGTACGTCGCCAACATTGCGACGTAAAGCGACAACTAGCGACGCTTCAAAAGTTTATAAATGATGACGAGGCATGGCATCCACGTGGCCACGTGGGCAAAGTAGCGACGTATATTAGCGACGTCGGACGACATAACGTCGCTAGTTAGCAACGTATAGCGACGTCTCACAGACGTCGCTATACGTCGCTATACGCAGAACGTCGCTATACGTCGCTAATATAAAAAAAATTAAAAAAATATAATTGATATTTTTGTTATGCTGTGTGTCTGTGTTTATAGTGTGTGTGAAGTGCAGTGTTCGAACCATCGACAGTTTCGCTTACTGTTGTATGTTTTATCTTTGATAGAAAGAGCAACAGTTCAGGGTGCACTTCTCAGAGCTTCCTCTTCACGTCCTTCACCTTCTCGGGAACCTTTACGACGTCCGAGAAAGTGAAGGACGTGAAAATGAAGCTCTCAGAAGTGCACCCTGAACTGTTGCTATTTCTATCCAAGATAAAACATACAACAGTAATCGAAACTGTCGATGGTTCCGAACACTGTATTTCACATTCACTGTAAACACAGACACACATCATAACAAAAATACACAATATTTTTTTAAAATTTCGGTAGCATCTCCTTTGTATATCAGATCATCGCTTATAACCCAGCGTAGGTATATTTGTCATCCCGTCGCAGATATCACAAAGTAAATATCACAATAAAAATAGGAGGCAGTGCAAATGAAATATCACAGACACATCCTCACAAACATCCAATAGAGTCAAATAAAAATGAAAGATGATAAAAAGTCTCCCACCAAGTGTATAAACAACAGTGTATGAATAAACAATTTGCCCATAGGGCCAATACATACAAGTCATAAAAAAACCAATAAAATCACTGCGGACCCCTGCCGCGCAACTGGGATAGAATGTAGTCATACTGCTCCTGGGTGAGCTGTACCGTAGGGGCAGTAGGAGGCAGTACAATGTCTGGAGTCGGCGTCGGAGGCAGTACAGTATCTGGAGTCGGCGCCGTCGATGGACCCGGAGGAAATACCCTCTCTAGCTTGCATATTGTTACCGCAATGTCCTTCTCTTGCTTTTCTAGACGATCAACGAGCAATTTCTTAGAACAAAGATCCCTGAAGAATATGCTAAGCTCCGTCAATGGATCCCAAACTGCCTGCGGTAAGAATTCCCGAAATGCAATCGGAATTAACCTCTCCATGAATACGTGACAATCGTGGCACTTCATACCCGTCAATTTGTTTTCCTTCGGATCGACACATCTTCTCAGATTTGACACATATCCGTCTGGAAATTTTAGGCCCTGGATCCACCGACAAAGTCTCACTTTATCCTCCTTGTCCAGCGAAAAAAATTGACTTCAGAAGGAACTGTTTTTCCATTCTGCTTGTATCAAATGCAACGCAGGGCGTTTACATATTTCTTTTGAGTCCAACCTGGCCTTGGGATTGTCTTTCGTTTTTCCCTTTACGTCCATCACAGTATTAATTATGTTATCAAACACATTCTTCTCAATATGCATGACATCAAGATTATGTCTGATCAGATTGGTACTCCAGTATGGCAGATCCCAGAATATGCTCCTCTTTGTCCAGTTATGAACTCTACCAAATCCATCGCACTTGTACCCAGTTGTAGGATCTTCGATAGCACTTGGAAAATCTTTAACCTCCTACCATATCGTGTCTCCGCACCACCTTGGGGGTGGATCACCCTTCTCTACAACGCCGGCACGGAAAGCATTCATGTTCCTTCTGAACGGATGATCTTTTGGCAGAAATTGCCGATGACAATCAAAGAAGCACGGCTTTCCGCCGTATTTCAAGCGGAAAGCCTTACTACGGTCCATGCAATACGGACATGAGAGACGGCCATGAGTGCTCCATCCAGATAACATTCCATAGGCCGGAAAGTCGTTGATGGTCCACATAAGGGTTGCCTTCATCTAAAATTCTGCTTCCTGGAAACATCGTACGTGTTAGCGCCTACTTCCTATAACTGATTCAACTCATCTATCAAAGGCTGTAAGTACACGTCAATGTTCTCTTGGGATTGTTCGGACCAGGAATTATAACGGTTAGAAACATGTACTGAGTCTTCATGCACATCCAAGGCGGTAGGTTATACGGAGTAACAATCACAGGCCAGCACGAATACTGGGATCCCGAAAGACCAAAAGGAGTAAAACCGTCAGAAGATAGTCCCAACCTGACATTTCGCGGATCTGAAGCAAAATCTGGATACACTCGATCAAAGTGCTTCCACGCTTCTCCATCGGATGGGTGATCCAACACTCCTTCAATCTGTTCTCGCATGTGCCAACTCATATTTTCGGCCGTCTCTTTCACCATAAATAATCTTTGCAACCGCAGCGTTAAAGGCAAGTAGTGCATTGAATCGGTCGGTCTTCTTGCACCGGTAGACCTTCCTGTACTAGTTGTCTTATAGCGATCAGCACCACAAAATCTGCACACATCTGTGTCCTTATCGTCTTTGTAGTACAGCATGCACCCATTGCGACTAGGAATCGATTTTCTCGTATCCCATCCAGAGCGATCTCACCATCCTCTTAGACCGGTAGAAGTCTTTAGGCAACTTAGCACCCGCCGGCAAGATCTCTATAATCAACTCCAACACTCGGTTGTAGCATTCTTGCGACATGTTAAAATCTGACTTAATGCTCAACAGTCTTGTAACCACCTCCAACGGTGAATGATCCTCACAACCAGGATACAATGGAGTCCTTGCATTCTCCAGCAACTCCATGAACTGTGCAGCATCGGCGTTCGGTGCCTCCTCAGGTGCATCATGAACGAAACTAGGCCCCGCAGCGTCGAAAACCATGTTCACGCACCCGTCGTCGTATGCATGATTATCTGAAACAAAATTAGGTCCCGCATGCATATACGGCTCAACGTAAGGCTTCGGCTCTGATGCTAAAGACACAAGTTCTCCGTGTGCGGTCCACTGATAGTAATTAGGCGTGAAACCCCTCGAGTACAAATGATATGTCACTTCCACTTCTGGATAATATTTCACGTTATGACATTTCACACACGGACACTTAATTTTGGTGCCGTCCATGTACTGAGGGAACGCCTTAGCAAACTGCAGGAACTGCTCTACTCCCGCTATGTATTCATCCCGCACACCACACATATCATCAGGACGACGATTGTACATCCATGAACGATTCTGCAAGTAGTAATTCATATCCTATTTGAAAATAATTTTGCAAAGATGGACACACATTATCCAACAGGCACAAATTCGTATATAATATCTTATTATGGGACACACATTAGTAGCGGACAGTTACTAATAACAATGATATTGACCGATACCGATACGGTTTGGCATGTTCCGATCGATACCGACTGATACCAAATATTGACCGATACCGACATTGGCATATTCCGATACTATACAGACCGATACCGATACCAAATATTGACCGATACCGACTATTCGCATGTTCTGATACCGATACTATACAGACCGATACCGACATTGGCATGTTCCGATACTATACCGACATTGGACAGTTACTAATAACAATGATATTATCCAACAGGCCGATACCGATACGGTTTGGCATGTTCCGATCCGATACAGACCGATACCAAATATTGACCGATACCGACATTAGGGGTCTTTGTTTCGGTCAATTCAGCAAAACCAATCGGTAAGGATGACTACTATTTCATATAATTTCAAAACTACTAAGAAATAATGCTGAAATACTTAAAATTATGCCTAAATGTATAAAATATATGTTTTTAAATGTAAATAATTTATTAATAATTATTTGTTTTCCGATACCAAAGTTCGATACTCCGATACGATACCGCCGATACTACCGGTATCGCCGATACCAATACTCATAGGAATAGTCCGATACCGATTCCGATACCGATATTGTGAACCTTGGGTATATATCGTCAACATTTCAGATTCTTAAAATGAATTTCAAATGGATTTCAAATGAATTTCAAATGAATTTCAAATGGTATATATCCCTACATTTTGTGAATCCTTTGAACAAAAAATAAAATCCTATAATGTGAAGTAGGCATGCACGAAGAAAATTTCTTTTCGAGCCAACAAGATTTGTAACGATCCTAACATTTGGAAAGAATTAACATCACCATTATATATCATAATAAATCATAAACATAAGCAAGGAAAGGAAGTAGTTAACATGGCATTGTCTTCCAAAGTTCAAAATGTCATGAGCCCGGTTCATGTCCTGCTCTTACTGCTACTACTACACCTACTTCGGTCCATTTGAGTCACATCTATTCTCTCCTTTCTTTCTTTTTTCTTTTTTCTTAGTACCACTTGCAATATGTGACAGAGAAATCTATCGACCAATATTAATGGCAGTAGACCAGCATTCAATGGAGACCAAGAGGAAGAGCGAGAGAAGCAACAAAATCGTACTCGATAAAGAAAAGTGGCAGACTGTACCCACCCCAACCCTCCCCTGCCTTCCCTCCCCCCTCCCCCCTCCCCCCTCCCCTGCCCCCCTCTCCATACCCCTGCACCCACCCTAACCAAAATATACACTTCACCCCTGCCCCCCTCCCCCTACCCCTGTACCCACACCCTAACCCTCCCCTGTCCCCCCTCCCCCTCCCCCCTCCCCCCTCCCCTGCCCCCCCTCTCCATACCCCTGTACCCACCCCAACCCTCCCCTGTCTTCCTCCCCTGCCCCCCTCCCCCTGCATCCACCCCAACCATGCCCCCCTCCCCCTACCCCTGCACCCCCCGGGTACCTCCACCCCTCCCTCCACCCCTCGACAGTAAGACCCCCCAACCCCTACACCCAACCCCACCCCTCTCTCCCCCCTCGACAGAAAGACCACCCCAGCAGCTAGGGTTAGAGTTCTCATGTCCGTGTCTGTGTCTAGATAGCTAGGGCTAGGGTTAGGGTTTACCTGAGGAGGGTGGCTTCGTCGGAGGATGGAGGCGGCGAGGAGGGTGGCTTCGTCGGAGGAGGAAGCGGCGAGGAAGGCTCCTTCGTCGGAGGAGGAAGGCTGGTCGCCGGAGGGAGGGGTCAACGGGCGAGCGGGGTCTCCGGAGGGAGAAGGGGGAGGGTCTCGCCGGAGGGAGTGGTCGCCGGAGGGGGAGGGTTCGCCAGGGGGAGAGGAGAGAGCGGGAATAAATTTTTGGGTGAAAATTTTAGGATTTCGATCGGGCCAGGAACCCTATATGAAATAAAACAGCGACGCCTACATGAAATGTCGCTAAACGTCGCAAGCCAGCGACGTAAATTATACTACGTTGATGAACGTCGCTACTCAGCGACGTACAGCGACGTGTAGCACAAGACGTCGCTATATGCAATTATTAGCGACGCGTATTTCCGCCGTCGCTAATATACGTCGCTATTTAAGCATATTTTAGTAGTGTGAGTTGAAACTGCTAATGGTGGTATTGGTCGCCATTAGCCGATGCATAGGGATGCCGAGGACTTGAAGCAAGCTTTTGGGGATGATGCTTATTGACGAGCCAGGATCGATGTGTATCTGATCCACCTTGATGTCGTCTATGTACCCACTATAGTACAAGGGGCGATCATGCATGTTGGTCGTGATCAGCATGTCCTATGGGGTGAATACGATGTTGGGAATTACATCCACACAGTTGCTGCCCTGGAGATCTGCCGACAAGTCTTCCCTTGTAGGTTTGGCCTTGGCTAAGTAAGCATCAGCATTCTGGAGTGCTTCGCTCAATGCGACACGAAAATCCTTGGAGAGCCTTAGGAGCTCGTATAATGACAACTTTGCCGACGTATTAGCCAGTTGTGCTAACATGTCAAAGTTGTAAGGTCTCTCCAGCCCTTGAGGTACATCTTTACGGAGCGGCCTGTCAAAGCGGGTTTCCTTCGGCTTGGACCTGTCTGTCGATGGAGGCTGAGATGGCCCCGGAACATCAGTAGCGGGCAGCATTGCCGGTTGAGGGTCCTCAACTGAACTACCCGGAGTGGGCTGGACTTGTGCCCCAGACCGGGTAGCAACGACCGCCGCTTCCTCAGCTTCGATTGAAATTGTGTGGCAGGATCTGGACTTCCTGCCTTTCTACTTGTTGGCTGGAGATGACACGCGTGGGTAACTTCGGGCACTAAGTCAGGGTGTACCTACATGATCTCTCCTCGTGACGTGGTGAGAGGTACCAAACCAGTCGTCAGGTCCCGGACGGGGCAAAGATTAGTAACCTCCATCGTTGCCTGGGGGATAGGTATTATCCCGTCTTGAGTGCTTGTTGGAGGGAAGTCGCCGAACTGAATTGACACCATATTTGTCGCCACAGTAACCTCTTCAAAGTCTAGCGACAGAGATTTGGAGTCGATAAGATTCTGGATGTACCGCTTTAATTGAAAGCAGTCTTGAGTGGCATGATGAACATAGCAGTAGAAATGGCAGTATTTTGGGTCCTTTATCTCTGCCGCTCAGGGCTCGCGCCTTGGTGGAGGGAGTTGGATCATGTCCCCTTGCAAGATCATGTCGAAGATAGGCTTGACATGACTATATTCGAAATAGTAATTAACCTGGGGCCACTGCTCCTCTGTCTGCTTTTGTTCAGGCTTCTTGGTCGTACCGGCGACCAGGGCCTGGTTACCCTTATTATCCCGGTTATTGGAGGTGTCGTCAGTGTTGTTGTTATTAGAGGCGGTACCAGGATGTTTGCTTTTGACCTCTCCGACTGGGATGTGTAATCCCAGTTGGCGAGCCTTCTTTAACTTCGCTTCCGCATTAGTGGTGCTTATGATAAAGGTCGTCCAATCCCTGAACTGATCTTCACCCATCCAGAGGCTGATTGCGGAGAGCAACTTCTTCTGGCAGATTTCAATCAAGGAGCTTTCAGGATTGCCATAGGGCAATCTCATTGCAGATTGGCAAAACTGCTCGATATAGTTCCTTGTCAGCTCCTTCTTCCCCTGAACGACGTCCATGAAAGATGATATTGTCACATCATGTCCCACTTCGTAGAATCGTTCTAGGAACATGTGCTTGAAGCCGTCAAAAGAATGGATGCAGTTGTCAGGAAGGTTGCGATACCAGTCGAACGCGATCTCCTCTAATGCTCCGATGAATAATCGTGTGAGGATGGCGTCACTATACGGCAAGTGGTCGGTAGTGACCTCGAAATAAGTCATGTACCGACTAGCAGAGGTCTTTCTGTCATATGAATCGATATAAAATAGCTTGTACCATGGTGAAAAAGGCACATCTCTCCATGCAACGGGATATGGCTGCCGTATTCTGAGGTCTCGGAAGGAATCTCGGTCATTGAACATTGCCCGAAGCTCCTAGACTTTCCTTCTTGCCTCCCTTGCTTCATCTGTAGCTGAAGGAGCGGAGACTCCTAGAGGATTGTCAATCAAAGGAGGAGCGGTTATGTTGGAGTCTGCGTTGACCGCGGGTCCCAAGCTTGTTCGTCCAGACGTCCTTGCTGGTTGAGTCGGCAAGACAGCGTTGATTTCATCTACTGACTTGACCAAGGACAGGAGCATGGCTTCAAGTACTTCTAGACGTTGTCGGTCAGTAAGCGCTTCATGATCATCGTCGGCCATAAAGACTGTCCGTACGCGGATAGAAGTGGAAGGGATCGTAGCAGAGGTGCTCTTCGTGTCGTACCCTCGTACCGAGAAATCATCGGGGAATGTCAGAATGTCTTCCTCCTCTGACTCGGAAGGGGTGATACCCCCTGAGCAGGAAGCCGCATTATCTTGGCAAGGATGGTCATCTTCAGGGACGTCTACGTCTGTTGCGTAATTCTAGTGGATTGCTACCCCCTGTGTAAGCTCTTGGAACATCGGGTTGTCGTATACTTTGAGGGGACTGCTACCCCTGGCCTCATCTACCCCAGGAAGGTCAAGAATGCACCCTCAGGTGTTGGAAGCATCTTTTTGGATCGAGTGCCTAGGTAGACACCCCCTGTGGTTGTCGGTGGCAGTCCTCCAAACGAGAGTTTTCTTACAATGCTGGCAGAGATTGCCAGGTTGGAAGAGCCTGTCTTATTCCCTCCCTTGCCGGGAAGAACCTTCTGGGTTGAATTACAGGAGGCAAATAGAAATTCCTCGTCTCTCGGGATTTGTACCTGTTTCTGAAGTTGTTGTTGGAAAGGTGCTGGCTGCTGCAGTCGTTGGAAAATGGACTGCCGACCTTCAAGTGCTGCCAACTTGTCGCAGCAGCAGTTAATGATGACTTGGATGCAACGACATCCCGAGAGGGGCTCATCGCATGCCAAGGTTGCTTCCTTCTCCTTGCATTTGTGAGTAATCACCTCTCGCAAGTCGGTAGCGGATTGATCTACCTTTGCAACCCATTTATAGACTTGGGTATCCCTAGCACACGAGTGTATAGGTGTCATGTTTGCTCTCTGATCTGAGGCTAGTGAAAGCACTTGCTCTCGATCAGTTAGAGGGAGACTTTTGAGACCCACCCTGTCCGTCAGCCCTGGGGGACTGGACGTAGGTGATTCTGTATAACTTTCCATCAGGAGCTCGTATAACAGTTAACTGTGCCCGCTGACGGTCAGCAACTTGGACAGTTGACTGGGCTTGTTGGGCCCGCACTGTCCTAGACTTCTTTGACTTAGCACCCGAAGGCGCTATAGTAGAAAGAGTCCAGATTGATACATCCTACATTCTCAATAGGCCGTATAGAGTCGGGCCCGCATGAGAGACGGTCGAACACAGAGCTTCTGACAGGGCCGCGTGAGACACTCTGCGTATGGCCAGGATTGGCTGTCGTATGGGCCATCTGCCTGCGGCCAGAGTCGGCTACCTGCATGGGCGATCTACATGCGGCCAGAGTTGGTTGTCGCATGGGCGATCTGCCTGCGGCCATAGTTGGCTGCCGTATGGGCGATCTGTCTGTTAGCCAGAGTTGGCTGTCGCATGAGTCATCTGCCAATCTATCTTATGCGGCCTCTTCCTCGTCCGCATGAATTTTCTTTGTGCCCCCAAAAACTCAGCTTTGTAGTATTTTCCTTTACTGGATTTAGGAACAGTGGGGTTATCTGCGGTCGGAAGCAAGGCCGCAGGAGAGTCTTGACCACCGTCTTGGGCCGCAGAAGGAGCTTCTTCGAAAACCTGGTCGGGGGCAACAGTTTTGATCTTCGACATGCTGTGGGCTCTCTTTGGGTTGGCTCGCTTCTGCGATGGGCTGGCTCTCCCTTCAGAGAGCATTTCTTCGAATGATCGTTGGTCAAATCGAACCACGAGCATTTGCTGGATGAAACCGAGCTTGGATGCCTCAGATTGTGTCACCAACTTCTCATCAGAAGAGAAGGATGTCCCCAGTAGTGTCGCCATCGTGTTTGCCATTAAATATCAAGCACAACAAATTAGAAATGAATTGAACTTGATTTCAAACTCGCTTGTACAAGAGAAAGCCTAGAAAGAAATCCTAGGAAACAATCTAAGTACAATTGTTTAGTTTTGATTTTGGGAGATGACGACAGAGGCTCGGGAAAGTGTAGCAACTCTGCCTTACTCCTTGGACTATCTGACGCGCACCTTCCTCTCGAAGAAATTGCCCTTCATAGGTTACCAGCCTTGGATTGCCAACCCTTTGCCTGGGTGTAGTACCCTGTTATTTATAGTATTTTCTGCAATAGTAGATTTTTGGGCCGCATAAAGGGCCACGTGGCCACGTGTCTCTCACAGCGCACAAAGACTCGATCTCGGGCTGCCAGCTATGGAGGTTGTTGAGATTTTGTTGTAGAGAATCTGGGTGGTTGAGACTTGGTCAGCCAGCCATTGTGTCTTGTCGCTAAGATAGGATCAGTCTGCTTGAGTCATTTTGAGCCGCATAGGCCCTTCAGAGTTCGGCCATGCTGGGCCACATAAAACTCATGCGGCAGTCTCCTTTATTCCGCATGTAGCATGTGGACTTTTGAACCGCATAGGTTCTATATTCTGGGCAGCATAAAGCTCATGTGACTCAGATTACAGTTACCCTTGGTCGCATGAAGTACATAGATTGAGCCGCATAAGGTTCATGCGGCTCGGGTCACAGTCTTTTTAGCCGCATGGAAACCTCGTATGTAAACATAACTTGTGAAATGCATTTAACCATGACCACTAAATCTTATCCATAATAAGAAAATAAAATTATAATAAATCAACAACGAATTTATTATTTGAACAAAAGTTGGGTGGAGACGGATCCACTACCAACTAAAAAGAGAAGAAATACATAACAAATGAATTTGTCGAGCGATGCGAAGGTGATCCAAGTGCAATCACCTCGGAGGAAGAGAGTAAAACATGGGCTTGGCTAGAGCACCTGCGAAACATCACAAAGGCACACACCTGGAGAGATCACCAGGTCCTCAAAGAGACGTAACAAGATATAGGAAGAACATGCGATAAATACTGAATTTAAATTATGGTATAACATCACAAAGTAAAAGTAAAGTGTCCCAACCATAACACGGCCCAATATCCCATCATCGAAACAGTGGACTACCCCTAAAACCAAACAAGGACAAGGGGTAGCACACTATTCCGCGATATGACATTGCCCCGTGCCATGACTAGAACGAAGTGTGACATGACATTAACTAAGGTCACCTAACCAATCTAATATGCAATTTAGAAGACATCTCGATGTATGGGCAGGTGTAGGTTGACTCCTCCAAGGCTAACTCATAACTCACGACACATATGTCAAGTACCAATACTATCAGCGACATAACATGAGGCTAGCGGCCCACGTGACCCATCAGTCCACATAGCTCGAGGCTAGTGACCGTCGCGACACGACTACCGTAATCAGCAGTTACTACGGCTTTTGGATTTGGGTAGTCCATACATCTAACTGTCTTCACCCTCCCAATGGTCACTGTCAAAAGGTAGTCCGCTAAGACTAGGTCCACATGCATATTAAAATACAAGCAAGAAAAATAATTGAAAGCAAAATAAAGTAACTATAAACAGCAAGTCGTAGATCCAACTAAAAATAAACAGGAAATAAATATGCAGTAATCAAATAAAGAACATGCAACTAATTATAAACAGTAAATAAGGCAAGATATCTTGCCTGGTGTGACGCCGGATATGGTGCGATGATCCGACAAGTCCTGATTTTTCCAATAGCCGGGATCAATGTGTAAGGGTCCAAAATTGCGAGAAATTATGAACGGGTGATCAGTCATGATCAATGATGATAGTCGAGGAGTATTTGTGGAAATAATTACATATACTATTCTTATAATATGTGAAACTAGGTTTTAGTCAAATTACGTTTTTAGACAAAAATAAAAATAGTAAAAAATCATTTTTAGGCAAAAATTCTAAGTTTTGTCAAAATAGCTTTCTAAATAAAAATGTTTTATTGGTTAGAAATTTAGATGAATACTAGAATCCATAAAATTATGATTTTTTTTAGGTAAAACAAAACTATAGTTTAAAATAGATCACAATACTTTAGTGATATTTTAGGTAAACATTTAAAATTCTAAGAATTCCTTTATAATACCCGAAAGTGATTATTTGTTAGTAAAATATTTTGGATAAATAGATAAATCTAGATAATTGTTTAGGCCAGAACACATTTTTTATATAAAAGTTTATGCCAAAAATTGCTAGGAATAATATTTTAGATTTCTAAATCATGTCATATATACTATATTATGTACCTATACATTAATATGTATGTACAGTATATAAAAATAACAAGGAATTTTTTCATCATATTATAACTATTATATTAAAATATACTAATAGTACTGCTAATAATGTTAGCAATAACCTTAATAATAGTACCAATAAAAACAATTAACTATCATCATAATTACACTTCTCACTCCGACTTGATGGCTTCTTTACACTCTACTCGACTCGATGGCTTCTTTAAGAAGAGACTGGAGAGAGAAAACACAAAGGAAGAAAGTAAGAGAGAGTGGAATTGAGGGAAGAGAAGTGATGACCGCAGACAGATAGGGAAAGGAGGAGAAATTGGGGGACTTACCGGTGGCGAGTCGCGACAGGGCTGCTCGGCGTAGAGAAGGAGAGTTCGGAGGGGCTGGACGGGAGCGACGTTCGGTGGAAACGTCGGCTCCAGATATGGATGTCGAGTGGCAGAGCGGCGCATCTGTTCGAGGGGGACGATGCTGGGCACGAAGGTCGACGGCCGACTGCGCCACTGGAGGCCACTGTACGGGATGGCAGAGCTGGACTCGGACGATGACGGTGAGTAAGTTTTCTGATGATGATTTGGGTTGAGTGTGGGTGGCGATGGTTGCCTGGAGAGGGTGGCCTTAATGGTCGTGTGAGGGGCTTGGCGGAGACTTGGTCGACGTGTAGAGGAACGGGTGATGACGGAGGGTGTGGGGGTGGCGTTGGTGATGATGTGCTGCCAACGGGTTCGGGGTGCCGCCATCGGAGGGGTTTGGGCGAAGTGGCTATGTTGGTGGTGGCGGTGGATAGCTATGGTGGTGGCGTCAAGGTTAGCCATGGTACAAAAAATTTGATGGTAGTGGTGTGTTTTTGGTAGCGCTGGTGTTTTGGGCTAATGGTGGTGGTCGGATCTATGGTTGGAGCAGGTGGCAAGGGCCGAGGTCCGATGGTACTGGCGGTGGGGGTTGCATACAGTGGCCAGGACTGGGAACGTCGGGCGTCGTTGTGGTGACAGCGTGCTGGCAGGGCGTGGTGGTCGATAGAGTTAGGTTTAGGATTGGGGTTGGGTCGTGTCGGGAATGTCCGACACGACATAGATTGACGTACGGGATTGTCGGACTCAGGTTGGAGGAATATTCAATATGTAGAAGAAAAGAATATAGTGGATGGGAAGTGGGACACGGACACGATGCACAATTTTTGGTGGAGAATATTTGTTTGTGGAATTTCTATGAAAAAGGAGCAGTGGTCTCTCCTTATATAGGAGGTGAAGACCCCTAGTTGGATAGGGATTGAAATTAGTTTAAATTCCAATTGATAAATCCCTCTCTTAATTTAAACCACTTAAAATTTAAGTCAGTAATATCTTCTGAAAATATAAAACTAGATAATCTTATCTTTAATCCAAAACTATTTAAAACTTATTCAATAAAATCAAATTCTGATTTAATCATAATAAACTAATTTAAAAATATCTTTTTATAACCTTTAAAAAATAATAAAAATAAACAATTTTGAAAATTATAAATTATATACATGAATTAGATTTCATGTACTACATAGAGCATTATTTTCTAAATTACTAGTTATACTTGTATTATAAAAGAAAATAGCCTTTTGGAAATAAATTAAAGTTTAGCGAATCTAGGACGACGCATAAATATTTACTTATACTATTTTGAAATAGAATATCTATTTTCTATATTTATAAAAAACAATAATAAAATATTTCTTTATATGAATAAACAAATACTTCGTATTTTCACATTCGCACTCGACATACGAATACGAAAAATAAACCCAATGCCAGAACAAATAAAAAAGAATTATAGTAAAAATTTAGGGGGTTTACAATATCAAGTCGCTTCTAGTCAACTTGATGATCTGATCAGGAAGCGTAATGATTTTCTCAATGTCAAGCGTGCAGAAATAGAACTTCAAGTGGAATCCCTACAGCCTTTACAGCCAGACATCAGAAGAGAATCGGCCAAAAAGAGGGTACTTAAATCCCAGGAAGAGTGTGTCGAGGCTTTAAAGAAGATAATAATCGACATTAGCACTCAGCCTTAGAAACAAAGTCATATTGATGTAATAACTTTTGTTTCTTTGAATACTTTGATAAGATGTAGCAACTTTTTGTGTTCTGTTATGAAAGATATTGATATTTTGTGGCTCTATTACTTATTGCTCATCTGTTATAGACATAAGTAATAGATAAGAGTATGAAGTATGTTCAGAGGTACCGGACATGACATATCTTCTAGAAAATAACAATACTCGTTATATCTGTCCAGAGATAATATGGACGTGACAGAATATAATTTTGAAATATTATTATTTCAAGGACGGCATTATTAGAGGTAATGTGGACGTGATAAGCCGTTAATGTAGATAATAGAATTCAGAGGTAATATGGACGTAAATTCATATATCTATTAATTATCTTTGTGTCAATTGGGACTCAAAAATAGGATATTCTTTAGAACAACTGGGTTTCAAAAGACAAGGTTGTGATGATGATCTGGATAGACTCCACTGGAGATTTTTAAAAGTTAATTATCTGCTATTTTATTCACAGAAGAGCGAATAAAAGATAATAACCAAAAGATTTGAAATATGTACAATATTCAAAAGATATCTTATACATTCTTCAAACGTAGTACTTCTGTAAGAATTTGTCGTTAATAGGCATCATAGCAACTCGGCCATCCATCCCAGTCAGTTGATAAGCTCCATTTGAGAAAACTTTGCTTACAACGTAGGGACCTTCCCACTTTGCTTCGAATTTGCCTTTGCTCATGTGTGTCATAGTCATAGGACGTTTGACAGTGAGGACCAATTTTCCTTTTTGAAATGCTCATACTTTGACTTTACAGTTGAAGGCTTTTGAAATACGGGCTTCATGTAGCCCGATATGTTGTTGAGCTATTAACCACTTCTCATCAAGTGCTTCAAGCTTCTGAAGTCGAAGATGATCATTGTTTTCTGTTCACTGGCAATTGCAATCCTTAATGAGGGGATTTGAATCTCCATCCATACACCAAGGAGAAAGGTGTACAACCGGTTGGAGTGCGTATAGTAGTGCGATAAGCCCATAGACATTCTCTAATCTTTTCGCTCCAATTACGTTTATTGGTCGAAATAAATTTCTTGAGAAGCTTGATAATGATTTTGTTGAATGCTTCTTCAAAACCGTTAGCTGCAGGACTGTATGCCGTAGAAGCAACATTGTTGATCATGTTGTCATCACAGAATCGAGTGAACTTTTGACTAATAAATTGAGGTCCATTGTCATGAATGATTCATCGAGGAATGCCGAATCAATAAATCACATAATGTTTGATGAAGCTAATCACACTACTGGTTTTGACTTCAGCCAAGGGTATAGCTTCTGCCCACTTCGAGAAATAGTTGGTTATAGCTAATATAAATCGATGTCCTCTAGATGATGATGGGTTGATAGGACCAATGAAGTCTATGCCCCAAGCTTCAAAGGGCCATGATACGGCAGTCGAATGAAGGAATTTCGATGGTTGGTGGATGAATTCTGTATAGATTTGACACGCTCGATATTTCCTTGCATATTCAATAGCATCTGATACCATAGTGGGCCAATAATAGCCCATACGTCGGATACTATCCTGTAGCTTAGGACCAGGCTGATGTGCACCACAGACACCATCGTGAGCTTCATGTAGTATTTATTTTGCTTTATCTCCCACAAGACAACGTAGGAGTAATCCGTAGAATGTTCGTCGATAGAGTGCTTTGGAATTATGATTGTAATAAAATTAGAGTAATTGCCGACGGATTGTTGTAGCTTCCTTGGGATCTTCAGGCAAAATGTCATGTACCACAAAGTCGATGAAAGGAGCCCTCCAGTCTTTACTAATAGTGTCAATTTCAGTTGAATTGCTAAATTCAATGTTTGAATTATTCTCAATGCAAAATAATTCTCTATTAGTGATGATATCATCTGTTGTCTCCTTACTGGGATCACTAATACTGCTACAAGATTGGCAAGTGCATCAGCCTCCGTATTGCATGCTCGACGTACATGTTCAATAAAGAAACCTTTGAACGATGTAGCCAGTCTGACTGGTGCATCATGATATAGGAACGAGGTCTTGGTACCGAACTTCATATATGCCTCTAACCTGATTGACGATCAACTTAGAGCCTCCATATACTTCGAGATATTCAATATCTAGTTGTTTAGCCAATTGGAGGCCAATGAGTAGAGCATTATATTCAGCCACATTGTTGGAACATAACTCGTCCAAGGAATAAGCTCTTTCAATATCTAATCCTTCCGGTGATACAAGGATAATTTCAACTCCAGTGACAATGGTACCTTTGGGTCCAATTCTGGATGCACCATCAAAGAATAGACGCCAGGAAAGAACTTCTTCTGAAATCATGTTAGATTCCATAGTTTTATCAGGAATCTCGTATAGAGTTTAGATGTCTCTGGGATTGGATGAGCCGCTAAGAAGTCCGCAAGGGCTTGACCCTTGATCGACTTTTGTGGGACATAAACCATATTATACTGTGCTAGCAATATGGCCCATATAGCAAGCTTGCACTTGAGTGTACTAAGCTTCTTCATCAGAACTCGAAGAGGGTTGACTCTGGAGATGACATGAATGGTTTGACCCGTGTTATAATGTCGCATTTTCTGAACAGCAAACATTAGGGCTAAATGTTCTTTTTCCACCGGACTATATCGATGTTCGGTATCGATCATCGTGCGACTGAGGTATTAGATAGCTTTCTCATGACCTTTCTTGTTCTTTTGGGCTAACAAGGCACCCAAGAAAAGATCCATTGCTCGGACATACATCATAAAAGGTATTCCTGAAACTGGAGGCACTAGAACTTGTAACCACCACTTTTTTAAAATGAGAGTAATTTTAAACTTTTGTAAAATTGGCCATTGAATAATAGGATTTAAATCATGTTAGTGATTTTTGGTATTTTTTAATTAATTTAATACTATTTAATTTAGTGTATTGTGACTTGGGTCTTTTTACTAGTGTAACCTTAGAGCTACTTAGCCTAGAAACTAACCATGAGCACGGAGACCTAACCATGTGATTAGAATAGCTAATTACCACTTTTATGTTAGGGGTATTTTGGTCATTTGTGACTTTTTAATTAATTTGAATTAAAGTTAATTAATATTGTGCTAATCATTATGTTAAGCCTTAACCTAGAATTGCCTTAATCTAGAGGTTAGTCATGAGCCTAGATATTAGATTAGAAGCTTCCATCACATGACAAGGTTAGTAATATCTAGATATTAAGTTAGGAGTAGGATATTTGTTAAGATTAGATATTTTACTTTGGGCCTTTGCTTGAGGGCTTAATTTGTATTGTAAAGGGCATTTATTCCTATTGAACTTAAACCCTAACCCTAAAGAAGCCCTTGGCTACCATCAAGCACCCCTTCTCCCCTATATAACATCTTATTACACCCCCCCATGCCTCTTTACATAGCCCCCTAATATCCTAATTTGTGTTCTTCCCCAAATCCTCCCCTTTTCTCCGAATCACCTCCAAATTGAGCCTAGTCTTTTGCATTGCACTCTCCTACTGTAGAAAAGATCATTGGAGGCTAGCTAGCAAGGATTGGGAGCTAATTGGACCATAGCAATTAGAGAAGGGTCTCATTCCTAGGCTTGTTCATTGATATTCCAACTCTCAATAGGTAATGGCTCATAAACCTATTAAAATTCTGATTTCTTTCCATAAATGGATTTATTTAGGGTCCTCCTAGCTGTTGAGTAAGTTTGGTAGGATTTAGTGTCCATTTAATACGTGTATCGGAGGCGTATCGGAGTTTTGTTGTATGTGTTTGATGAAATGCCACAATGGAATGATTGTTAATGTTTTTCAAAACAAATTTAACATTTATATTGTTGTTTACATTTGATTTAGATTTATTGAGCTCTGAGTTGATGTCGACATGATCTACGTGTCCAAAATAGGACACGTGACTCAGTACGGGGCATCAGGACACTCTACTGCTACCCGACCCATGTATTTCCTGTATAGGCTACGTGGAGCCATGAAATTTGATAGGTAGGTAGGGACAACCTCTGTCAGGCCCCTCCCCAATTTTGATAGGATTTTGTATCATATCGGACACGAAATCTAGCCCGCAGTGGCCACGCACTGCATGTGCATTGTCGAACAGTTGCCACTTATACGGTTTGATAATTTGGATACGACACGTATTCGGCTTTGTGCAGGCACCCTAGGACCTAGCCCTAGACCCCCCTAGTTGTGTGCACGAGAACGAGGCTCCTCGTGTGTAAAACCCCTATTTTTTAATTATATTTTTATTATTTTATTAGACTTAAAAATGAATTTACACAATTTATGGTTTTATTTATTATTTTTTTGATGACCCGATTTGGCCAATTCAGTCCGAACAGGGCCCGAACAAATTTAAGCCCATGTGAGCATGTGGGGTGACTAAGATGGCCATGTAGGAACATTTCATGTGTGCACAAATATTTTTAAATAATTTTGAGACTTGTTGAATATTTATTGACTTTTGGTACAAAATTTATGTTTTATTAATAAAATAATATTTTACAAGATGGTACAATTTTCTGGACCCATACATGGGTGAGCGGTAAAGTTCATCCATTGGGACGATTATTATTATTTTATTATAATTTAAGTTATTTTGTGGAGATTTAATAAACATGTTTTTCTATTTAAATATCATTATTATTTTGAGTTGATTTATTAAGGATTGAATTTATATATATGTAGATATGCTCAAATATATTAAATAATTGGATTGTTGTCTTTTAAATGGTATTTAGATTTTAAATAGATTTTTGGTGTATTTATGGATATGTACATATATATATAGATATATATATATTAAAGTTTTAAGAAAAGAAAAGGAAAAAATGAGTAAAGGGTGGTCGGCCCCACCCGACCACCCACACACAAAATCAAAGCAATAAGCAGCTTTGTGCGCCCCCACAAAATAAGTAACAAGCAGCATGGCCGCCCCCTTTTCCAATAGCAACAGCAACCTCTAATAAGAGGCCGACCCCCCCCCCCACATATTTATATATATTAGTTATAGATATAAGTTTTGGAAAACCCTAAAAACCTAATTTCTTCTCCATCTTCTTCCTCCTCTCTCCTCCATCCTCCTCCCTCTACTCGGCGAGCATGCCAACCTCAAAGGAGCAATAGCATCTCCGCCTCCCAATCGTCACGACAACAACAACAACAACAGATTCCCACTTTAAGGTATCCCACTTCCCCGATCAATTTCTCTGTCAATTCTTGTTTGTTTTTGATTCTGTAAATTCTTGCAGAAAGCCCACATGACCCTCTTCGAGATCCCCAGGTGAATTTCGACATGGCCATCCAACTTGCTCGAAAAATCGAGACGAAGTTGGAGAAAAACCACTTTTCTGAATTATTAAAAACTGTTTTGAAACACCACCTTGTCGGCCACCTTTCTCGCTGTCCATTAAACTTTCTTAGAAACTAATTAAAGGCAGTCCAAGACAACATAACCGAGATTGTAACGCACCTTCTGGATTCACTTTTCATCTAGTGTGTAAAAAGTTACACGTTGTTAAAGTTTCACGAAAAATTATAAATTGTGTTTTCAAAAGAGTGGAAAAATACCCGATACGGCGTACGCCCCGACAAACCGGGCGACGTGGTCGCGCACTATACGCATCGAAAGGTGCGTATGGATGTTGTCGACGTGTGGGAACTGACGTAACCCGATTTTGTTGCATGTGCGCGACGAAATTAGTGCGTATCCGTCGAGATACCCCGTATCGACCCTTTGCAAATTAAGTCACAACTTTGTGCACGCTCATCATATCGCGATGAAACTCGCGCCATTGGACTCAAAATATTTTTCTAGTCCTGTGAGCCAAGTTTGGTCCGATTCTGAGACCGTTGATCGGGATGCTATTTTGGCGGGCCCACAATCCCACTCAACGGGCGATTTTGTGCACAGTCCACCGGAATCCAAAATTGGACATACCGTTGGGTTCGTCTCATCAAAACAAATCTGTAGACATGTAGTTTGACGACTTTAGAGACCGTAGATATTGGCACGCATTTCGGTGCAAAGCGGGTCCAACGGCGGAATATCGTTTTGACCCAAAATTATGAAATTGCCCCTGTTCCAAAATTTGACTTTTGGACAGGCGTTTCCTAGGCATATCTTTTATTTTAAACTCGTTCGTGATGTTTGTTTCAGCATCCAGAGCTCCTTATAGATTTTAACTTTCGTGTTGATGATTCTGACTGTTGGATTTGCTACATCCCGCACCACCCTCAGGCAAGACACCTTGTCATTTGTTGTTTATTTATTTTAGCTCATATTTCATGTATTATTCATTTTTTTCTTTATACAAAATAAACTGTGATACATGGCATAACTTGTTAGAACTTACTGTTCAATTATATTCCCTGCTATGTATTATTTTCTTACACATTAAACTTAGAGTTAAGGGACCACCCTTTGTGTGTTGCATTCATAGGCCTTGACACGTTTATACCACGTTGTTGTGAGTCACATATAGGACTCGGACATGCATGATTGGCTGGCCACCAGTACGTATAAGCCGTACGTTAGGAAATAACTGTTAATAGAATTGCAGCGTTTCTAGGCATATCTTTTATTCCAAACTCGTTCGTGATGTTTGTTTCAGCATCCAGAGCTCCTTGTAGATTTTGACTTTCGTGTTGATGATTCTGACTGTTGGATTTGCTACATCTCGTACCACCCTCAGGCAAGACACCTTACCATTTGCTGTTTATTTATTTTAGCTCATATTTCATGCATTATTCATTATTTTCTTTATGCAAAATAAACTGTGATACATGGCATAACTTGTTAGAACTTACTATTCAATTATATTTTCTGCTATGTATTATTTTCTTACACAATAAACTTAGAGTTAAGGGACCACCCTTTGTGTGTTGCATTCATAGGCCTTGACACGTTTATACCACGTTGTTGTGAGTCACATATAGGACTCGGACATTCGTGATTGGCTGACCACCAGTACGTATAAGCCGTGCGTTAGGAAATAACTGCTAATATAATTGCATGCTAGAAGACTTAGCAGTTATGAGTTGGCATTGGGTGGGAAGAACATGATTGGAAGTTGATTACCACCCTATCTATCATAGACTCGCTCGCTACTGAGGAACGATAGGTAGACTATATGCTATAGACTCGCTCGATACTGAGGAATAGTATATGGTGTTGTGACTCGCTACTAAGGTACTGCATTGGTATTTTCTTGACTTGACCCGGTAGTCATGCGACCATGAACTGTTCTTAAAACTGCATTCACTTAGAACGGTTAGGCTACCTTATCCGTTAGGTACGAGTACTCTTGGTTTGGGTACTTGTATCTGACCGTGGCTTGGAACAATAACTTATCGCGGATTAGTTCGTCACATCTTGTCCTTGTTTGGTTGTAGGTGTGACTTACTACTTCGATAAGAAGGTATTGAACCTTGTTGGGGTCTGGATACCTTATTAGATTCATAGCATGGAAAGATACTGTCACCGTGAATTAGTTTACCATCTTCTGTCCTTATTTGGTTGGGGGGATGGTAAGCTCATTAAATAGGTGTGTATTGGACCATGTTATAATCCAATTGACTTATTTATTTGAGCAATATTTATTCAGTTTATATGGCATGATATTACGTGTCTTGTTACGTCCCTCTGAGGACCTGGTTATCTCTCCAGGTGTGTGTTCTTGTCTCTCGCAGGTGCTCTAGCTCTAGCTGTGACCATCTCTATTTCTTCGAGGATGATTGCGCTTAGATCGTCTTCGCTTCGCTAGCCAAAAATTATTCTTTTGTATATCTTGTATTTCTTTTCATAGTTGGTAGTGGATTTGTCTCCGCCCAACTATATGTATCAATGACAATTTATTATTATTATATGATATCTTTTATTTATTTATTTTTGTGTGGATGAGATTAGTTATGGTTCTACTGTATTTTACAGCTTACGTATATTTATTATACGGCTGGCATGTCTACGTTCCTAGTCCTACGTATTTTGGGACTGGGGCGTTACATCGTGTCGCATGTCGTGTCCTATCAAGCCCGACATGGCCGCACGAGGGTGTCCTATCACAGTTTCTGATACTTTGTTAATTTCGAGTTTCTGACACGATTGTGTCCAGTTCATGGACACGTTTGGGCTCATCTAGACACATGGGATTTGGCATACACTGTAGCACTTTGTTTCACTAATCAATTTCGAGTTTAGTTGACGAATTTGGGTTTTCAATTAATGTATTCATGTAAACTGTTATTTCCAGTTATGAGCAATGTGTTCTCAGGTTTGGGGGTTTAACGAAGATGGGATTTTGTATCATTATATTCCTGAGATTTAACTAACTGAGATGTTTGATTCTCAGAGTTTATATTTGTGGTTGTTGGGTTCTGAAAATATGGTTTGAGTTGAATTAATTTTCAAAACGAATTAGAATGTTTGAACTCTTGTTCTCAGATTTTTTACTTAAGTGGTACTGTGTCTCAGGTTTTACCTGAGCTTTCATACTGTTTGCTGTGAAGTATACTTCCTGTTTCATTTGAGTATTTGATTAGGTTTTGGTTGTTGGTTAGTTCCCAGTTGCAGCTCCCTATCTTAGTCCCTCTATCACAGTTTACATTACACACACACACATATTATTTACTCCCCTTTCCCTCTTTATATATTATGTATGTATGTATCTTTATATATATATATATGTGTGTGTGTGTGTGTGTGTGTGTGTGTGTGTGTGTGTGTAGATGATTATGAATATATATTATGTATGTATCTATACTTAGATATATGTTTGTATCTTTATATTATGTATGTAACCCCCTTTTTGTTAACCTCTTTATACTCGCACACTTCTTCATATATTTTTACTTCCCATTTTCTTTGTATATATATATATATATTCTATATGTATATAGATATATATATTTGTACCTATATCTATAGCTTATATGTAAACTATGTGGTATATAGTATATATATATATATGGGGTGTGTATACTTATAGGCTATTAGACTAGACTATGTATACCTTGGTATCCTAAGGTAACCTAGATTGTGAGGTAACATATAGAATGACCTAGAAATGGACTAGATAGGCTTAAAATGACTTATAGACTAGTGTTGACTAAACCTTAGACTAGTTGACTAGAGTCTGACTAGATTATTGACCAGAGTTGACCAAGAGTTGACTTTGACCTAGATTGACTTAGAATCATGTAGAATGCTTTGTAAACTTCAAATATTACCTTCTTGTATACATCATAATCTGTGTGCTCTATTTAGGACTCAGACACCTCAGTTCAGACATCTATTTTTATAGTCACTCAGGATCTCAGGCGAGTACATGCTCTGATCATTTTTATACTTGCTAGAACTTATATTTATGCTTTAGATAAATTACTTGATGCTGCCACGATTGTTATCACGGACCAGTACCCTATGGATCTTGTCTTGCGATGTTATCCCCCTCGGGTACATCAAATACATATTGTCATGTGCTTTTCACGAACATATTGTATTTCATGTACACCCCTATTCATATATGCTCTTGTGCAATCTTATACTCTCATGATCACATGAGCTTCATGGATAAAACTATTGTACAGGTAACATAACTTGACTGGATCCTTGTGTATTGATTGGAGATGGTGAGTAGGAAATGGTTATGTGATCAAATCCTATATTGTGCAAATATTGTGTATGTCCATTATGCCCTCACGTATGATGGAGTCCCATATTATTGTATATCCCAGCCTGTTTATATAACCATCTTGTGCTCTAATCACTTATATTACTTACAGTTATTATTTCATATACAAACTGTCTCTTATACTCAGATTTGTCTATTTATACTGTTCTTGTACATGTCTTACAGTTTTCATTATAGTTTACTCTACTGTTTGTTTTATATATTCTGTCATGATATGATCATGTTTCAGTGTTATGTATTCGCTCCTGTCCTGACTGGACATATTGAAAATGTTACAGACGATACTGAGGACTTTCGCCCAACCTATTCTGGAGCCCATCTAGACGACACCTGTGAGTTGGACCAACAGGAGGATCCAGCTCTAGCTGAGGACGTCATCCCTACTGCTTAGACAAGATTAGCTAGATTTTATCTTAGTTCTTGATATTAGTATTGACTTCTGAGTTTGTATTATTTGGATATTTGAGATGTTGTGTCGTTTAGACACTTAGACTTATTTTCCTTCTGTTTGAATTTCTCTTTTGTGATTTCCTATCTATCATATCATGATATTTCTATCTCTAGATTGTGATTGAGTTGTACCTTATGTGATTTATCCTCCGTTCGGAGAGTATTATCATATTGTATTCAGTTTGTAATAGTGACCTAGAACAGCGTTCTACCGCCGATACTGCGACGTAGGCTGGGCGTACCCACTTCTTGTGCCCCTACACTGGGTGCGGGTCGTGACACATTTTTAGTGGTAGCCCATGCAGGTCTCGAGAGTCACAACTAGTGCGATTTCGTAGTGGAACTCGAACTAGAGTATCACTACAGCCTGCAGAAAGATATAGGATATAAGTTTTTGAGGTACTCAATCACATTTAGGAAAAACTCTTATCTGAATTCCTACCATCTGAATTCTTGCTGATATTTGTTTCCTTTTGAAATAAACTATCCTCCTTTGATCCAATCGCTTCTTGCTAAATATTGGTTCCTGGTTTGATCTGTATCCAGGATGGTGCAGACATGATCTCATCGTTCTGGCCCAGGGGATACCACCGAGAGGTCTTCCACATCTCGTTCGATTCAGCAGGACCCTGGGACCGCACCTTCCCTTATTCCTTCTCATGTCGGAGCATCTGCCGCATTTGGGGGTGCACCTCCACCTATTCGGAGGCCTACCCAGTCATCCCGGACATACTTCAGTGACAGCCACCTTCAGGATCATTATATTCCTTAATGAGCTAAATTAGTTCCTGTTTATCCGCTTCAGAAAAGCTTTTACTGATGAAGATTGACCTTGGAGAAGCTTCGTTTTCGACATCGACTTGGACCAACTAATCTTCGGTAGGTGGTTCGTATTGCTCGAAGCGAAGTTTCCATTGATTGTCCATTCTTTGTGCCCAAGGATCTGACTCAGGAGCTTCAGCAAAATTGTTATCATCTTCTGAGAACCCGTCGGTCATCATATTAGAAGATATAGTCACTCGATAGACGTGCCCTATATTTGTGTCATAATCCCATGAAATAGGTCCGAAGAGTTAGATCGCTCCTCTTTGTCAGACTCAGAAGCGTTTGGGGTCGTAACTGGCAAAGTATAGCCCAACCCATGCTTTATTTTGGTGTAGTATTGCAGTGACTTTCCTTTTGGAGTAAGGATATGAATAGGAGTTCGCCTTTCCTTACCACCATTAAGGCCAGCTTCGAAATTGTAGCCCATCTTTTGAATGGTGTCTTTAGATTGTTGACTATAATGTCATAGTTGGAGCCGCCCGTTATCATCATTTTCAGTCTCGCTATCGAACGTAGTCTTCTGATCTGTTCCTTTACTAAAAAGTATAGGAAGTTCATCTTTCTTTCTGGAAGAAATTAGGAAGAAGGAATCTTGAGCTGGTTCGACTGATACTTCATCTTGGAAAGGTTGAACTGCTCCTATTGTGAGTGGTTCGAAGTTAACTAGCATTTCTAAGTAACATTGAGTATAATAAATAACATCAGTATACTGCAAAGGAGATTCTATTTTATTGATTTTTACATCATCACTTACCACAGGGCTTTTGACCTTAGCCGATGGCTTGCTAAAGTTGATAAGCATAGGAGGAGAAGGAGAAAGAGAAGGAGAAGGCTTGTTACGACGGAGGTCAATAACAAGAGGCTCAGGAGAGGTGAGCTCCCTTTGTTCCCTCTTTTTAGCAGGAAGAGGCTTAGCATGAGAAGAGAGATGGATGGTTAGCGTCTGAGAAGACGAAGGACAAGAAGTGTGTCCTTTAACTGGAATCACAAGAACATCATCTGGGTGTCCCTCTGATCTTTCTTGGTATCCATGGCTAGTACGACCATCATGAATTCTTCTTTATACATTCTGGAGTTAGCACTGTATGCCTTGGCACCCCGAAAGGGATTAAGATCGGCCACTTCCTTCCTAACTTGTCCATTGTCATCGACATATTTGAAACACTGATGGAGAGTGGATGGCACGATGTTATGTTCATGCAACCATGGTCTCCCTAACTAAGCATTGTAGGAGCAATGATTGTCAATCACATAAAAAGTGACTTTTGTGCGAAGGTTGCCGATTTGAACCTTCAAGCGAATCTTTTCTAGTGGTTTACTTCTCCCATAATTGAATCCCAAGATAGTCGTGATTGTTGTAGAGATATTATGCACTAGGATTTTCAGGGCATCCAGTAAAGTCTTTGGCATAATGCTAAGTGCAGATCCAGGATCAATCAGGAAGCGATCAACCTTCATTGTATCAACATATCCTGTGTAGTATAAAGGTCGGTCATGTCGATTATCTTCTAGGAGCGTATCATCTTGTGTGAAGGTGATATTAGGAATCAACTCCATTATACTATGATAGTGGAAACATGCCACAGGTTCCTCGTCTAGTTTTTTTAGGAGTGCTAGACAAGTGTCATCTTGCATCAAAGCTTCACTTAGTGTTTCCCGAGTCTCCCTCGAAAGACGCAAGAGCTCAAAGATTGACAACCTCACCAGAGTGTTGGCTAGTTGATCCAATATATTGAAGTTATATGGTCTCTCAGTCCAAGAAATAGAGTTTTCTTCAACATTTTATCGAAGCGAACTGGTTGTTTTCCTTTGTCGGCCATTGTAGGCTTGGGAGGAATCGGTTCCACTGTCGACGATGAAACTGATGGAACATTGATAGCAGGCGTAGAAACTGATGGAGGAGTATCAGAACATGGAGTAGGGACCTCTTGACCTTTTAGATAGTCTCTAAGGTAGAGTCTCCTAGATTTGGTACCAGTCAGGGCTTCTTCTTCTGAAGCTGGTGCGAAGGAAACCATGTTGCAATCCTTCATCCGAGCCTTGTCTTTGGAAAGCTTTCTTTGGCAAGATGAAAAGTTTGTCCAGAACCCCAAGCCAACATGAGACTGATTGTGTTGAAAGCGTAGGGAAAGAGGTATAAGAGATCCTCTTCCATGGTTCAAGCCAGGGGTTTTCTACAGGTCATATCCTATCTTCGTCATTAGTTCCGGGGATTGTTGACTATATAGATGGAATGATGGTTGGTAACTATTCTCCGGCTTCGGTAGCGTCATCTTAGAAGAGGAAGATGAACTCGCTGTCGGGACGAAGGTAGTAATTAAAGGTGGAGGATGATGATCACCCAGCAAAGTCATGTGATATGACTTGTATTTGATTGCCTTCTTAGATTTTGTAGACGAGGTAGGTGTCTCAAAGTCAGCCACCAAATTAGGGTAGATCCACATGATTTATCTTTTATCAGATGATAGAGGAATAAGACCATCACTTCATGCAGACGGGAGATTGACAATCTCCATAGTAGCTTTCGGGATAGGAATAACTCCATCCTGCACAAATTGAGCAGAAAAGTCGCCAAACTGCAAAGAGACGACATTGGCAGTCACAGTCTTCTTGTCTTGTTGAAGAGTGATTGTGCCGGCTTTAATCATCTCTTAGATCTTCCCTTTGAGTACATAGCATGCTCTAGTCGGGTGTCCAATGAACCTGTGATACACACAATATTTAGGATGATCAGTCTTACCTACTTCCTCCGGCCGCTTTGCGTCTGGCAGCTGAAGTTTATTGCTCTTGATCAAGCAATCGAAGATACTCATAACATCGTCTTCGTCGAAGGAGTATTCTTCTTTTGGGCGCGGTGCCCTCTGTGGTGGTGTTGTCGTGGTAGGTGTTGATAGACCTATATTGACGACTAGAGTTTCTTTGCCCTTGACATTGACGGCCAAGGCTTCCTTGTCCTTGCAGTTATTCTGACGACCGCCGCTGTTGGATGCAGAATGTTCATCTTTGTCGAGATTAGGCATCTGGATCCCTAATTGCTTGAACTTGTCAGCACTTTCTTCGGCTGATCTGGCATTCACTATGAAGGAAGGCCAATCCAGGAATTGCATAGATCCAGTCCACATGCTGACTATAGGCAGCAAATTCGGTTTGCATGTGTCTATAGTTAGAGCATCTGGAGTTCCCAGAGGCATTTTGAGTGCCTCACGACGGAAGCGTTCAATGAAACGTTCAGCAGTTTTATTGGGCCGTTGTTTGATTTTGATCACGGCTGACATAGTCATATCGTTTGTTCCCTCATAAAATCGTTCCAAGAATATTTATTTAAACCCAGCAAAAGAGGTTATGCAACCGTCTAGCAAACTGCGATACCAGTCGTAAGCCGCACCAGCTAAGCATCCGACGAATACTCTAGTGAATAGAGTATCGTTCGGCTGAAGTTGATCAGTCATTACCTCAAAGTGATTGAGGTACTGGCTTGGAGATGTACTGCCGTCAAACAGCATAATGATGGGAGGCTTTTATTTGGGTGGAAACAAAACTTCTTTCCACTCTATGGGATAAGGTTATTTGATCCCAAGCTTTTGTAGGCCATCATTCTGTTTGAAGGCTTCATATCGAATACGCAAAAGTTTTACAGCCTCATTAGTGTCTCCTGATGCTTGTGGAGCAGTAGACTGATTTGTTGTATTAGGAGGAGGGACTGCATGATAAGCACCACCCCCAGAACCAGAAAGACTTGGAGTTGGCATCGTAGCAACGTGAGTAGATTGTACCCCCTGACTGGTATTGGTAGGAGCAGATGTCACTACTTGTTCTTGGGTTGGAATCAGATTCACAACCGGTGGAACGGTGTGTTGTGCCATTATTACGGCATGCATGCTCGCCATCATTTCAGCCATATTTTTGAAGCTGGCTTCTAAAGAGGCGATTCTTTGCTCCTGACTGTCGGAGCTGGACACATCTTGTTCTTCATTAATGACATAGATAGTCACTTCTCTGGCCATTGAAGAAGATCTGGTGGAAAAGATGGTTCGTTCGGAGCTTTCACTGTCGGCATCAAGGTCATACAAGGAACTACCTCCAGGATAAGGGATAGAAAGATCCCTTTGACTGAGGGTATCTTGGTCAGAGTCAGAAAGATTCCTTTGACCGATTTTTTCGGTTGGAAGGAAGATTCCTTTGACCGATTGTTTCTCGGCTTGAAGAAAGATTCCTTTGACCGATTGTTTTTCGGCTTCTTAATCTGGCATGTTTGTAGACTCCTTCACTGGAGTCACAGATCCCATCCAAGTATTGTTGACTGGGGTTGCATGATGCATTGTGTCTCAGACGCTTTCCACCTCCAGTACTACGAGATGTCATGTTGACCGAAGCAAATAGCAACTCGTCTTCATCAACTACGGTCACTTTAGGAGGGTGACTTTGTATATCAGAAGAACGATTGTAATTCATACAGTCGAAGACAGTTTTCCTGGCTGATTTACAGCAGCATTATGCTTGAGCTTCATGGGAAGCAGACTTGAGTTCTTTCTATGTGGTTGTTGCGGGAGATAAATCTCCATCTAAAGCTAAGATCAGTTTAGGAGATTGAGGATAGTTCAAACGGTCGAAAATAGACCGTTTTGCTGCCTGGCAGCAACACTTAATCACTATCTCATGATTACAACGATGCTCCGTATGTGGAGTTACAGCAGATACATGAGACGGACCTGCGATCTTCTACTTTTGTACAAGAGTCACGTAGAGATCGGTTACCTTAACAGGGTAAGGAGAAAAAGAGGGTACATATTCATGGATTACATTAGGAACAAGGTTCATGTTCTTGAGATGTCCGATCCCTTGGGTGTATAAGGAAGTGCTGAGCTGATTGGCATAGGTGAGGGGGTCCTTGACTTTAGAAGTCTTCACTTTGCGCAGATCAGTAGTTGGCACAAACTGCACTTGGCGTACCCTGTGACTTGATGAAGTTGGCCCTGATTTGCACCTATTAAGATACGCGCACATGTTAGGAAGGTGCTTCTCTTGTGTGTTTATTTAGGACACTATCAATTTTCCTTGTTTGGACATTGATATGCGTAAAGTTGGCAGATCCTGATTTGGGTTTGGTTGGTGCTTAGGAGTAGGCAAGATGCCTTGCTCCACTGCGCACCCAACTCCAGTACGCTTAGTATGGTGCCTATGAGCAGAATTTATTTTCTTGGCAGAGACTTGGTTGTCTCTATCAAGAGAAGTAGAAATCCTGCTCAAAAAATTCTGAGTAGTGATTGGCGCAAGGGCGCAATCAGCAGTATTTTCCACCAAGTCAAGGACTGTGGAAGGATGAGGACAGGCTAAAGGGCGCTTTCCTTTGTTCTGCGTAGGAGAAAAAATAGATGTCTTCTTCCCCAAGTTCAAAACTGGGGGAGAAGAGGGAGTAGCCAAAAGGCGTTTCCCTTTGTTCTGTGCCAGGACAGCAGTAGGCGTAGTCTGCACAGCAGCATGAGGGCGCTTTCCTTTGTTCTGCACAGGAGCAGAAATGGACATGTCCCATCCCAAGTTCAGAACTGAGGAGAAAGAGGGAGTAGCCAAAGGGCATTTCCCTTTGTTCTGTGCCAAGGCAGCAGTTGGCACAGTCTGCGCAGAAGCTATGATTGGTGCTTTGACGGACTTCGAAGTCCAAATGGTGCGCGCCTTGTTCTTGGCAGCAATAGTAGCCCGCCTTGTACCCCCAGCATCAAAAATTGAGGATTAAAGAATTGAACAAGCGACCGTTCAACTAGCCACTCCACTCAAATCAACCTCATCGTTGAGAGCAACAGATACACAAGAGAGAGTCACAAAGAGCATTTCGAGAAGCTACAATGTACAAGATCGTCAACGGAGTAAAGGGGTTATGTAACGTCCCAGTACCAAAATACGTAGGACTAGGAAGTGTACATGTCAGCCGTATAATAAATATACTAAGCTGTAAAAGTAGTGTAACTACAGATCAGTAAATCTCATCCACAAAATAAAAGAAATAAGATATTACAAAGTCAAAATGAATTGTCATTGTACAAGTTATTTGTTTGCAAAAATAAAAGTTTGATTTACAAACTAAAAAAAGAAAAGTACAATTAGTACAATTTTATTTCTGGGGAAGTACCATTATAGAAATCTGATTAGAAGAAGATCACTTTATCCCTTGGATGATGTGATATCGAAGACACGAGCCTCTGGAGAATGCAACAGCACTTTAGCAGGAGATTATTATCATTAGTGATGCCTTAGAACTGATTTATAACTCTATTTATAGAGTTCTGAAATAACTGTCAAGCAGTTATTCTGAGTGGTACGCACTGTATTTTGCACACCATCCATCCAGTTGCGTGAACGGTTACTTGAACTGATAGGGACGCATGGCATTCTGTGAAAGAGATGCGTGTGGTCGTGGGCAGTGTAGTGGACACGTTCTTCGAGATTAGTGCAAGCATGCCACGTCATTTGACTTCTGGATGAAAAATTGATTAGGTGACGCCAGCTTGCTAGGCGCAATTTGATAGCTGGCACCCTTAAATCAGTCTTCAGTATTGTGGAAATTAATTATCTTGCGCCAAACGACAACTAGCGTGAGCTAGCGGTTAGCATTAATTTCAACGCTGACACAATCTCCTTGAGCGCCACGTTGCTCGGGATTCGAAAGGATTTCCTTTGACTGACGTGTTGTCAATAATTATGACTTTTGTGACAGCTTCTCGAGGAAGCTTGCCACGTAGAACTCGCGCACCCTGATGTTGCCATCACCTGACCCTCGCGCACCTTAATGACCGGTGCCATTTTAATGTTGGCACATTTATATGACTGGCGCCATTTCTTTTCTGAGCTCCTATATTATTGGGTGAAGACAAATCTAGTACCAAGCATTTTAAATAAGAAGAAATAAAATGAAAGAATTTGTCACGACATCAAAGGATGGTCCAAAAGTAAGTCATCTTCGATGAAAAAGAGAAGGTCACGATCTTGGCTAGAACTCCTACAAAAAGTCAAGAAAACACACACCTGGAGAGACCACTGGGTCCTTAGATGGACGTAACAAGATACAGAAAATATGCCATATAAACTGAATATAAAATATGTCACAAACTTGCAAGAAAGAGTAGAATAGTCTGAATCATAACAAGGTCCAGTATCCCATCATCGAAATAGTGGACCATCCCTACAACCATACAAGGACAAGGGAGCACACTATTCAGTGGTGTCACACTACCCATGTCATGATCAGAACAAAGTACGACATGATATCAACTAAGGTCACCTAACCATTCTATTATGAACAAGCAGTTAAGAATAAACCTTCAACATATGAGCCCTCTGGCTATGTGGGATTAGCATAATCCCCAATTGGGCACTAGGTGCCTACATTCGTAATGCTCCGTGAACGTCAGAGGGAATCAGTAATAGTAGGGATAATCTTATATGCGTCTCTGACGGAGCTCACATGTTACAATAGATGAGTGCATACGTAGCCCATATGCTAAGGAACTATCCTCCCCACTTATGCACCTATCTATGTCGTATCCATGATACCGTACCTCTACTAACTGTCAAGTCTCCTAGCATGCCTCTATTTAGCAGTTAGACCTAACGCACGTCCCATATGTACTGGTGATCAGCCAACACGCAAGTCTGGAGTCTATATGCTACTCATAACTCATACACATCTCGTGTCACATCCGTATCAAGTTTATGAAAATACACTAAACAGGTGCTAGTCCCTTAACTCTAGGTTCACATGTACAGCAATGAAAATATGACTAACACTTTGCATCATGTATAACTGAAAACACAATAAAGTAAATCATAAACAATAAACAATGATGCAACTGAATAAACTATAAATAAATAAACAATAATTATATAGTAACTAAATAATAAAGATGCAAATAAATAAAAGCAGCAAATATGGCAAGGTATCTTGCCTAGTGGTGTGTGATGATCTAACATGTCCCGATTTGTCCAACAGCCATGGTCAATGTGTAAGAGACCAAATTCGTGAGAAAGTAGGAGTGCATGATTAGTTACGATAATCAAAGAGAATTTATGAAAAAATACTTATACTATTTTTAGAAAATATTTATAATACTTGAAAACTAGATTTTTATTTCAAAAATATAGATAAATATATACTAGAAAATTCTAGTAAATTTATAATTTAAAAACTACATTTTATAAGTCACAAATATTTGTAGACACATATGTTGAAAACCTAGAAAACTCATTTTAGGACTAATCTTATCAAAATATAATTTATAGGTCAAAACTAATTTCTAAATGGATATAAAATACTATAATAATATATTTAAGTTTCCAAATCTTATTTTGAAAATATATGTAGGATCAAGCACAACACTATTTTTGCAACAAAATGATTTCTAGGAATTTATTTAATATACGTATTTGTAAAAATAATTATGATAAACAACTAAAATTGACTAATAAATGATAATAATGATACTATAATAATGTTAATACTCTTCTTAATAATATACAATGTATATATACATATATTATTATATATATAATAATAATAATAATAAATATTAGTAGACCTAATTATTATTCTCCTCTGCCCCCTCCCCCAAATTCTTTAGCTTTTAAGGGATAGAGAGAGAAAAAGGCCAGCAGAGCTAGAGAGAGAAAGTAGGAGAGAAGAGAGAAAGGGAGCGGGGAGAGAAGAACAGGAGTTTTACCTGCGCTTGGGCGGAGGCTCACCAGTGTTAGCGCGAGAGCACGGCCTGTCTGATATGGCACTGGGCTCTAACGTGGCGACTAGGCATGACGGGCCAGCGTCGGTAGGGCGAAAGTCGCGTGCCCGGTGCAGAGCTTGAGGAGAGTCGTCGGATCTACACCGGCGATGGCAGTGGTGGATGCTAAAGGAGTTGGCTAGCGGCGAGGGTCGATGGTCGATGGAGGCGACGGAAGATTTGGGAAACGCAGTGGCATGGGGATGGCTGGCCGAGCGTGGGCTACTATGCGCTGGTCGTGCAGATCTCGGCGAGGGCGGACGGGTGCTGGTCGAATATAGCGGCTCGAGTGGTGGGGGTTGGGGTCATGGTGGCGTTGACCTCGGTGGAGCAATGGTTGGGGAGCACCGGCGTTGCTGGGTCACGGCGGCCAGGATGCTCGACAAAGGTGAGTGAATCTCTTGCTTATTGGTGTATTGTTGATTTTTTGGGTGTCGAAGATGGTGGCAGGAATGGAGACCGCGACAGCGATGGAGCGGTCTGTGCCACTGCACAGTGGCTGCAAGTGACCATACATTTGGCGGCTAAGGGGATCTAGTGGTCATGACGAAGATGGCGAGGTCGTCAAAAATGAAAGTGGTCATGGGAGGGGAGTCGTATAGGTGGCAGGGTACTGGTGGTAGCAGGAGGTGCTGAAAGGGTGGTGGTTGGTCGCTGCGGTCGGGCGGGGTGGTAGGTGGTTCATAACAGTTGGTTGGGCCTGCATGGTGCATGGTGGTTGATAGTAGGGCGGTAGAAGTAGTAGTGGAGGCCGCCGATCGGGGTTCATAGCTTGTCATGGTCAGTGGCAGCCACGGCAGAGAAGACAGCCACCTAGGATTAGGTTTAGGGTTAGGTTAGGGATCATGTTTTAGGAAGTATCGTGTCGTGTCCTGCACGACATAGGAAGACACGGGGATGGGTGTATTGAGATCGTGATCGGGGTTGTCGGACACGGAGGTGGGGAAGAAGACATGTACATGTAAATATTATCATGTAGTGGAAAGACACCCGGGGTCGGACCCGAGGCCGTCATGACTGACACGGTAAAGGTGGACACCGACACGGTATACCACACTTTTTGGGTAGAAATTTGGTTTATGAAATTTCTAGGAAAAAGAGCAAAGGGGCTCTCCTTATTTAAGAGGTGGGCTCCTGGTTAGATAGGGATTAGGACCGTTTTAAATCCCAATAGATAAATCACATATTTAATTTATGTTCATTTAAAACCAATTAAATAAAATCTAATCTAAATTTATATCTAGATAAATCTTGTCTTTAATTTAAAACTATTTAAAAGTTATCCTAATAAAATCTAATCCCAATTTAAAATACAACAAATAAATTTAAATTTAAAATTTAAAAATAATTCCCAAATTAATTTTGAAAATCAAAATATACATGAATTTTTTTTCATGTACCTCGCATGAAAATATAAGTTTACATAAAAAATTATTTTCTAACATAGTACCTATTAATTATATATATATATATATATATATATATATAATTAATATATATATATATATATATATATATATATATATATATATATATATATATATAAAATATATATATATATATATATATATAATTAATATATATATATATATATATATATATATATATATATATATATTATATATATATATATATATATATATATATATATATATATATATATATATATATATATATATATATATATATATATATATATATAATTATATATATATATATATATATATATATATATATATATATATATATATATATATATATATATATATATATAATTTTATAAATTATTACCTATACTTGTATAGCAAATAAAATAGCCTTTTATATAAAATAAAATTCAAGTTTGACAAATCTATGGCGACATATTCTATAATCAAACGAAAATAGAAAAAAAATATCCTTACCATATATATATATATATATATATATATATATATATATATATATATATATATATATATATATATATATATATATATATATATATATATATATAAACAAAATCTTTAATCATGATATTTTAAAAATCTATAATAAAACTTTTGTATATAAAAGTAAATACTCCGTACTTACGCTCTCGACGTATAATACCAAAATAATTTAAATAATAAAATAAAAATTTATAAGAATTTTAGGGAGTTTACATCCTACCCAAATTACAAGAATTCCATCCTCGAACTTAAGAAATAACTAGGATTGGTAGGTTGAGAAGGTTGAAGAGTTTCTTTGATAAAAAATATGAATAAAACGTGAGCAAGGAGTCTGAACGGAATCCATTAAAAACAAGCAATTTAGATAGCTAGAAAAGTAAAACTTATGGGTGTGTTTAGAAATAAACAAGTACATGACATCCCGCTCAGTGTCTAATCTCGATCAATACTAACATCGATCCTTAGGAACGTATAATCTCGAAAATAGGCAATAACTTCCCCAATATCAATTTATGATAAATAACCCTTTATTCAACTTTCAAATTCAAGTTTGATATCGTCATAGTCCGTCATAATCCTCGAATTTGTGTTTTAACCTAATCATCAATATCTTTCTACACTCAACCCTTCATCTATTTTATTATTTTCCCCCAAAATTTATATTCCAAAAAATTAAATTTTCTTGAAACACGTTTCTTTTCTCTTCATTCAATTTGATAATTATTATCAAAAATTTAACTCACAAAAAGTTAGATTTTCTCAAAAAATATATTTAAGGCAATCTTCTCAAGTTTTAAATTGGAATAATCTCCAATCGATTAGTCGAAAGCCACCAATCAGACTCCTATTAGTAGGAATTCATACCCATCAATAAAAATTTAATCCTTAAAGCACCCAGAATTTAAGAATCCTCATCTTCCATAATTGATTACCCTTGAAAACTAATAACATCAAGAATTTTTGTTTTTACTCATCTTAAGTTCTTATCCATAATCATCATAGAAATTTTACCCTTAAAGCACCAACAACTAAAATATTTCCACCTCCAATATTGGAGTAACCTTGAAAAAACATCAAAACACCAAAAATAAAAAATCCCTCAATAATTGATTTACCTCGAAGAACCGCTTTTGTTGATTTGAGAAGTCTACCCACCTTTAATTATATCATTCAGAACACATCACATTCCTCAATTTCATCTAAATAGGGTTTACCACATATGTCAACTTATGTCTCATAATCACATAATTATCATATTCAACTATACCAAGAATTTTCTCTATGGGGTTTCCTAACATAGCCCCGTTAATACTGATGGTGTAATAATTGATTTTCACAAGGGAATATTTAAAGAACAAGATCACACAAATTATGGAAGAGATTTATGGGCAATTCATTTGGGGAAAGGAATTAAAAAAGGTTGAATTCAACGGTCGTGGTAAGGGTTTGAGTAAAGAATAAGGGTTGCTAGTTACGCACGAAGTAATGGGTATTAAGGGTTAAGAAATCAAAATAAAAATAATTAGAGACTCTTGATACATAGTTCCTTGAGAGTAGATAGCCTACTATGTTAGGGTACAATCAAAGGGAATGATTCTAATCATCTTAAGTTCTCAAACAATTAGAAGATGATGATTATAGATCTAGAGTTGAGAGAAGAGTGAGTAACTCGAGACGAAGATATAGTCACATAGCTTGGTCGATGACTAACTACAGTTGCATATAAACAAATATCATGGCCATAAGTGATGTGGCAAATGAAGGTGAGATACTCCTAATCTTATTAGGATGATATTCTATCCATCTTAGTTATCTATCAAGATAAAGTCCAAATCCTTACATTCGAGTTTCCTCAAAAGTTCCTCAATAGATATTTAAAATCGAAAATAATCGACCAAATTCTCTAATCATTTTAGATCGTCAAGAATAATCCTAACTAGAAGATTCAAAAATCCTTAATCAACCTTTGAGATAGACCTTATCATAATACTAAATTCTTCTTCCTTTTCTTTCCAAAAAATAAAACTTTAATTGAAAATTCTTCAACTCAAAAGTATATTTCTAAATCACATACGACAATATTTTAAATTTAATATTTAAATCCTCAAGCCGATATCATATCCTCCAAAATTTTGCATATGTGTATAAGCCCGACAAATCATAAATATTTTCTAGAACCTTAAAATCAAAAATCAATTTGTTTTTTTCAATCTTATATAGATTCTATCGATCCTTTTGTGAATAACATCTAGTAGTTCTATCATTCGAAGTTGGTAACAATGTTATTACCCAACTTAGAATTAACTAATCCTTCACACAAGATCATACCTTTAGGAAGAATAGGGTTCTTAGATCCTTGAACTATCGAATATCTCTAATGCATTCTTAATTGCCAAGGTAATCCTTCAATCCATGTAATTGACCTATGGGCATATACTAGTGTAGTCATCTTCCTAACTCTATTAAGCACGAGAAATAAGATTTACGGTACAAAGGAATCAAACAAGATCAAATTAAGTCAGTCAAACGAATATTCGAAAATAGAATTAAGGAAGAAGAACAAGCTTGTGGATAAGATCCTAGACTCAAACCCTATATGCAGGCTTACTTGGTACAGTGAGGTAACCAAATAATTTGTTCGTTGACCTGCATGGGCCACCACAAAAATATGTTACATCTCAGTCCCAAAATACGTGGGACTAGAAAGTATACATGTTAGCCGTATAATAAATATACGTAAGCCGTAAATACACTATAATCACGGCTCACTAAATCTCAACCACAAAGTAAAAGAAATAAGATATTACAAAGTCAATATGAATTGTCATTGTACAAGTTGTTGCGTGAAGACAAATACACTATCAAGCATTTTAAATAAGAAGAAAAAAATAAAAGAATTTGTCACAACATCAAAGGACGATCCAAGAGCAAGTCATCTTCGATAGAAAAGAGAAAAATATGATCTTGGCTAGAACTCCTGCGGAAAGTCAAGAAAACATATACCTGAAGAGATCACCGGGTCCTCAAAGGGACATAACATGATACAAAAAAATATGCCATATAAACTGAACATAAAATATGTCACAAAGTCGCAAAAAAGAGTAAAATAGATTGAATCATAACAGGCCGAGTATCCCATCATCGAAATAGTAGACTATCCCTACAACCATACAAGGACGAGGGATGGCACACTATTCCGTGATGTGATACTACCCCTGCCATAATTAGAACATAGTACGACATGACATCAACTAAGGTCACCTAACCATTCTACTGTGAATAAGAAGTTAAGAACAAACTTTCAACGCATTGGCCCTCTGGCTATGTGGGATTGGCATAGTCCCCAATTAGGCACTAGGTGCCTACGTCAATAATGCTCCGTGAACGTCAGAGGGAATCAGTAACTATAGGGATAATCTTAACTGCGTCTCCAACAGAGCTCATATGTTACAATAGATAAGTACATACGTGGCCCATATGCTAACTGCCAAGTCTTCTAGTACCTATCTATGTCGTATCACGATACGATACCTATACTAACTGCCAAGTCTCCTAGTATACCTCTATTTAGCAGTTAGACCTAATGTACGTCCCATACGTACTGGTGATCAACTAACACGCAAGTCTGGAGTCTATATGCTACTCACAACTCACTCACATCTCGTGTCACATCCGTGTCAAGTTTATGAAAATGCACTAAACAAGTAGTAATCCCTTAACTCTAGGTTCACATGTACAGCAATGAAAATATGACAAACACTTCGCATCATGTATAACCGGAAACATAATAAAGTAAACCATAAACAGTAAACAGTGATACAACTAGATAAACTAGAAATAAATAAACAGTAATTATGTGGTAACTAAATAGTAAAGATGCAAATAAATATAAGAAGTAAATATGACAAGGTATCTTTCCTGGTGGTGTGTGATGATTTGAAATATTCCAATTTGTCCAATAGTCATGGTCGATGTGTAAGGACCCACATTTGCGAGAAAATAGGAGTGCATAATTAGTTACGATCAATGGTGGTAGTCGAAGATAATTTGTGGAAAATTACTTATACTACTTTTAGAAAATATTTATAATACTTGAAAAAAAATTATATCACCAAAATATTTTAGATAAATATATACTTGAAAATTCTAGTAAATTTATAATTCAAATATTACATTTTATTAGTCATAAATATTTGTAGACACATATGTTGAAAACCTAGAGAAAAAAAAACAATTTTAGGACTGAATTCCTTAATCTTGTCAAAATATTAATTTGTAGGTCAAAACTATATTTTTAAATGAATATAAAATTTTATAATAATATATTGAAGTTTCCAAATCTTATTTTGAAAATATATGTAGGGTCAAGTACAATACTATATTTTTGCCAGAAAATAATTTCAAGGAATTTATTTAATATACATATTTGTAAAAATAATTGTAATAAACAACTAAAATTGTCTAATTAATGATAAGAATGATACCATAATAATGTTAATACTTTTCTTAATAATATACAATGTATATATATATATATATATATATATATATATAGCCTTGCGTCGGCATGCTGTTGTTGTCCTGATCATTAAATGGAGACCATTGACCACATATTTCGCCTGGCGATTCTTCCAGATGATGCTTGGAAGACCCTCAACCTGATGTTCAATATTGTGCCGAGCGGTGGACACTTCCACGATCTGGCGGCCGCCTGGGGGTCTGCCTCTCATGGCCACCAGATCGTCACAAGGCCGCCACGTGGGTGCTATGGAAAAATCGAAACAAGGCGAGATACGAAGGGCACCAATACTCTGCCGATCAGCTCACTCGGAAAGTCCTCCGTCAGTGTCGTAAACGGAGCACCCTGTGCTCCCATATGCCGAGATCCTTTTGGTCTTCCACCCTTCCTTAGCTTTGTCTGTGGCGGTCCCTCCACCCCCTTCGTCCCTTTTGGTGGTATACTTGTACATGCTTTGTCATTTTGGGTCTTGTATACTTGGACTGGCTTGGTTTTGAGCCTTTTTAATAAATGGTGAGGGTTCCCAAAAAAATATATATATATATATAAATATATATATATATATATATATATATATTTGGAGAAAATGAACTTTATTGCTGTATCAGGCACAAAATGCCGAAGCCTATACATGTAAACGCGCCGCACATGAAGAGAGTGCAGAAATTAAAAGAAGCAAAAAGGTAAACCCAAGTGCCTGAACCAAGTCAGAAATTAAGTCAGCTTGTTCCAAAATCGGTCCGAGGAGTGAGTGCAACGCTTCCGGATTTTAAGAATTTGTCTAAGGGCTTCCCTGTTCAGTTGTAAGTAGGAGTATTGGTGTCCTTCGTACTTGTATTTGTCCCGGTTCATCCAGAGGACCCAAATACCAGCGGCTGCGACGATCTGATACCCATGAGAGTGTTTCACTTTACAAAATGCCTAAAATTGGCTTTTCAAAGAAAACGAGAAAAAGTACAAGAAGTACAAATTATTCTGGGAAGTATTGCTATGGAAGTCTGATCTGAGAGCGATCACTTTGTCCATTGGACCATACGATGATGATGAAGAAAACTGCTTGAAGAAGACGAACAATCGGAAGAACTAAGTCACCGAAAAGGTATCGAGCAACAGCACTGATGGCACAGTCGAATGCTTTCTTACTTTGCTTCACCCTGTTCTTGAGAAAAAGTTGAAGAAATGCTTCTGGGAATATCACTCTGGAAGTATGAGTTTTCTCAGAATTTCCTCTCTTGTCTCTATGTCGATCTCCTCCTCCTGTCTATGTAAAAATAAGTCTATTTATAGACTTGACCCTTTGTGCGTAAAAAGCAACAAAATCGGGTCTCTACGCAATATATATATATATATATATATATATATATATATATATATATATATATATATATATATATATATATATATATATATATATTTATTTATATATATATATTTATATAAATAAAATATATATATATATATATAATATATATATATAAATATATATATATATATATATATATATATATATATACATTAAAAAATATATATATATATACATTGTATAATATTAAGAAAAGTATACATTGTATAATATATATATATATATATATATATATATATATATTTTATTTTAACAGAAGAAGTTTTATTGAAAAAAAGGGGTGGCTCCGAAGGAGGAGCGTTACAGACAAGTGCCGGGCCTCGAAACACAAAACGAGACCAGTAGGACAAGGTAGGAAAGAGAAAGGTTAACATTCGAAATTTCAAAATTTCGAAAACCGAAAATTTTGAAATTTTGAAAATTTTGAAAATACGAAATTCAAACCAGCCCCGAACGTTATGGGGGGGTTTGGGCACAAGGCCCTAGGGGGACCACGTGGGGGGCTCAAGCCACGAGGTGGCGGGTCCCGAGTGGGGGGTGCGGCCCGAGGAGACTCCGGAGGAAGGAGTCCGGTGGGAGGAGGGGGGCACGTCCCGAGGGGGACGGATGACTCCGGTGGGAGGAGGAGACACCGGGGGTAGGAGGAGAAGACTCCGGAGGGGAGTGGAGACCGCCGGTGCAAAGGGGGCTCCGGCAGAGGGTACCGGCCCAGAGAGGCACGGCCGGGAGGGCTCCGGTGGAGCGGCTCTAGCGAGAGAAATGGATGAAAGGGAGGGGGTGAGGCGGGGACGGCGGAGCGAGCGCCTCAGGCCACAGGGCTTCGACGTCGCCGGCGAGGGGCCTCCACAAGGGGGGCGATGACGCCGCTGGGGACGGGCGGACTGTCTCCGACGAGCGCACCGGGAGCTGTGCTGCCACGAGGGCCCATGTGGGGGAGAGTGCTGCCGACGAGGGGGGGTAGGGGCTCCGGGGGGCGCCTGGGGATGGACCGACGCCGAGCAGGGGGGAACCGAGTCCGCCGGGGAGAGGGCGGTGGCGTCTGGGGGCGCCGGAGAAGGAATCGAGGTAGCTGTAGGGGGGATGGCTCTACCAGGGATGCTGGGGGCCGGGGCGAGCGAGAAGGGCGAAGCCGAGGTCGCAGACGGCCACTTCAGCGAGAGGACAGGGGAGGCCGAGGAGGGCGACACAGCGGGCGGAGCGGTGGGGAGGATGGGCGTCGGGAACGCAGGAGGGGTCGGGCCCTGTCCTGGCAGAGGGCTGGCGAGAGGGAGAGCCGGAGAGGCTGCGAGATAAGCTGCCGGCGGGATAGGCCGCCGCTGAGCCTGGGGGCGGCGAGGCTGCCGACGATGGCGGCGGCACCGGAGGGGAGGGGGGAGTGCAGGGAGGAAACCTCCCGACGAGAGAGCTCCCCACAGGAGGGTGGGGGGAGCCCAGGCGACGCCCGGCCAGCCGGGGACGCACGGGGATCGGGGAGGGCTAGGGCCTCCGAAGGGGGACAGGGCACCGGGAAGCACGGCGGAGCCGGGGACGACAGCCGGCCAAAACCAGCCGGTCACGAGGATGGGGGGTGGCGAGCAGGGGAGCTCCAGCCAGAAGCCCCTTCTTCCCCATTCAAACATATATATATTATATATGTGTGTATATATATATATATATATATATATATATATATATATATATATATATATATATATATATATATATTAAGAATGTTACCATATTAATACTTTTCTTAATAATATACAATGTATATATATACTATTCTATATAATAATAATAATAATAATAATAATAAATATTAGTATACCTAATTATTATTCTCCTCTGTCCCCCTCCCCCATTCCTCGGCTTTAAGGGATAGAGAGAGAAAGAGGCCAGCAAAGCTAGAGAGAGAAAGTATGAAATAAGACAGAACGGGAGCGGGAAGAGAAGAAGAGGGGTTTTACCTGCTTGGGCAGAGCCTCACTGGTGTTGGCATAAGCACACGGCCTGCCTGAGGCGGAGGTGGCCTCTGACGTGGCGGCTAGGCATGATGGGCTGACGTCGGTGGGGCTAAAAGTCACGTGCCCAGTGTAGATCTTGACTGAGGTCGCCGGATCTATACTGGCGACGGCAGTGGTGGATGCTCATGGAGTTGGCTAGGCGGTGAGGGTCGACGGAGGCGGTAGAAGATTTAGGGAACACAGTAGCACAAAGATGACTCGCCGAGCGTGAGCCACTATACGCTGGTCGTACGGATCTCGGCGAGGGTGGATGGGTGCTGGTTGGCTATGGCAGCTCGAGTGGTGGGGCTAGTGGTGATCGTGGCATTGACATTGGTGGAGCAATATTCAGAGAGCACCGGCTTGGTCACGGCGGGCGGGATACTCGAGAAAGGTGAGTGAGTCTCTTACTTGTTAGTGTTTTGTTGATTTTCGGGTATCGAGGATGGTGGTGGGGATGGAGACCATGACGACGATGAAGCAGTATGTAGCACTACACGGTGGCCGTGAGTGACCGTAGGTTTGGCGGCTGAGGGGATCTAGTGGTCTTGACGGGGATGGTGAGGACGTCAAGTGGTCAAGGTAGGGGAGTCATGTGGGTGGTATGGAGCCAGTGGCGGCAGGAGGTGCTGAAGGGATGGTTGTCGGTTGCTGCAGTGGACGGGGAGATAGGTGGTTCACGGCAGTTGGTTGGGCCTGCATGGTTTTGGTGGTTTATAGTGGGGCGATGGAAGTAGTGGTGGAGGCCGTCGGTCGGGGGTCATAGCTTGTAGTGGTCAATGGCAGCCACGACAAAGAGGATGGTCGTCTAGGGTTAGGTTAGGGTTCCTATTTTTGGGAGGATCGTGTCGTGTCCTGCGCGACATAGGGAGACACGGGGGTGGGTATATTGAGATTGTGTCCGGAGTTGTTGGACACGGAGGTGGGGAAGAAGACTTGTACATGTAAATAATATCATGTAGTGGAAAGACACTCGGGGTCGGACCCGAGGCCGTCATGACCTATAAGGTGAAGGTGGACACAAACACGGTGCACCACACTTTTGGGTGGAAATTAGGTTTATCAATTTTTTAGGAAAAAAACAAAGGGGCTCTCCTTATATAGGAGGTGGGATCCTAGTTAGATAGGATTATGACCGTTTTAAACCCCAATAGATAAATCACATTTTTAATTTAAATCAATTTAAAACCAATTCAATAAAATCTACTCCAAATTTAAAACTAGATAAATCTCACCTTTAATTTAAACTATTTAAAAGCTATTCCAATAAAATCTAATCCTAATTTAAATTATAACAAATAAATTTAAATTATAAATTTAATAATAATTTTCAAATAAATTTTGAAAATTAAAATATACATAAATTTATTTTTATGTACCTCGCATGCAAATATATATTTACATAAAACATTATTTTTTAACATAGTACCTATTATTTATATATATAGAAATTATTTTCTAAATCATACCTATACTTGTATAGCAAATAAAATAGCCTTTGTATAAAATAAAAATCAAGTTTGACAAATCTATGGCGACATATTTTCTAAAAAAAATAGAAAAATATCCTTAACATATTATATATATATATATATATATATATATATATATATATATATATATATATATATATATATATATATATATATAACTAACTCGAGCAAAAAAAAGAAAAAAAAGAAAAAAAAAAAAAAAAATATATATATATATATATATATATATATATATATATATATATATTATATTATATATATATATATATATTTATATGGAAACCCTGGCAGGAACGCCACTCTATCCCCAGGAGGTAAGATTATCTTCATCAATCACGTCCTCACTTCCATCCCCATCTACACCCTGGCAGCATGCTCCCCCCCCCAAGAAAGTACTATCCTACATCGAAAGCATCTTCAGCAACTTCCTCTGGGAACACAGTAGCGGCCATAAATAGCACCATTGGGCCAGCTGGGACACCATGGCAAGTCCCACCAGGGTGGGGGGTTTGGGCTTCACCAAACTTTCCCACATCGTTAACGCTTTCTCGATGAAATTATGGTGGACGCTTCGCACCAGTAAGAACTTATGGTCCAGGTTCATGAAGGCCAGATACTTCAAATATATCTACCCGTCCACGGCCAGCGCTAACAGCAGATTATTCGCAGCCTGGCGTCGTATTCTTCTCGGGCGGTCCCTCGCCGAACCAGCGATTCGCCTTAAGGTGGGCACCGACGAAGCATCGCTATTCCTGGAGCGCTGGGTAGGCGATTTCTTGCTTCACAATACCACGGCGGATCCTACGAACAGCACTATCAAGGACCTATGGGACCCTCCCAATAACACCTGGAATTGGATCAAAGGCAGATCTTGGGCAGGGCTCGAAGCGGCCGATCACATTCGTCGTAGCGGTTTAAGGATCGGTCTGGACGCAGATAAGCTCGTTTGGTCGCCCGATTGTGTTGGCGCATTCTCGGTTAAGTCGGCCAGAAGCGTTATCCTGGGTAACACGACCCAATCTCCTACCATTGCCTCGTTCTGGCAGTCGTGCATCCCCAAGAAGTGGTCCTTCCTCATCTGGAGAGTCCTGCGCAATATCCTTCCCACAGACGACATTCTCAACACAATCGGGTTCAGCCTGGCCTCTGCATGCACTTGCTGCTCTGACCGATAATCGGAAACAGCCAACCACATCCTCATTCAAGAGGACCTACCGGTCCAGGTCTGGATAGTTCTTTCCCAGTGTTGCAGACTGCCTCATGGAGGCGACATTTCCAACACCTCATGGCCAACTGGGCTTCAGCGTCTCATGGCCACCAGATCGTCGCTGCGGCCGCCACGTGGGTTATCTAAAAAAATTGGAACAAGGCAAGATACGAAGGCCACCAGTATAACGTCGATCAACTGATCCGGGAATCCATTCGCCAATGCCACAAACGGAGACCCCTCTGTAGGCATGGCCAGACGGCCTTCTGGGACTCTCTCCTATCCTCGGCTTAGCCGTTTTGTTTCTATTTTGCCTCTTCTTTTGTCGGTATACGTGTACAGGCATAGACATTTTGCGCCTTATGGTATACTTGGAATGATTCGGCCTTTTCGGCCTTCTTAAATAAAATGGCCGGTTGGTTCATATATATATATATATATATATATATATATATATATATATATATATATATAATATATATATATATGGAAACCAAAATCTTTATTCTCGATATTTAAAAAATCTATAATAAAACTTTTGTATATAAAAATGAATAATCTGTATTTACACTCTCGACATATAATACCAAAATATTTTAAATAATAAAATAAAATTTTGTAAGAAACTTTAGGAGGTTTACAGGTTATTGCAGTACCTGATCTTCATCATCACCCTTCATAGAATCTATATTTGTACTAGCAAATCCTTCCTCGCATCGATTCAACCAAATCGATCATCCTAGCTTGGACATGATGCCATACGAGTCTAGAGTTGCACCGTATAAGGCAAGAATAAAATTTTCTTCAAATGTTTATCTGAAATCATAATTTTACACAGCAGAAGAAAGTAGTCATATTAAAGTTACTCGGAGTATACAAAACAACTCTTTTATTGAATACGCAGCTAAATTACAAAGGCTTTCTGTAGCCCAAATGTATCTGCCATATTGGCTTACAACACTCATGATCTCTCTAGCCCACAATGGATTTCATTATTCTATACATCATATTTTCTATATCTCGATCGTATCATCTTGATGCAATCCCGAGCGTCACTGCCGTTGCATGCCTCAAAATGCTAAGGCATTCCATAGCTCAATGCGTCCAAGCGAAGCTCCGCCATGAGCAAAACCATTTCCAGCATCCTACAAGCAATCTAGTAGGGGATCAGTACTAATCCTCTCGTGTACTGATAGGACCCACTCGACTAAACCGACACTAAGTAATATTGTGAATCATACAGCATAATCTAGTGATCTTTATATCATTGCCTTATAATCAGTTTCATGGCACATTCGAAAGCAGTATATCATGTACTTCATGGCAAACATGTTATACTTTATATCAAACGCCGCATAGGAAATATATCAAAGGCATCACCTTATGGCGACTTCTTACAAATCCAACGCATTCACCCTTATGTTGACGCAAGGTAAATAATTGTCGTCCTTCCCTACCATGTTAAAAGTATCATTTCAAACATCAATGTGCTAGGATCGGTGTTACTCCTGCACTCAGCCCACCGACCTTATCTATATGAAGGTCACTGGCAAATCCAAGCCAGAATAGACTATATCTTAATGGTAAGATGGCAATTACTCCAGTATAGGTTGTTAACCCTATTTCTGAAGGTCTCCGAACATTACTGGTAATTGTGGCACACCATTTTCAATAGTAGGTCACAAACCTTCTGAATGTATCTGTCCCACAATCACCCATCTCAATTTACTTCTAGACCGAACGGTCTCGGTGCCCCGGCGTACCACATTCAAGGTATACTAAATCCATGAACAGGTTATCCAAGTCCAATTTGACCATGCAATACGCATCTAACTCATACAACCAAACATAGTCTGAGTCCAAAACTCAGCTATCGCTTCATCTCAACATTTAATTCTTTCATTTTGTAATTTACAGGCACTATGCCCCAACTCAATGTTCATTAAATAAATGACTCGATGGCCTTGAACATTTCGAGGCAGCATGCTGCATTCGATAGTTCTGTGGCAATTGTGCCACAACTGCTCACTTCACATACGAAGCCACATTTTACTAGTCGTATGCGTATAAACATGCTTTGACACAGTTTTTCAATATCCTTCAACTCATGTATTCGATGCACGCCTCGATGCAATATTTTTATGTCCTATGCCTTAGATTTAATGTTCTACTACTCGTACATTTGATGCACGACTCAATAGAGTCTTTCGATGTTCTACGACTTATTCTCTGAGTCGTGCACTTGATATATGCCTCGATTTTGATTGTTTAGATGTTCTATTACTTATGTTCATTCCTTCTGACTTGTGCACTTGTGGCACGCTTCGATAGAGTATTCAACGTTCTACGACTCGTGCACTAAAGGACTCAATATAGTCTTTCAATGTTCTAGCCCTCTAACTCGCGTATGAAGGCATGACTCGATAGATGTTCTACGACCCATGTCCTGAGGCATCAGCCAATACAGTTATCCTATGTTGTTATGGCTTGTGCACCGAGGCACTCGTCGTTGTAGTTATTTGATGTTTATTTATGACTTGTGCACTTAATGCATGTTTTGCCTCAATATTCTATCTTAGTGATCGACACGCACTACAATTTCTCTCATTCGAGCCACGTCCGTGGACTCGATAGATTAACTTAGTATATAAAGGTACATTTAATTTATGCATGACAGAGTAGGAAAGAAGGGTCAAAGTCCTCCCACCTTAGCCGATTGGCCTTATCATTTCGTCGAGCCAATGCGACTCGATTCTTCAACTTCGTTGCACGGCCAACTCATCTGACTTAGCCATTCGAGCACTTCATGCTCCATTTAACTATCCAACTAATTCCATATACCGTGCCCATGCTCAATCCCATTGTGAGGGGATGCTTTGGTTTCGGTGGACTCCATTGCAAATAAGACACAAGATCGACCTCTCATAATTCAACGTAAAAGCTTAGCATGCACATGAAACCAACTAAAATCAATCGAACTTATCAATTCTTCGGGTTCACTTAGTAATTGCATCGATTCACATCGATACTTCTTTTGTCGACGTAACTCTCTGAGTCGACGACTCATCGTAATACAACATGCGAGCGGCGCATTACCTGACGAGTAGTTAGGGCCACTGTCGGATATATCCACTAGCAATATACCCATAACCGGGAAATCATAAACCCATAATCAAGCAACCAAAAGCTGAAGAATGTCAGTCTCATATGCCTAATAGTCTTCTCCCCTGAATTGCACTAGTCATATCCATGACTCGAACAACCCATATCCCAATCCGAGTCACTAAGCTAGACACAATCTAACTATATATATAAAGATACATGAACCGCTCGCATCGGTAGCTATACGAATGCATAAGCTCATGACAACACAATGAACCCTCACTCGTAGTGTCGTGTGATGCTATGTGTCAAGGCATAGAAGTTACGGGAAATAACTTCACACATTTAGGAACGTCTACTAAACACTAAGCCACACACACTAACACCAATATCGATGCCACCATCGATAGCACCCAAGTCAAATTTGGACGCAAATTACTACAAATAGCAATCCAAATACAGACATAATAATTTATTCATAATATGTAATGGCAAGGTATCTTGTCTGGAGGTTGTGCGATGATTAGACGACGTCCAGCAGGCGAACTTGTCAAGCCAAAGGAAGCTGCAAATGTGGGACTTTAGCAAACATCATCGGATGCTAAAACAGACATTACCATCATTTACTGAATAAAATAAATATCTAAGATAGGCTACCCATAAGTCCAATTCGGGATAAATAGGAAAAATAGTAATTTCAGGTCAAAACGATAACGTCGTTAGAATCGTTTTACACCAAAAAATGTGCCAGGATAAAGGTTGTCCAAATCTGACAAAGTATATGTCGATTATAGCCAGAACGACGCCACGAGTCCAATGGTGATATCAGATTTGGAATCCAATGTCCTGTGTTAAAAATTAAAAATTTTATTTTAGAAAATATGAATTTGAACGGTCAACTTTAGTATCGAATTCAACCAACCAAACAATAAATTAATGGAATAATTTTTTATCTCATGAAGGTTGTTATACCTGCTATACATCAGCGTTGGTGGTTATTCGAATGGAGCTACGACAAGGTAGAAACAAATTCGCGAAGTCGGCTCTACGAAACTGTCAAAATGAAACGTAATTTAATCTCACAACTTGGTGGCTGGTTTTGATCTATCAAACAATCGAACTAACGACTGATATTTGAGGGGAATGAAGAGATATATATAAAGATTGAGACGAAAGAATTGGTTTGATGATCCAATGGTTGGATTGCCCAAACAACATGCCTAAAGTTGTTGCAACGAAACAAAATACTAGATTCGAATTTACGAGCGTCACTACGGGATTTTGAACAAAATACAAAAATTGCCCATGACGAGCATTATGGAGGACGGTGACACACCAGAGGTATCCGCTGCTCTTATACGTGGTTGTCGGGGTTGGTGCGACTGCTTCCCCGTAGCGTCAATGACGCTATCGTTGTTGCTACGCAGTGGTCCAGCGGCGGGACAGGGTATAAAGACGATTGGCAGGTGGTACAGCTCAGCGCTGTTGCTGCCACGCTCAGCGGTACGATCGCGGTCACGCGGCTGAGTGTTTAGACACAGGCACGCAGGGTCTCGCTGGGGACTCGACGCAGGAGCGGTGGTGGTTGGCCGGGTCTACGCTGTCGCGATGGTCGGTGGTGCGGCCGCTGATGTTGCGGTTCTATTGGTCGTGGGAGAGGGTAGTTTAGTATTAGGATTAGGCTTAAATAATTTGTATTAGAGTTAAATAATTTGTATTAGGGTTACAATTATATATATATATATATATATATATATATATATATATATATATATATATATATATATATATATATATATATATATATATATATATATAATATTAAAACATATACAGACTAGTATTTAGGTATAGCCTTATATATATGTATATATATTTATATAATAGGAATATCTTTTTTTATATATATATTGTATTTAAAAGGCATATATATTTAGATTAGTGTGTGTATATATATATATATATATATATATATATATATATATATATATATATATATATATATATAATCGTATATAAAAAATATATATATATATAATCGTATATAAAAAATAAATAAATAAAACTATTAAATTGTGGATGTTTTTTATGGTTCTAATTGCTTGCCTAAATGCAGTGGATCTTATCTTGGAGAAAAACTCTATATAAGAGTCCCTTCCTCAAAGCTTTTAATTATTTATTTTTGTTGTTGCTTTCGTTGTTGGTTTTATGAATGTATTTCGTTGTGGATGTTTTTTATGGTTCTAATTGCTTGCCTTCATCGATTTGTACATCATATCAAATTCTGGAAGAAAAAGAGAATATGAGTATTGATCCTATGTTGGTGTAAGTGCATGTGACCGAGTAGGCAAAGCTTAAGCAAAGCGTTAGAGTTCTCTTTCTTTCGACAATTCTCCAAAAGTGAGTGGCTTTGATCCTCCTTTCCTTATCTTCATTTTTAATAAAAGACTCTCTTCTTCTATCCATGATCAAGGATACTATTAATAAAGATATTTGGTAAAGAAAGTAACCATATTGTTGCATATTTGTCTTAAAGAAATATAGAACTTTGGTAATATTACATGCTTGTCATATGAAAATATTGTCGTAGTATTGTGATAAAATAAAATATATTCTTGGATGAACGTTGCAATTGTAATATGGAATGACGAGTGATGGCTTGAGGAATGTAGAATATACAATAAGAATATCAAGTTTTCTGTTATCCTACATGTTGTACTTGAATAACTAAGTTTCTTAGACGTGTATGGTCGTAGACAACTTATGCACAATGTTTTGGTTCCTCAAACGGTTGCCGCAGCCACGGAACCAATTCGGCCTAGAGGAAATAGGGATAGATGTGTTAACGTACTAGTACTGGTGATTTGGAAACTTCCAGTAGGGCTTACCCGCAATGAAAGGATCAACATCTAACCAAGCTAAAGTCTATGATTGCTTATGGTGCCAGTGACCTCATATATTTAACTACTTAGCTAATGATGTCTAGTTCATAGGAAATAACATGGTAATTTCTGTTACAGGGAAGGAGACTCTATCATGGGTAAGAATCACCTTTGGTTGATGTATATTATGTTATTATATTTTTCTGTCTTATGATTTGTTAATTAAACTAAGAAAAAGATAGAATTATCACTTTTAATAACATATGCTTTCACATGTTTTTTGTATTAATTTTGGTGATGTTTGTTAACTCGATGCTTACCAGTACACGGCAATGTACTGACTCACGTCTCAAGGAGGCATAGTGAGGAACTAAAGGCTCGTCATTGCAGTAAAAGCTTGTGCATCTTTTGAAGCTTCCCAGTCATCCTTTAAAGCTTTCCAGTGACATCGAAGACTCCAATCAAAGGTGTTTATACTTTTACTTCTAGTAAAGGGATATTATGTATGGAACGGTGTATCTTATTTTGTTGTTCAAGTTGTAAGCCAGTACAGCACCCTTTACTTAGTTGTTTGAGAACCTATGTACAAATGTGAATTACCAAAGAAAAGATTTTTGTGCAATGTTGTTATTCAAATTCTCTACTTAAATTATGCTACAACTTCTATGACTTTCGTAATATTTCAAATGTACACGAACACGCCATGTACAAGCATAATTTATGCTGGCACGATATCACGTCTAGTGACGATTTATCGATTTGGCAGAACTAAAGCGTGACAAGGAATGGTCCGGCTTGAGTGATACGCCTAATATCAAACATGAAAGATAGGATCAAGGATTAGCTAATCTTGTAATAAATCATATTTCAAACTAATGCAAACTATAGGAACAACAATACCTAAAAAGCAAAAAAAAAAATAGTCGTATTCTGACAATAATTAAATAAAATCTTACTCTAGAAACCTATATGTGATTGAGCACATATTTACAAATATCCTTAGGTCATTCTAATTCGCAAGCTCGTAGTAGTGTGACTAGTGTGATTACTACCACGAGTTCATATAATTTATAAAAACTGACTTGCATGGGCCACCATACAAACTTGTAACGGCCTGCTCCCACTTTTCTAGATACAAGTACGTAGCCAAGTCCAGCCTAGGCCACAGCATCGGCAGTAGTATACTGTCTGCACCTCGATATCATCTCATTAACAATATCAATATTCATAATCATGGTTATCACTAACTTCCTCAATCACAACAACTATAAATAAAATGATAAAACATTAACTAAAAGACTCTAACTTAATTAACTAAAAGAATCTTAACAAAGTTCTCAAAGAAACGATAAAGAAACCATGGGAACAAACTAGCGTTAAATAAACTAATTAAAAATCTAAAAGTTCATTAAACTAAAATTGTCAACTAAGAATATAAGATTTGTCATCAAATCTTGACATGTCTTCATGGGCATTATAGTGTGCAGGATAGTCCTCCTTGTCTTCTAAATTTTTTATCATATCTAGTCAGGATTGGAGCAAAGTACAAATAATAGAGTATGGCTACGCATCAAGATATAGCTATCATACTAATATGAAAAGAAAACATATATGGCATCTAATAAACAATATCATGGCCATAACTATAAGAAAAGAAAGATATAAGGAACAAGATCGACATGCATGACATAAACACTACGAGAATCTAGCATGCAACTCTAACAAGAATTACAATCCGTGTATTGTGTCTTAGAATACTAGTTTTTTGCATGTGGATGGAACAAATATAAGTTACTTGTACGTTTGGTGCATCGTTGATAGCATTCATTGGTAATTCATTAGAGGGATGCATTATTTAAAAGACGACATACTTACTCATGGTATTCTCCCGCCCATGACTCACTAACAAGCATAATCAAGACATGATAGATACGATAACATGGTAAACAAGTAAATATAGAACATAAACATGAAATAGGTGAACATAAATTCTAGCAAATCTAACTCTCGTGAAAAAATAACATGTAAATATGACATCTAGACATGAATCATAATCTAGAAAAGAACGATAGTGATAATAACACATAAAATGATGGAACAATAAAGTAATATTGTACTTGCCTTAATCGTCAAATAGATATGGTTGATTAGTCTCGAACTTATGTTATCACAAGTCTAATAAAACAACCAAGCATCACACAATGGACACATAACCTAATTAATTAAGGATTCTAAATATTACAAATTGATTTGGTCGACTAGGCTAGTTAGCTTGCTTCTATGACAAGTCACTTATTATAGGTGGTTTATTAATCAAATCATCAATATTCAAAGCTACAAGTTGCTAATTCTAAGTTAATATAGTCTAAATAAATAGTTTTAGATATATTTATAGTATAAATATTCGGTACATATTTTTGAAAATTAGTGTTTCAAAACTTATGGCACACAAATTGAGACAAGATCGTCAAGCACAAGGTTAACGATTATATCTTCGAGGTCTGTACAATCACTTTGCCAATTTCAGTGATACTAAATCTTTGGCATCGACAGATATTGGTTTTATTGCACGAATTTCAAAATACAAATCCGACATGAAATAATTAACACAAAATTAGTGCAATTTGATCTATTAAAAGATGTCTATATGCTGTAAAATTTGGTTTCTAAGATAAAAAGTCACTACGGTCGTAATGGAATCAGCGAAACAAAGATCCAACTATTGGATCTTCCAAATTGTCCAAAATATTTATTCTGGACAGTAGGTAAATTCTGGGATCGCGTGATGATCCAACCGTACAGATCACAGATAAGCCATAGGAAAAGTGGTACATGAAAATGGATCGAGAAACAGTGGTCGCAGCACAAAAATACGATATTTGGAAGTAAACTGTGATGTTGGACACTCGTGGGATAACCATCTATCAATGTGTCAAATTTCAGGCGACCTCAACGATGTCAGACAGATCAAAATGCATTGTAATGATTCGTATATATACATAATATATATATATATATATAATAAAAATTGCGAGGCCAGGGCTCCGCTCTCCTCCGGAGCTCGAGGAGCTCGGCTGGCCGTCTCAGGCGGACGGCCTCCTCGGTCCGGCCCCTGGCTGTGGCCTCCTTGCCCGCCACCGCCCTCCATTTTTTGGATGGCCGGTCGTCTGGATGACACCATCGTGGGGGGGCCTCCCGCTCGTCGGTGTCTTCTTCTCGCCGAGGGGGCTCCCCCCACTCTCTTCCCCCCGCCTCCCTCGGCGCCGATCTAGGCGCCGCCCCCGTCGACCCCGTGCTCGGCGCTGGAAGGCTTTCCCCTATCCGGCGCCCCCCTCCTCCACCGCGCCTCTCGGTGTATAGCCCCCTTCCAGCAGCTCCCTCCCCCCCGTCGCGGCCCCCTGAGCCCGCCCCCAGCGCCGCCAGAGCGGCTCTCCTCCTCCTCCCCGCCCCCTCTCCCCCGGGGGTCCCTCCCCCTCTCTCCGTCCAGGCCCCCCCGCCGGCGACCGTCCTGACGTCGGTGGCCTCTCCCCCACCCCCCCGGGTCTCGTCCCCCCGGGGGACGTGCGTCGCCCCCTTTTTCGGTGGTGGCCACGTCGCAGCCCTCCGCGCTGTGGCCCTCGGCTAGCGTCTCCTCCGCCCAGACGTCCTCCTCGGCGTCGGTCGACGGACCCGCGGCCTCTTCTCCGCCGTCCTCGTGCGATAGCCTTGGGCTCATTCCCCAGACCCGGCCTTGGCGCCCTCCTCGACGTCAGCGTCGACTGTCTCCCCCGTCCAGGTGCCCTCCTCGACGGCTACGGCGGCGTCGTCCCCGCCGTCCGCCCACCGTTACGCGCTCCGGAGTCTTTCCTAGAGGGCCAGCGGACGAGCCCCAGCTCCCGTATCCCTCCTCCCTCCTCCGGCCTCCTTCGTCGGAGTCTGCTCCGGGCTGCTCCGCCCTCCGCTCGGCCTTTCCTGGCGGAGGCCCTCGCCGGGCCGCGCACTGGGGGGGTCCTCGAGTCCCGTGCCACTCCCTCGGGCAGAACCCCCCACCCTCCGCTTGGGCAGCGTGCCCTCGAGCAGCGCGCCAACGGGCCACGTGTTCTCTCCGCCCTCGGGTCTTGCGTGCGACCGCCCTCGGGTCACGCGCTTTTGAATTTTGAATTTTGATTCAAAATTCAAATTTTCCTTTCCAAAAAAAATTCAGGGCCCACACCCCCCCTCCAGGCCCCACTACCAATCTTTTTCACTTTTCGTAATTAGGTTTAGCATTTTTGAAATTCCAGTCTTTGTTTTTCGTAATTTCTGTTTTGTAATTGCGAAATTTCCGATTTCGAAATTTCAGTTTTGAAATTTCGCTACTTCGGTTCTGGAACTTCGGAATCTAGATTCTGACCCCTTTTAAATTTCTACCTTGTCTATCAGGACCCGTTTTGTGTCTCCCGGTCCTGCACCCGCATGTAATTCTCTTTCTGAGCGATCCTTTATTTTCAATAAAAGTTCTTTTGCTAAATATATATATGTATATATTTATATATATTTATATATATAATATATATAATATATATAATATATATATATATTTATATTTATATTTATATGAAGGGTGCGATTTCGAGTTTGTAGATCCGGGTCAGACGGCTTAGGGGCCAGCCTGGACCCGCAAGTTTTTGGTGTTGGAAACGAAGCACGAAAAATGTTCCACCAAACCAGAGAGTCCTGCAAGAGAACCAAGCAAAAACACACAAACCAAAAATGCCAAACATAAATCGCAGATACAGATATTTTTGACGTAGAAAACACAAATGGAAAAACTACAAAACGGTCGGAGTCCAACTCTGAAGAACCTCCACTAATGGAATAAAGAGAATACACCCTCTACAAGCTCCTTCCGATCCAAACGGATCACCACAACTCACTTGAAAGAAGAAATTTTGATTGTAGACTCTAAAGAACAAGAGATGTCGAAAAATTATTCGAAGAGATCTCTCCTTCACAATAGTCTTCAATCCTTTCTCTCTCTCAAAAGTTGTAAAGCACTATTGCTCACTTTTTTGAGATATATTTTATGGTGAGGAAACACCTAGTATATATAGCCTCAAACTCACAAATAATTGAGGTATTCTACTACATGTTGGAATACTCAATATAAACCATTGATGTATTCCTATTATATATAGAAATACCCAATCCAACTCCATTGGGATATTCCTACTATATATAGAAATACCCAATCCAAATCTATTAGAGTATTTCTATTATATATAGGAATACCCAATCCGACTCTGGGGTATTTTCCACATAGGTTGGGAACCCCATCCACTCCAACAAATCTCTCCTTTTCCAACTATGTGGAGGGGGGTCGTCATCCCGATGATCCTCCTGTAGTACTCAAACTTTTCTCTTGGAAGAACCTTCGTGAACATGTCTTCTCCGTTGTCATATATATGAATCTTCTCAAGCATCGTGTCCTTCTTCTCAACCACATCCCGTATCCAATGATACTGAGTCTCAATGTGCTTGGACCGACTATGAAATGTCTGGTTCTTCATAAGGTGAATGACACTCTGGCTATCGCAAAGCAAATATACTGCTCTTACTTTAGCCCCACTTCCTGTAGCAACTTCTTCATCCACACACAACTCCTTGCAAGCCTCTGTCATCGCAATGTACTCTGCCTCTGTCGTCGACAAGGCAACACATTTCTGCAACCACGACTGCCACGATACCGCTCCACCAGCAAACATCATCACATGGCCCAAAGTCGAGCGCCTCGTGTCTACATCTCCAGCCATATCAGCATCAGTATACCTGACCAGCTTTGGCTCGTCACCACCAAAGAAAAGTCTCCAATCGGCAGTACCCTAAAAGTACCATAGAACCCACTTGACCGCACTCCAATGTACCCTTCCAAGATTGGAAAGATACATGCTAATTGTGCCAACTGCGTGAGCGATGTCTGGCCTCGTATACACCATAGCATACATGAGGCTTCCCACAGCTGAAGCATATGGAACCCGCTCCATATCTTCCTTCTCATCCTTGGTAGATGGATACTGCTTCTCAGTGAACTTAAAGTGAGCTACAAGGGAGTTACTCACTTTCTTTGACCCATCCACCCCAAAATGCTGAAGTATCCAGTGAATGTACTTCTTTTGGAACAAGTGTAGCAGCTTGGACCCTCTCTCTCTCGGCTGATCTCTATTTTAAGAATAGTCTTTGCTGCATCTAAATCCTTCATAGAGAAGGTTGCGCCTCGTTGGCGCTTCAACTCCGCTATCCGAATGGTATTTCGACCCACCAGTAGCATATCATCAACATGAAGCAGTAAAATAATGAAATCATCATCGACAAAGTGCCTCACAATTACACAGTGGTCCGACGTCGTCCGCGCATAACCATGCTCTCCCATAAATGGCTTGAACTTCCTGTACCATTGCCTCGGAGCCTGCTTCAAACCATACAAGCTCTTCCTCAACCGGCAGACTAAGTGTGAATTGCCATTCTCGCAGAATCCATCTGGCTGCTCCATATACAGCTCCTTCTCAAGATCACCATAGAGGAATATCGTCTTCACGTCTATTTCTCGAACTCTAAGTCGAAACTGGCTGTCAATGCTAGCACCACCCAAATAGACGACTGTTTGACGACTGGCAAAAAGATCTCATCATAATCTATGCCCTTCCAATAACCGTAGTCTTTAACTACCAGTCTCGTTTTGTATCGATGGTGAGTAGTGTCATCTGTCTGCTTCACTTTGAATATCCATCGATTTCTCAAAACCTTCTTGCCCTTTGGCAATCACACCAAATCGTAAGTGCAGTTGGCTTGTAAAAAACTCATCTCCTCCTGCATAGCCTCCATCCTCTCCTTCCTATGTTCATCGTCCATAGCCTCTGCTAAACTTTCGGGCTATCCCCCGTCAGTTAGTAGCACATACTCATCTAGTGAGTATCTCGTAGAAACTACCTCCTCGGTATGCTCCTCCTCCTGAGGACACAACAGCCTCCTCCCCTTCAGAAACTAACCTCCCAGACATGCTCATCCTCCTAATAGCAAATACCGTACCCTCTCCATCAGCGTCATATTCATGCGCTCCGCTACACCGTTAAGCTGAGATGTCCTTGGTGGAGTCTTCTGGTGTCGTATCCCTTGATCTCTGCAATAAGCATCATGTCATGCCCCGCTCCCGTAGGAGTGATCATCCTCGCTAAGGCGTGATGCCGCACGAGCCTAGATTGCGCTCATACAAGGTGGGTTCCATAACGGCCGATTACAGCGGCTGCGAGGGGGTCGTCGCACAGAAGACCCAAGTAGAGACATTGAATAATAGGAGCAGAAATTTAGAACAAAACAAAAGTCATTCAAAGATGCATTTTATTGATATTGAAATAAGGATTACAATGGGGCACAAGGCCAAGATTACAAGTCACTCGAGCTTACTTTTCTCACATTACAAGTCACTCAGCTTACTCTTCTCATATTATAAGTCACCCAGCTCTCTCTCTCTCATCTCTCAATACAAGTCTTGAACCAGCGGATGCTTCGGAAGGCGACGTCCATACATTATGTCTCGTATAAGTATCGAGTCCATACAGCCGCACACTTCGAATCGCTACGGAACTCCGTGCCTCGACGCATCCAAGCAAGCTCCGCGCCACGAGCTTCTACCTGTGCCTGCACATAAAAACTATGTGGGTGTCAGTACTCAACTGTACTGGTGGAATGAGCTCCTCGCCCACCCATACAAAACCAACATGTTTGATTTACTTTGTACAACATAGTCCTTTTTGTATTGTCTTTCTCTTCTTGTCTTAGGATCTGTTTTAGGACAGACGTCTTGGCCTATTTCGTATCTCTAGACCATTTTGTGCTTGCAACAACAACGTGAACCTATACTTCGCCTCTAGACCTGTCGTGTATTAACAATGTTAACCTATCAAGTTATGCTTGCCTTTCGGCACATAATCAGAGGCACAACTACACGATAGACCCCATTTCCGTATGACCGTGCTACCTCCTTGAGGCAGTGCCTCGCCACTTACTGACTTATCCATACTTGTGTTATGACAGCGCAGTCGTACCTCATATTTGAGGTCGTGCCCAGCAATTCAACGTAACTTCATCCAACTTGCCTTACGGCCCTTCTCGACTTAACTCGCAACAGCCCAAGTCTAACTAATACAACTCTATGCCAACGACTTAACACACGATGCCACATCTCGTGCCAAAGCACGACGCCTATGTTGAAGCCAAATCTTAGGCCCAAACTTTGTATTCTAACTACACATATATTCAACTCAACTCAATCCAAAGGCACACCCGCGGATTGCCGCCCGTGCCGACCCATCTATATGAATGGTCACTGGCATGACAAGCCATCGTGGATATAGCCTGGCAAACGGGATCCTTGTACCGCAAGTAGCGATCTCCGATGCAAGTCCCCGAACTACCATTGCCTATTACCTAGCTCGGCTATTACCGGTTTCTTTCTAGGCCGAGCGAGCGGTCGCCTTGACCGAGCGATGTCTTCGAGCAGCCGTTGTATGGCTAAGTCCGAATACCGTCGGCATTTTGATTCCTTCGATTGACTGAACGGCACAGGGCACTACATCATACACCACTCAGAAAAAAGTTTCGCCCTCGAAACTAACTGAGTACTACTCATTGACTTATCACTTTGTTCTACATTCAAGGACTCTCGCACACACTTACTCCTATGCATTTCTTCAACTTGAGCCACGCTCGTACTACGGTTATCTTTTACCTCGAACACTATATCTCAACTTAGGTAACTTACTCTCATCGCACACACGGACAACTCAGTTCTAGGCAAACCATTCGATCAACCAATATTCAAGTTTGTCTCAATCTAATGATCGTACTACCACCAATCTTTTTCTTTGAAACACGACTTCAAAATCCTCGACCCTTTTCCATTCCTCTAGTCTCACTTGATTCAACGTATCACTTAGTTGGATCGTGCACATATTCTTGGCGTCCCCAAAGTACATGCATTTCAGCCAAGCCTCGTGATAGAGAATTCGCCATCACCACTCGAGTCGGATCGTGCACATATTCCGGCGTCCCTGATATACGTGCATGTCAACCGAGACTCACGAGTGGTGCCTCCACAAATCCTACCACTTCGCACTCGGACGTCTGCCTAACCGCTAGGCTATGTCTTTCCGTCAGTATTGGAATCATAGTTCCCAAACAATGATATCAACACTGACCCCATCCTAAGGTCAGACCAAATTAATAGTACGGGGTTTTCTATCCAAGCTCGCATCACTCCAATTTCTAAACATCGAGCATAGATTCTCTACACACATCCCAGCATTTGTCGTACGGGGTCTGAGTCATTAAGCAAAGCCATCCCATGATAACTCACGTTTCAACCAATTCCTTGACGTATCAATATCACCCGTTCATCAAGCCATTTCGTATAGTCTATCTCTTCGAGCACGTTCGACATAATACGCCTATCAATCCTTCCAAGTCAAGCATGCCATGACACAATTCATCACTAAACCATAATTCATATTTCATATTCCCTAAGTCATTCATCCCAATTCACGTATTCGATCATGAGGTCGTCTAGCTTAACAATATGTTGCACCCCGATCTCACGCGATTCAGGTTATCTATGGTGGGCATGAATTACCATGCACGCTCCCACGGGATAATCATCCTCATCTAAACGTGTTTTGTGTCTAGACTAATTCATTCTCGATGTGCGGATTGGACCTACTCAATCCTCAAGTTTTATTCATTCGTCAATCACAAGTCCTAAAACTTTGAATTTTCCTTCGTATCAAACCAACAAGTCGAACCAATCCAAATTGCCACGTCCTGATTTTTCGAGTTTCGATCGTTCCCGTGACATAAATCACCATGTCAGTGCTCATGCGGAACGATCATCCCAAATCTGACGTAACGCATGTGCGAAGCTAGAGTTGCGCTCACGCAAGATAAGAATATCGATGCTGTAGTTATCCTCGTAATCATCAAGACACGATCATTTTCATCCAACATCCTCTCAATCAAAATCCTAAGTATAGCATCCAACCAAACAATAAAACTTGCACGATCGTCATTTTTCGAGTCAGAGTACCTCGAGTTATCGCATATCGATCTTTGATACGCCTCAATACCATCGACGATATGCATAACCTGACGATCTTCCTTTGTAACCAATTTCGAGTCGTGCAAATGATGCTATCGTCCGACTGGATAATCTCCTCGATATTCAAATTCAAGTTCAATCGTTATCCCTCGAATCATTCACAACATCAATTTTCTCAAACTAAATTCGCGTATCGTTCACCTCTAACTCAAGTCATCGACCAACGTATTTCCTCAATTCGCATCGTCCCTTTGCTAAATCAAATCCTCGAGCAACATTCAATCCAATCCTTAGAGTCATTTTGTAACTTCAAAATCGAACCTTTCATGCACGCAATCTTTCCGTCGTGCTAACTTTTCGTATACGATCCATATTAATTTCTTCGATCAACTCATCCATTTGTACACCTTATTTTTCTTCGATTCAATTTCACCTACTCAATCATTTTCACGTTTCATACTCGCATAATCCTCAATCCCGTGCATGTTCCGTGCGCGTCAATTCTAAGTTGTTCGAATTGACTCGTCAAATCTCAAGACTACTACTTATTCAACGATACTCAATCTATGGCTTTACATACACGCGACGCTTGCTAATAGACTCATTGACACCTGTATCCTCAATCGATCGATCGACGTCTCTGAGGCTATCGCATACACCACTGGGGATGAAGTCATTCAACAAATTCTTAACTTATCATTTGATTCACAATCTATTACCTCGAATTCCGTCCGAACGATTTCTTAAATTTAAGCACGCTCATCTATATCGCACCGACAATAACATCGTCGTTCAATAGCACCCCTATCGATAGTCATCTCCTCAATTAAGTCTAACTCATTCTCGCTCGAAATATTACAAATCTCGCACTCGACTTTGCTAGGGTCGACACAAATCCTTGGTGTATATGCCCTGCCCGACTTAGCCAACCGTGCTTACGCAAACCATCTTTTTGTTTTGTCAAAAACTGTTCTCCTACGTTTTGCAAAATAGATAGACTTATTGTATGGACATCCCGTGGGACATTTGAGAGAGAGTGCACCAACGATATCAACTTTGCGGAAGCAACACATTAGAGTTTGTGGAAACAACGGAGTTAAAAAATTCAAGCAATAGTCTAAGGACGTAAAGCCGTGCTCTGATACCATTATGTCACGTCCTGCTCCCGTAGGAGCGATCGTCCTCGCTAAGGCGTGATGCCGCACGAGCCTAGATTGCGCTCGTGCAAGGCGGGTTCCATAACGCCGATTACAGCGGCTGCAATGGGGTCGTCGTATAGAAGTTCCAAGCAGAGACATTGAATAATAGCAGCAGAAATTTAGAACAAAATATACGTCATTCAAAGATACATTTTATTGATATTGAAACAAGGATTACAATGGGACCAAGACAAAGATTACAAGTTACTCAAGCTTACTCTTCTCACATTACAAGTCACTCAGCTTACTCTTCTCACATTACAAGTCACTCAGCTCTCTCTCATCTCTCAATACAAGTCTTGAACCAGCGGATGCTTCGGAAGGCAACGTCCATACATTATGTCCCGTATAAGTCTCGACTCCATGCGGCCGCAGCTTCGAATCGCCAAGGAAATCTGTGCCTCGACGCATCCAAGCGAGCTCTACGCCACGACTTCTACCTGTGCCTGCACATAAAACTATGTGGGTGTCAGTACTCAACTGTACTGGTGGAATGAGCTCCTCGCCCACCCATACAAAACTAACATGTTTGATTTACTTTGTGCAACATGTCCTTTTTGTATTGTCTTTCTATTCTTGCCTTTGGATCAGTTTTAGGACAGACGCCTTGGCCTATTTCGTATCTCTAGACCATTTGTGCTTGCAACAACAATGTGAACCCATACTTCACCTCTAGACCTGTCGCGTATCAACAACGTTAACCTATCAAGTCGTGCTTGACTTTCGACACATAATCAGAGGTGCAACTACGATAGACTCCATTTCTGTGTGACCGTGCTACCTCCTTGAGGCAGTGCCTCGTCACTTACTAACTTATCATACTTGTGTTATGACAGCGCAGCTGTGCCTCATATTTGAGGTCGTGCCCAGCAATTCAACGTAACTTCCAACTTGCCTTACGGCCCTTCTCGACTTAACTCGCAACAGCCCAAGTCTAACTAATGCAACTCTATGCCAACAACTTAACACACGACGCCACATCTCTTGCCAAAGCACGACGCCTATGTTGAAGCTAAATCTTAGGCCAAACTTTGTTCTAACTGCACACACATTCAACTCAACTCAATCCAAAGGCATACCCGTAGATTGTCGCCCGTGCTGACCCATCTATATGAATAGTCACCGGTATGCCAAGCTATCGTGGACATAGCCTGGCAAACGGGATCCTTGTACCGCAAGTAGCAATCTCCGATGCAAGTCCCCGAACTACCATTGCCTATTACCCAGCTCGGCTATTACCGATTTCTTCCTAGGTCGAGTCGGTCCCGTGGCCCTGGGGTGCCGCTCGAAGAAACAATCGCCCTTGTCGACAAGTTGTCCATGACCGCGTACCTACGCTAACTTCTAGACTTAACATAATTGTATGGTCTCATCATCATCACTTAGTTCCTTGCTTTACTTCTTTCACTTTTCATACTTCTTTTGCAGAGCCCAAACCAAGGTTGCCTCGGCGACTGACCTACAGTCCCGACATATTTTCTCTCGGCGACTAACCATCGCTTAGACTTAACATTCTTAACTCAGGGAACGGCTACTGCATAGCCTTCCTACTTAACTTGAACATAACGTGTTCCTTAAGTATCGACAGACCGTGGCTAACTTTCCTCTGAACCAACTGTGGCTCGTACCTTAAACCAACTCGTGTTCTACGCAACGCTATCGCCCAAGTCATAATTCATGTGAGGGTCTTGGGATCGTGGGACTATTTAACTTGACAACCGCAGAAAGAACGGGACAGCACTTGGAATGACTTAGGTCGACCGGCATAACTTTGTCTAATTTAATCGAGCCTACAACTTAAGTTGAGGGACGAGCAAAGGCTATGCCAAGCCTTGCATCAAGGAAACGTGCATGTTTTATCGAACATTTACGCGGGCGACGCCTATGACTTGGGCTATTCATGGTTTTGTATCAAAGACCAACTTTCCTTCCCCCAAGCCGTGGGACGAAGGACCGAGTGTCATTTTCAAAGCACGTCGTGCACCAACTCTAAGCCGACTGTTGGACCTTTTCATATTCTAACTCAATCCGACTCGACTTGGGATTATTCCCTTAGCTATGTGAATTCGTCTCTTTTATTATCAAGCCTACTTGTGCATTTGAAAACTTTCGATTTATTATGTGAAGGCTAAGATGAGACAAGTTCACCAAAACTACCCCACCTGAGCGAGCGATCGCCTTGACCGAACGATGTCTTCGGGCAGCCGTTGCATGGCTAAGTACGAATGTCGGCATTTCGATTCCTCCGATTGACTGAGCGGGATGGGGCACTACACATCAAAGGGACCAATGTACTCGCCGCCATTGTCGGACCGAACACAGAGCAGCTTCTTGCCCGTCTTCCTTTCAACAGAGGCCTAAAACTCTTTGAAAGTGGATAGCACCTGACCCTTGGTCTTTAAGGCATAGACCCAAACCTTCCTGGAACAATCATCAATAAACGTCAAAATAAGAAGCACCACCAATGGATTTTATCTGTATAGGACTGTAACATCTGAGTGAATCAAATCGAACAATGCCGGCTTCCTCGAACTTGGGGACTTTGAAAAGATACCATATTTTGCTTTTCCGCTAAACAGTGCGTGCACTTCTCTAATTTTGCAGACTGTAGCCCTGGAATCACCTTCATGTTCACCAAGTAGCTCATCCCTTCTCGCTGATATGGTTGAGCCGTCTGTGCCATAACTTGGTAGATGTATCAATGAGTGCGTTCACCTCCTGTGTCCCCTGTGCGCTCCCCTCCATATAGTAGAATCAGGATTATTGCTTTCTCTGGCAATCATCATCGAACCTCTGGAAAGCTTCCACTGACTGTTCCTGAAGAGATTGAAGAAGCCATCGTCATCCAACCTTCCAACCGACACCAGGTTGAAACGGTATCAGGGGCATGATAGACATCTTTGAGAATAAGAACTGCACCCGTCTTCGTCCTCACCTGCAACAATCCAATGGCAACTACCTTGACACATCTCCGTTGCCCATCTTTAACACTCCACAGTCGTATGTCGTGTAAGTAGAAATAGTGTCCTATTGTGACATATGTGCACTGAAGCACCTGAGTCCACCAGCCAAGAATTGTCATCGTAGGCGAGGTTCATGACAACCTCATCACCTACGATGATCATATCGTCTCCATGTGTCGAGGACATCTTTGTAGTCTTCTCACTTTGCTTCCCCTTGTCGCCCTTCTTCTCTCTCTTCCAAGCAAAACAGTTTCACTTGATATGGTCCTTCTTGCCACAATGGTAATACTCCGAGTCCTCGTACCGACCCTTGGACTTGCCTCTGCTCCTGTCTCTGCCACCACTTAGATCTATATTTTTTCACCTTCTGTGGCTCTCTGAAACTAGCGCCTCTGAGTAGGATGTGGATGAAGTACCCAAAATGTCTCTGCATCTCTTCATTCAATACCCCGCTCTTGGCAAACTCCAGACTGATCATGCCTTCCGGGGTAGAAGCGATCGTAGATACTCGTACGGTCTCCCATGATCTGGCTATGCACTACCAGAATAAGTCATTTTAGCGACGCCTAAAGACGTCGCTAAAACGACAAATTTCGTCGCTAAAAATATTTACCGACGCAATTACCGACGTTTTAGGCTTGTCGTAGAAATGTAAGTCGCTGATCTTAAAACGTGCCAAACGTCGCAAGTACCGACATTTACCGACGTATATATACGCTCGTGTCGTCGGTGGATTAGCGACGTGTTTAACATCGCTACGCATCGGTAAAAACCTGGGAATTTACCGACGATTACCGTCGTGTCGTCGGTGGTTTAGCGACGTGTTCAAAGTCGCTACACGTCGGTAAAATCCTGGGAATTTACCGACGTTTACCGTCGTTTAAAATGTCATTAAATGTCGGTAATTCATGGGATGATTACCGACGTGCACCGACATTTACCGACGTTCTCCGACGTATAAGGACGTCGGTAAACGTCGGTATCCTGGAAAATTTTGCAAATTTACCTACGTTTACCGACACAAACGTACGTCGGTGGACGTCGATAAACGTCGCTAAATCTGCAAAAAAATATAAAAAATAAAATACATAATGTCCTTTTCTTCCTGCAGTTTAAAAAGATAACCATAACCAATATAGGACTGTTTTTCAAAATCTGGAATATGTAAACCTGAGATTTGGTCTGCACAGTCCCCTCAAAATCAGGAATATGTAAACGCAACATTTGGTTCCCTGTTTTGCTGAACACAGGCCATATACATACACACCCATGTGAATGACACACAATCACACACATACTTTTCCTCACTGTACACAGGTTTCAGTCCCTACATACACAGGTTTCAGTCACTCCTACACACACACTCACTCTCTATCACACACTTGTCACTCTCCCTTTACCTCACTCTTTCTAACTCTCTATCTTTCTATCTTCCTATGTATATATATAATAATGTATATAAATATGTATGTGTATGTAATATGCATCTAAGTATATTATGTATATATGTAGGTATCCTATATTATATTATGTGTGTGTACCATTATATATATTATATATATGTATGTGTGGTATACATATAGGTAGCCTATATGTATATATATATATATATGTATGTAATGTGTGATTTCCATGTGTAGGCCTAGATGCAATAATAGGTTGTGTGATTGGTTTTGACTTTGTATTGTATAGGTTGTATGGGCTTGATACTAGCATAGGCTAGTTTAGCCTTGATTAGACTAATATAGACTTGTTAGGACTTAGAACGATTGTTAAACCTAGTTAACATAACCTAGACTTGTTTATACCTAGAATGACTTGTTTGACCTAATTTAGACTTGTTGGACCTAGTTTGACCATAGTTGACCTAGTTTGACTTCTAGGGTGACCAGAGTTGACCAAGAGTTGACTTTGGCCTAGATTGACTTCTAAACGTAAACCACAAAAGCACATTAACATTCAATTGAAATGAATAATAACATAAACAATAGTATAACACAATGTAGCAGGCAACAAATAGAATGGGATCCAACAAATAGAATAGGATCCAACAAATAGAATAGGCACAACCAACAAGTATCCAAATAACCATGTCTACACCAAATAACAAAGTCTACAACCAAATAACCAAAGTCTACACACAACCAACAAATAGAATAGGATCCAAACATCAAGTCTACACAACCAACAAATATCCAAGTCAAAACAAAGAATGAAACAAACACAAACAAACAGTCCTAACTAGGACTACTAGGATCTGGTGCAGGAGGGGCACCGCCGCGACGAAGGGATAAGAACAACTCATACTTCTCAAGTGAAATCGATACAGATAGAGCAGGCAGTGATCGGTGGAGTCGGTGTCAAAGAAGAAGCGGTGGAGGCGGCGGAGTCGACGACGATGAAGGCGCACCCGGAGGACCAGCACGCTCCAACGCTGTAAATCGTTGGTGGTATGAATCCATGATAGATAATATTCTATCACTGCCCTGGACCATCGAATCTTGCGCCAATCTCAGCCTCTCGGCCATGGTTACCTGTCCTGTCTACAGCTCCGTCACCGTGTGCTCTAACCCTCCAACGGTGCGCTCTGTCCTCTCAGTCGTCTCCATGAGCTCCATAATGTCGCGGTCGAGCGTATCCAATCGTGCTAGCAGCACAGGATCGTCCATAGGGTGCTGAGACTGCTCCTCGATCCGTCGTAGCAGGTCGTCACGGAGAGACTCCATCATCTGGTGGACTCGGCAGACTCCTAGGACGGCTGTGGACCATGCACACTAGCAGGAGATGCCTAGAGGACTGGGTCGCAACTAGGGCGCCATAGGATCCCGTACCGTAGTACGTACCCCTACGAAGTCCACCAGCGGCTGTCATCCACAGCTCGTCCGTCGACGGAGCTTGAGTGGGCTGTGAAAAAGTACCGGCCTCTCCTGTATCAGGTGCACTAGCAGCCGCCCGTTCCCGCAGCCTCTGATACTCGGCCTAGAAAGTATGGATAGTACTCTATAATTTCTAATTTCTAATTACTGTACTTATTATTACTAACTACATGAACATTTATTTGCATCATATTTACTAAGTTATATTAAAATTGACACGAAGTATTAAATTAAGATAAATTGTAATACTTACATAGGTCTGCTCGGCCCTCTCGTCAATAAGGTCTTCGCCCTTCCGATGGGTGGCCAGAAGACGTCACCATGTCGGCGTTACCGACCTTCTTACCAGTAATTAAATATATTATCTTAGTAATAATTTATCGGTTTTGTATTAAAATAATATTTCTAAAAGAGAAAGACATACCAGACGACGGAAATTCCGTCATCGGAATCGACCCACCGTACCACTTCGAGGCATGTTGCCTAGCCGCCTTGGGCTTCTCCGACTTCTCCTTGTACCTTGGCTCGTCGAATCGAGCCTTCATCGCATTCCACTGATCAGGGGTGATCCAACCTGGGATCGACTTTCAGCACGATCACGATCCTTCTGATCATTAATAGCGTCGCGGATCGGCTTGGCAGCGACGGCAGGAAACATCCCTCGATAAGCTCGGCCCGGTGCGGTGGATAGAAAAATATATCCTAGAAGAGCGCAAACCAAATATTTATCAGTTATATAATATGCAAAAATTATATGATTCATGTTAAAAGCAAATATATTTTAACCTTGAAGCGCGCAAACCAGTAGGCCTTCCTCTCGTCCGGAGCATCAGAGTAGTTAATCCAAGCACCACCATAATTATGCCTCAGCATGTGGCCTAGACGTCTCTGTACCTCTGGGGGACAATATCTATACAATATATTATATTCATAAAAAAGTTAATTTATGATAAAAATAGAAAAAAAATATAAACCAAAACACTACTTTGTATCGTCGGCCCAGATCTCCGTCCTCCTCTCCTCCGGAGGTACGTACGCAACATCTGCATGATGTTGGTCGATCGTCGGTGCAGCCTTCGCTATCTGCTCATCCGTCTCCATCGTCGTATCAGCAGCAAGAACGCTAGACGGGCGAGCACTCTCAACAGGCCTGGAACTACTCGTCCAGGAGATATGCCACGTGACGTGTCCCAGCAGTCCCAGCTACAGTCCGATATGGAGGAGTAATCGGCGACGAGGATCCAGAGCCGGTACCCGTAGGAGGTACCGAAGGAAAACTCCGTCCTCTAGCAGTACCTGTAGGAAGTACCGGAGGATCATGACCTCGTCGTCCCCCTTGAAACGCTCCACGACTGTAATACCTGTGGTTTATTACGTATTTTGGAAATACGTGTACGTATTTTCTTGTATTGTTCCTTGTTTAGTTTTTTTGGCTTGGTTTAACTCTCGGTTTGGGTTGACTTGGTTTGGCCAGCTGGTTGCTTGGTCCATCATGGACCAAGGTGAACCCCCTACCTACCACCACCCATGATATTATTTCCCCACCAACCTTCTCTCTCCTCCATAACTCTCATTTATTTCTTCTTCTTCTTCTTCCTTCCTCTCCACAACTCCCCAACCATAGGCAAGTGCAACTTGCTTCCATAAGAGAACTCCTTTTGATGGTTTTATTAGCTTCTCCTCATGATTCTAAACCACATTAGAACTTGTCATTTTCATTTTGAGGCTTTAATTTGTAGATCTAGAGTTTTGCTATTTTCGGATTTTTGGTGTTTTGATCTATCAAACTTGCTTGTTTTCAAGTTTTGATGGTTCCATTTTAGAGAATTTCATTCTACCCAATTTTGACCTTTGGAAAGTTGGATTCGGACTTGTTTTGACCAAGTTATGAGCATTTGGAGTTTTGGGTTCCATCCTTAGAGTTCTTGCTGTTCTTGCCATTTGGAGAAGACAGTGAACAGTGAGCTAGCTTTTTAGCTTACGCCACTGAGCTGTACGCTGCTGTTTAGTGAGCGTACGCTAGCCTTCGTACGCTGCTGTTTAGTGAGCGTACGCTAGCTTCGTACGCTGCTGTTTAGCGAGCGTACGCTAGCCTTCGTACGCTGCTGTTTAGTGAGCGTACGCTAGCCTTCGTAGCTGCTGTTTAGCGAGCGTACGCTAGCATTCGTACGCTGCTGTTTAGTGAGCGTACGCTAGCCTTCGTACGCTGCTGTTTAGCGAGCGTACGCTAGCCTTCGTACGCTGCTCTTTAGTGAGCGTACGCTCACCTTGATACGCTGTTGGCAGCGTGTCTTGAGCGTACGCTAGCTTGAGTGTACGCGTGCCTTGGTACGCTAGCTTAAGCGAGCAAGGCGTACGCTGGCTCCTTTGTACGCTAGTTCGAGCGTACGCAGTCTTGAGCATACGCTAGCTTGAGCGTACGCTGACCTGTAGCTTGAGCATGCCTTGTGTACGCTGACCCTTGCATACGCTTCCCATTGGAAGTGTATGGATCCTTTGGTACGTAGACCTGGGCGTACGCTAGACTGAGCGTAGCCTGGCTTGAGCGTAGCCTGATTACCCTTGATCTTCTATAGCCCTGTATATTGATATTTTATTAGATATTTAACGTCCATTTTATATCCTTACGCCTTTTGTCCTGAACTTGATAATCATGGATTTGTTTAATATGTTTGGAAATGATAACTGAGCCTGACACGATAGTGACCCGTAGTGGTATACTCCTGACATTAGTAACCTGGCATGACCTGATAGTGGCCCGTCGTGGCGCACTCTTGACTAGTACACTTGACCTGATAACCTGACATGTTATATCTTGACGGCTACCGACATAATATGACTTGACAAGAATGAACATCCTGGACACCGTGGGTGATTGTGCTTGTATAAATAACCAGTCCTGTCTTACATCATGTCTAGGACGGGGACTCCTGAGTACCACGGTCAGGAGTACCTGCTAAAACTGGACTAAGGTTAACAACTAGATTAATACATTAGTCATGAAGAGATTTTCCAGCTACAGGCAATCCCGTTACCTGGCGCGCTTGGGATCTGTAGCCTGCCGTCGAGTAGGGCACATTTCCAGCACACTGTCATGTGTTGCACCCTTCAAACTGCTTAAGGATACATGTTTTCTGGACGATGTACCCACCTGAATTCAACCCTAATCTCTCGACCTGGGTGACCTGGATGGTCTGCAGGGCCTGTGGTTGTGGAATAATCTCACTGCATCTTGTTAGTAATTAGGCTTGTGACAACCCTAGTTGTTAAAGTATCAAGCCGTAGTTCTTGCTTGGCCGTGAAATGATTGGATGGAGTCTAACAAGTCTAGTCTTGACCTGATCTTGTTCCAGACTGTTACATGACCAGCATGTATTTATTTTACCGATAAATAATGGGAAACCAAGCTCCGTTCAGACGAAGGGTTACAACCCCGATCCTTGTTTGGTTTACGGGTTGTAACCTGGCTATCTGAATAGTTCCATGGTTATCTCGTCGTATATCATCCTGATATGTTTCCTTTTATTCAGTCCTTATTTTATTTGTATTTATATTCTTGTGCTGATTGCTGGTTTTAGTTCTTTTGTGAAGCCTCCTTGTGGCACTTGCTCTTTCTGGGGTCTGACCCAGCTGGTTTTGTGTGGCCAGATTTCGGAGCAGCTCCAGAGGATCTACCGATCTTCCAGCCAGATGGTGGCCACTAGACGGAACCCTGGCAACGAGTGGGTTATTTTTGGCTCTCCGCTCTATTGTAAAATATTCTTTTGAGGCGTTTAGCCGACGAGCACCTGTTTAGCTCGATTGCACTTACTTACTGTCTGTCTACGGGTTGTAACATGATTAACAGATCCTAGGGTTGATCATGTATGACTAAACTCTTGCTAGTCCTGACATTTTGTACGACTAGCTTCATGATCAGCTGAATATGTAATATTTGGGACGCCTTATTATTGTATATTTAATGATCATACATCTTGTAACTTTTACTTACTTGTTTGTGATTGAGACAATAGGCTTATTCATGACCTTAAGAGACTGCTGGCTTGTAGATAAACCCTCATGTATCTAGACAGCCGTGACCGTATAGCGAGATGGATTCCATTTCATATACGTAGCTGGCTATGTCTGCCCCCGCTCTCCAGTATTCTGGTTCTGGGGCGTGATATGGTTTAAGTGGTGGCCCATGCAGGTCTTGTAAATCAAGATATGTGAGGGTTTACCGAATAGATGTCTCAATCAGTATTCGTCCTTGATCTCTGCTCGTATCTTCTGAATCCTGGATTCTTGTCCTGATCATATGCTTGTATCGTTGATCTGTCCTGGTCCTTCCTTATTGTTTCCTATGTCGTCTTCTTCAGCGGCATTGTTCGTGGACCTGCCGACCAGCAAGGCGGAGCACCTCCCGCGGACCAGCAGCAACCCGGAGATCAAGCCCAGCATTCCGGAGTAGCCTCCAGAGTCGAGCCTATTAGAGAAGAGCCCCCAGTTCAGCCGGTTCAGCCTGCCGAACCTGATGATGGCACATTAGTAGGACTCGTCAGGACCTTGATAGCTTCTCAAGATCGTCGGAGATGCATTGCAACAGGCAGTGACGGATGCTTTGACCAGAGGCAGTCATCCAGGAACAGTGCGGCCAACAGCTTCAACGCTTGAACCCTCCCTTCTTTGACGGTAGTGAAGATGCTATCGCCGCAGATGCTTGGCTTCAGGACACAGAAGTGATTCTAGAAGCAGCCAGGACTCCAGAGAACGAGAAGGTGGCCGTTGTGCGCCTGCAGTTGTTAGATCTTGCCCGCAGCTGGTGGACAGCTCAGGCCGTTGGATTAGTAGCACCTATTGCTTGGACGGTGTTCAGAGAGAGATTCCAGACCAAGTATTTCGATGCCGTGGCTCGGTATGATCTACAGACGAGGTTACCAATCTGAAGCAAGGAGGCAGGACGGTCGATGGATATGCGGTCGAGTTTTCCAGACTCAGTCGGTTTGCTCCCACCTTGGTGGCAACCGAGTATGAAAGCCCAGCGGTTCCAGCAGGGGCTTCACCTAGAGATCTTGTTGGCAGTCGAGCAGTTTGAGCAGACTTTTGATGCAGTCTTAAGAGCAGCCGGAGGCATGAGTATACCTCCCAGAGGATTGTGGATAGGGTCGGAGGTCGGAAGAGATCTCACGGCCAGATGAATCAGTCTTCAGCACCAGCCCCGGCAGCCAGGGCCTTGACTATTGGGGCTCCGAGGTGAGCAGCCTCAGTAACGTCGGTTCAGCATTCAACTCGACGTACCCTCAGCAGCAGCAGCAGAAGCAGTCTTCCGCAGTGGGATGTTCTCATTGTGGGAAGCCAGGCCATGTGGTGGCAGAATGTCGCAGGACACAGGAATTGTATCTGGCTTGTGGAGCACCAGACCATAGGGTTGGATCCTGCCCGAATAGGGTGGTTCATCCTCGTCCAACCTTTCTAGTTCTTCGGTGAGAGGACCAGCACCGGTCCAGCAGCAGCAGCAGCAGTATCCATTGATGAGGCCCTTGCCGCCTCAGTCCCAGGCGTTTCAGCAGCAGAGCCCCCAGCAGTATGCGCAAGCCCAGGCCTTGAGTCAGAGTAGGCAGAGGATTTCAGCAGAGGGGACCAGCACCCCGAGGGCATGGTCAGGCTATGGTGTTGACCGTGGAGGAGAGTTGGCACCAGGTGAGGTAGTGGCAGGTACTATTCTCGTCAACTCCTTTCCAGCTTCAGCTTTATTTGATTCTGGTGCATCGCATTCTTTTATGTCTGCACGATTCGCGACACGGGTAGGATTGGAGCCCAAGTCATTATCAGTAAGGCTCAATATACTTACTGGTAACGGACTTGTGGGAGTAGATAGAGTGTTTTCCTCGTGTCGGATGTAGTTAGCGGTAGAGAATTCCCGCTAGGTTGATAGAGTTCCCGATGGCCGATTATAATGTGGTCTTAGGGATGGATTGGTTGAGGAACCAGTATGCTAGAATAGACTGCCATATGGTGGGTGTGTTTTTAGCATTCCAGGAGAGCCGGAGTTTTCTTTCTCCCGAGGCAAAGTTGAGTCATCTCCTCCAGTATTGCGGATGGCAGTAGCAGCAGTTCAGTTGCCCAGGATAGTCGAGGAGTTTCCAGATGTTTTCCCAGAAGAACTTCCAGGTATGCCTCCGGAGTGGGAGATCGAGTTCACTATAAACTTGATTCCCGGGATAGCCCCAGTATCAGAGAGAGTCTACAGGATGGCACCGTCAGAGTTGGAGATATTGTACAAGATGATTGAAGAACTCAGAACCAAGGGATTCATTCGTGCTAGTGGATCGCCTTGGGGAGCCCCGATGCTTCTTGTGAAAAAGAAGGATGGTACGTCCAGGTTATGTGTTGATTATCGTACCTTGAACTCAGTGACAATCAAGAACAGATACCCTCTTCCGAGGATAGATGACTTGTTTGATCAACTCAAGGGGGCTTCAGTATTCTCGAAGATTGATTTGCGCTCAGGTTATCATCAGATTAGAGTCAGAGAGCAGGACATCCCGAAGACAGCTTTTAGATCGAGATATGGGCATTGGGAATTCCTTGTTATGCCTTTTGGAGCAACCAATACGCCGGCAGTATTCATGGACCTCATGAATCGCATCTTCATGCCTTACTTGGATCAGTTTGTGATTGTGTTCTTGGATGACATTCTGGTCTACAGCAAGAGTGAGGCAGAGCATGAGCAGCATCTCCGTATGGTTCTTCAGATCCTCAGAGAGCACCAGTTATATGCCAAGTTCAGTAAATGCGAGTTCTGGCTCGATCGCATTTCGTACTTGGGTCATATCATCACTCGAGGAGGAGTAGAAGTGGATCCCCAGAAGATTGTGGCTATTGAGTCATGGCCAGTGCCCAGCACAGTTACGGAGGTTCGTAGTTTTCTTGGATTGGCCGGCTATTACCGGTGATTTGTTCTGACTTTGCTCGGATTTCAGCGCCATTGGCGCAGTTGACCCGCAAGGATGCGCAGTTTGCTTGGACAGCAGAGTGTCAGAGTTCTTTCGAGCAGTTGAAGCGAGGATTGATAACAACTCCTATTCTCACGCTTCCAGATGGAACCGGAGGATTTTCAGTGTATTATGATGCTTCAGGCAGAGGTTTAGGATGTGTTCTGATACAACATGGGAAGGTGATAGCTTATGCATCACGACAACTTCGTGATCATGAGAGGAATTACCCAACCCATGACTTGGAGCTGGCAGCAGTAGTATTTGCACTTAAGTTATGGAGGTACTATTTGTACGGAGATAGGGTAGAGATTTTTACCGACCACAAGAGCCTGAAGTATGTTTTCACCCAGAAGGATCTTAACATGCGTCAGAGGAGGTGGCTGGAGCTTCTTGTGGATTATGATGTCAGCTTGCAGTATCATTATGGGAAGGCCAATGTCGTAGCAGATGCATTGAGCAGGAGAGCCAGAGTTTATTTCCTAACAGCGCAACCAGAGCTGTTAGCAGATCTTCAGAAGATGGGTATTGAAGTTGTTCTCCCTTCCAGTATGGCGTTGATGGCCAGCATGCAAGTTCAGTCCACTATAGTTGAGAGGATCCGGATGGCACAGTCAGCAGATTCCAAGCTTCAGCGACTCAGAGCAGAGTGTGAAGCAGGACGAAGACCAGAGTTATGTATTCATGAGGATGGTACACTCAGGCATGGTAAGCGTCTTTGTGTACCCAGCGGAGATATCCGGCAGGAGATCAGTCAGAAGCTCACAGTTCGCAGTATTCCATCCATCCCGGCAGTACGAAGATGTACCGTAATATCCGGCAGCATTTCTCAGTATCGGCAGGAGATCATGTCAGAAGCTCACAGTTCGCAGATTCCATCCCGGCAGTACGAAGATGTACCGTAATATCCGGCAGCATTTCTGGTGGAATGGCATGAAGCGGGAGATAGCTCGGTTTGTCTCTCGGTGTTTGGTTTGCAACAAGTTAAAGCCGAACATCAGAGACCGGCTGGACTTCTTCAGCCCTTACCGATTCCAAAATGGAAGTGGGAGCATGTGACCATGGATTTCGTGACTGGATTACCTAGATCCCCAGCTAGTAGAGATGCTATTTGGGTCATTGTGGATAGGCTTACCAAGGTAGCGCACTTTCTCCCGTTTAGAGTTGGTCAGTCGACGGCTCAGCTAGCGGAAATGTACCTCAGGTAGATTGTCAGATTGCACGGAGTGCCAGTCAGTATCACCTCGGACCGAGATTCAAGATTTACGTCACTTTTGGCGTAGCTTGCAAGAGAGTTTGGGGACTCATCTCCAGTTCAGTTCGGCATATCACCCGCAGACAGATGGCCAGTCGGAGCGCACGATCCAGACTCTTGAAGACATGTTGCGATCATGTACACTCGACTTCGGTGGTTCATGGAAGATCATTTGCACCTGGTGGAATTCTCATACAATAACAGTTTCCAGGCCAGTATCCAGATGGCACCGTTCGAGGCACTGTATGGCAGGAAGTGCAGATCCCCGCTAGCCTGGGATGATATTGGAGAGAGACAGATGCTTGGTCCAGAAATGATTGCCCAGACAGTTGAAGTGGTCAGGCGAGTCAGAGATCACCTTCGAGTTGCCCAAGATCGCCAGCGCCATTGGGCCGATTCTCATCGGCGCCCTCTCGAGTTTTCGGTCGGCGATCATGTATTCCTGAGGATTTCGCCTAACCGTGGCATCATTCGTTTCGGCGTACGGGAAAGCTTAGTCCTAGGTATATAGGACCGTTTGACATTCTGGAGCGAGTAGGAGATGTATATCGTCTCGCTCTTCCACCGTCGCTAAGCGAGGTGCATGACGTGTTCCATGTATCCCAATTACGGCGGTATATCCCAGACCCGAGCCACATCCTGGATCATTCAGAATTGGTTGTTGGTACCAACCTTTCGTATGAGGAGAGGCCCGTGTCTATATTGGACCGGAGAGAGAAGATCCTCAAGAATAAGACTATCAAGTTAGTCCGAGTTGCTTGGGGTCATCACTCTTTGGGGGAGTCAACGTGGGAGCGTGAGGATGATATCCGATCGCGATATCCTGACTTGTTTGACTCGTGAGGTATAATGTCTTTCTTATGCCTCATCAATTCCTTACTTGTATGATTGATTGATTGCCTAGTATAATTGCCTGTGAATAGTATAGCTTGTTCTTGTCCCTCTAGCCTCTTAATTAAATTTCGAGGACGGAATTCTTTTAAGGTGGGTAGAGTTGTAATGCCTGTGGTTCGTATTACGTATTTTAGAAATATGTGTACGTATTTTCTTGTATTGTTCCTTGTTTAGTTTTCTTGGCTTGGTTTAACTCTCGGTTTGGGTTGACTTGGTTTGGCCGGCTGGTTGCTTGGTCCATCATGGACCAAGTGAACCCCCTACCTACCACCACCCATGATATTTATTTTCCCACCAACCTTCTCTCTCCTCCATAACTCTCATTTATCTTCTTCTTCTTCTTCCTTCCTCTCCACAACTCCCCAACCATAGGCAAGTACAACTTGCTTCCACAAGAGAACTCCTTTTGATGGTTTCATTAGCTTCTCCTCATGATTCTAAACCACATTAGAACTTGTCATTTTCCATTTTGAGGCTTTAATTCTTGTAGATCTAGAGTTTTGCTATTTTTGGATTTTTGGTGTTTTGATCTATAAACTTGCTTGTTTTCAAGTTTTGATGGTTCCATGTTTTAGAGAATTTATTCTACCCAATTTGACCTTTGGAAAGTTGGATTCGGACTTGTTTTGACCAAGTTATGAGCATTTGGAGTTTTGGGTTCCATCCTTAGAGTTCTTGCTGTTCTTGCCATTTGGAGAAGACAGTGAACAGTGAGCTAGCTTTTTAGCTTACGCCACTGAGCTGTACGCTGCTGTTAGTGAGCGTACGTTAGCCTTCGTACGCTGCTGTTTAGTGAGCGTACGCTAGCCTTCGTACGCTGCTGTTTAGCGAGCGTACGCTAGCCTTCGTACGCTGTGTTAGTGAGCGTACGCTAGCCTTCGTACGCTGCTGTTTAGCGAGCGTACGCTAGCATTCGTACGCTGCTGTTTAGTGAGCGTACGCTAGCCTTCGTACGCTGCTGTTTAGCGAGCGTACGCTAGCCTTCGTACGCTGCTCTTTAGTGAGCGTACGCTCACCTTGATACGCTGCCTGTTGGCAGCGTGTCTTGAGCGTACGCTAGCTTGCGTACGCGTGCCTTGGTACGCTAGCTTAAGCGAGCAAGGCGTACGCTGGCTCCTTTCGTACGCTAGCTCGAGCGTACGCAGTCTTGAGCATACGCTAGCTTGAGCGTACGCTGACCTGTAGCTTGAGCGTGCCCTTGTGTACGCTGACCCTTGCATACGCTTCCCATTGGAAGTGTAGATCCTTTGGTACGCAGACCTGGGCGCGCTAGCCTGAGCGTAGCCTGGCTTGAGCGTAGCCTGATTACCCTTGATCTTCTATAGCCCTGTATATTGATATTTTATTAGATATTTAACGTCCATTTTATATCCTTACGCCTTTTGTCCTGAACTTGATAATCATGGATTTGTTTAATATGTTTGGAAATGATAACTGAGCCTGACACATAGTGACCCGTAGTGGTATACTCCTGACATGAGTAACCTGGCATGACCTGATAGTGGCCCGTCGTGGCGCACTCTTGACTAGTACACTTGACCTGATAACCTGACATGTTATATCTTGACGGCTACCGACATAACATGACTTGACAAGAATGAACATCCTGGACACCGTGGGTGATTGTGCTTATATAAATAACCAGTCCTGTCTTGCATCATGTCTAGGACGGGGACTCCTGAGTACCAGTCAGGAGTACCTGCTAAAATGGACTAAGTTAACAACTAGATTAATACATTAGTCATGAAGAGATTTTCCAGCTACAGGCAATCCCGTTACCTGGGCGCGCTTGGGATCTGTAGCCTGCCGTCGAGTAGGGCACATTTCCAGCACACTGTCATGTGTTGCACCCTTCAAACTGCTTAAGGATACATGCATTTTCTGGATGTACCCACCTGAATTCAACCCTAATCTCTCGACCTGGGTGACCTGGATGGTCTGCAGGGCCTGTGGCTGTGGAATAATCTCACTGCATCTTGTTAGTAATTAGGCTTGTGACAACCCTAGTTAGTTAAAGTATCAAGCCGTAGTTCTTGCTTGGCCGTGAAATGATTGGATGGAGTCTAACAAGTCTAGTCTTGACCTGATCTTGTTCAGACTGTTACATGACCAGCATGCTTGTATTTATTTTACCGATAAATGGTGGGAAACCAAGCTCCGTTCAGACGAAGGGTTGCAACCCTGGTCCTTGTTTGGTTTACGGGTTGTAACTGGGTATCTGAATAGTTCCATGGTTATCTCGTCGTATATCATCTGATATGTTTCCTTTTATTCCAGTCTTATTTTATTTGATTTATATCTTGTGCTGATTGCTGGTTTTAGTTCTTTTGTGAAGCCTCCTTGTGGCACTTGCTCTTTCTGGGGTCTGATCCAGCTGGTTTTGTGTGGCCAGATTTGGAGCAGCTCCAGAGGATCTATCGATCTTCCAGCCAGATGGTGGCCACTAGACGAACCCTGGCAACGAGTGGGTTATTTTTGGCTCTCCCGCTTATTGTAAAAATATTCTTTTGAGGCGTTTAGCCGACGAGCACTGTTTAGCTCGATTGCACTTACTTACTATCTGCCTACGGGCTGTAACATGATTAACAGATCCTAGGGTTGATCATGTATGACTAAACTTGCTAGTCCTGACATTTTGTACGACTAGCTTCATGATCAGCTGAATATGTAATATTTGGGACGCCTTATTATTGTATATTTAATGATCATACATCTTGTAACTTTTACTTACTTGCTTGTGATTGAGACAATAGGCTTGTTCATGACCTTAAGAGACTGGGCTTGTAGATAAACCCTCATGTATCGAGACAGCCGTGACCGTATAGCGATCGAGATGGATTCCATTTCATATACGTAGCTGGCTATGTCTGTCCCCGCTCTCCAGTATTCTGGTTCTGGGGCGTGACAGGTTTAAGTGGTGGCCCATGCAGGTCTTGTAAATCAAGATATGTGAGGGTTTACCGAATAGATGTCTCAATCAGTATTCGTCCTTGATCTCTGCTCGTATCTTCTGAATCCCTGGATTCTTGTCCTGATCATATGCTTGTATCGTTGATCTGTCCTTCCTTCCTTATTGTTCCTATGTCGTCTTCTTCAGCGGCATTGTTCGTGGACCTGCCGACCAGCAAGGCGGAGCACCTCCCGCGGACCAGTAGCAACCCGGAGATCAAGCCCAGCATTCCGGAGTAGCCTCCAGAGTCGAGCCTATTGGAGAAGAGCCCCCAGTTCAGCCGGTTCAGCCTGTCGAACCTGATGATGGCACATTAGTAGGACTCGTCAGGACCTTGATAGCTTCTCAAGATCGTCGTGGAGATGCATTGCAACAGGCAGTGACGGATGCTTTGACCAGAGGCAGTCATCCAGGGAACAGCACGGCCAACAGCTTCAAGCGCTTGAACCCTCCCTTCTTTGACGGTAGTGAAGATGCTATCGCCGCAGATGCTTGGCTTCAGGACACAGAAGTGATTCTAGAAGCAGCCAGGACTCCAGAGAACGAGAAGGTGGCCGTTGTGCGCCTGCAGTTGTTAGATCTTGTCCGCAGCTGGGGGCAGCTCAGGCCGTTGGATTAGCAGCACCTATTGCTTGGGCGGTGTTCAGAGAGAGATTCCATACCAAGTATTTCAATGCCGTGGCTCAGTATTATCTACAGACGAGGTTTACCAATCTGAAGCAAGGAGGCAGGACGGTCGATGGATATGCGGCCGTTTTCCAGACTCAGTCGGTTTGCTCCCACCTTGGTGGCAACCGAGTATGATAGAGCCCAGCGGTTCCAGCAGGGGCTTCACCTGGAGATCTTGTTGGCAGTCGAGCAGTTTGAGCATCAGACTTTTGATGCAATCTTGAGAGCAGCCCGGAGGCATGAGTATACCTCCCAGAGGATTGTGGATAGGGTCGGAGGTCGGAAGAGATCTCACGGCCAGAATCAGTCTTCAGCACCAGCCCCGGCAGCCAGGGCCTTGACTATTGGAGCTCCGAGGCGAGCAGCCAGGGCCTTGACTATTGAACCGAAAGCCATTGACACAGTAACTTGGCCATATTTTAACAAAAGTAATTGGTCCCTTGGCAAGGGTTCTAATTAATTCAATCTCGGCTGAAATTAGACGATCGAACTGAATATCAAAGAAGCGATAATAAGTTATTTATTGCGCAGTTGCATTAGAAGAGGCCAATAATTATCGAGCTACTTACATATTCGCTCAACCAAGAAGGAAAATGACGTCTCATTTCTTGTTCTAATGCTTCGTCTGTTAGGTAGGGTCTAACCAGCCTCAACTCATCATTATATGTGCTGGAAAACAATAAAGCAACCGCCGATTAGTACAATAATATAGCTTATACTATTACATTGAGATGACGTAAACTCATCATCCTGAGTTACTTACCCCTCTAGCTTCTCCACTTCATCCTCATCGCAATTGAGTAATACATACAACTGAGCGACCCTAAGCTCTTCGTCATTCAAATATCTCTTCTTATTTTCTCCGAAGGCTTTCGGACGCATTGAATACTTTCAGTATTCCATCATTAAATTCTTGATATCCATCGTCGTTTTTCGGAGCCTCGTTCTATTCGTAGCAACATGAGGTTTGAAATAGGAGGAGCAAAATTTATAATCTTCGAGAATATAGGCTTCACAAATAGAACCCTCGATCCGAGCCTTATTTTTTACCTTTCTTTTTAGGTGATTCAAATATCGCTCGAACGGTACATCCATCGATATTCGACGGGTCCACCAACACGTGCCTCGTAGGAAAGATGAATCGCAAATGCTCCATAGAGTCGAAGAATCCAGGAGGGAACACCCTCTCTAGCTTGCACAGTGTTACCGCAATATCCTTCTCTTGCTTTTCTAGACGATCAACGAGCAATTTCTTAGAACAAAGGTCCCTGAAGAATATGCTAAGCTCCGTCAATGGATCCCAAACTGCCTGCGGTAAGAATTTCTGAAATACAATCGGAATTAACCGCTCCATGAATACGTGACAATCATGGCTCTTCATACCTGTCAGTTTGTTCTCCTTGAGGTCGACGCATCTTCTCAGGTTCGAAACATACCCATCTGGAAATTTCAGACCTTGAATCCACCTACAAAGCCTCACTTTATCCTCCTTCTCCAGTGAGAAAATTGCCTTAGGTTGCTTCAACTTCCCATTCCCGTCCTCTATCAAATGCAATGCAGGACGTCTACATATTTCTTCCAAGTCCAATCTAGCCTTTGGATTGTCTTTCGTTTCCCTTTACGTCCATTACAGTTAATTATGTTGTCAAACACATTCTTCTCGATATGCATGACATCAAGGTTATGTCTAATCAGATTGATTCTCCAATATGGAAGATCCCAGAATATACTCCTCTTCGTCCAGTTATGAGTGCGACCAAATCGTCACACTTGTAGCCCGTAGTAGGCTGCTCAATAGCTCTTGGTAAATCTTTTACCTTCCCATATCGTGTATCCGGGCCACCTTGTGGGGGATTAGCCTTCTCTACAATGCCAGCACGAAAAGCATTCATGTTCCTCCGGTACGGATGATCCTTCGACAGGAATTGTCAATGACAATCGAAGAAGCACGGTTTGCCTCCGTGTTTCAAACGGAAAGCCTTAGTGCTGTCCATGCAATACAGACATGAAAGACGACCATGCGTGCTCCATCCAGATAACATTCCATAGGCCAAAAGTCGTTGATGGTCCACATAAGTGCTGCCTGTATCTGGAAATTTTTTTCTAGATACATCGTACATGTTGGAACCTACTTCCCAAAGCTGATTCAACTCAATCAACGGCTGTAAATACACATCGATGTTCCTTTTCGGATTGTTCGGACCTGGGATAATAACGGTGAGGAACATATACGGAGTCTTCATGCACATCCAAGACGGTAGATTGTACGGGATGACGATCACAGGCCAACACGAATACTGGGATCCCGAAAGTCCGAATGGGGTAAAACCGTCGGAGCAGAGACCCAATTTTGTCGAGCATGAGCTCTGGTATTCGAACCCCCAATTGATGCATAGGTCCATGGGGACCCAAGCTCGACGATTAGCTCTGACATAAGTCAAAGTGTCAAAGTATCAAAGTGTCACAGTGTGTCAAAGTGTCCACTTGTGTGTCAAACTGTCCATGTGTGTGTCAAAGGGTCGTGTCTGTGTCGTATCAAAAAAAGGGAGATAGGGTTAGGGTTTACCGACACAGCGTTGGGGTTGGGTCGGGGTCGCCGGGGCTGGAGCAGCGGCGGAGGAGACTGGTCGGGTGGTCGTCGGAGGGAGTGAGTCGGAGGAGGAATGGGGTCGTCGGGCAGGGGGTCGCCGCGAGCGGGAGATTAGAAAATTTTTGGTGAAAAAATGAAAAATCGATCGGACCAGAACCCTATATGAAATGTTTTAGCGACGTCATTTAAAGACGTTGCTAACCGTCGTTATTTATTAAAACCTGGCGACGTCTTAAAAGCCGCATCGCTAAACGTCGCTGAATAAAAAAAACAGTGACGTTTTGCGACTAGAATGCGACATCAGTTGTCCAAAAATAAATGGTGTCGCTAACTGTCGCTCAAACGTCGCTTATAGTGACATTCAGCGACGTATATATAAACGTCGCTAAAACACAAAACTTAGCGACGTATTTATCTGGAGTCGCTAATTTTGTCGCCATTATGACTTATTTTGGTAGTGATGTACAAAGCAACCAAAGTCCCTGAACCTCGTCATCGAATTTGACTCCCATCAAGGTTAACTGGTCAACCACGCCCTAGAACACATTCAAGTGATCCATAATGGATGCACCATCTTTGTACCGTAGACCCATCATCATCCGGATCAGGAACAATTTATTCTCCGGTCTTCTTCGCATACAAAGATTCCAACTTATCCCATAATGTCCCCGCGTGCTCAATACTGGCAACGTGATTATACACGTTTTTCAACGAACTACCTTATGTACCCACATACCTGTATATGCTCAAAATTCCAGTCCTCTTCGAACTTACCACTAGGCCTCTCGAAAGCAAATACCGGCAGATGTAACTTCTTGACAAATAGCAAATCCTTCATCTTGATCCTCCAGTAGTGATAATGGGTACCATTCAGGTTTACCATGCGCACCGGCTTCGCATCCATCTCTACTTCCTGGTTTGACTGTCAACTCCTGACACTTTTCTGAACCTAAAGCTCTGATACCACTCTGTTGGGAACAAAGCGCGAAAAACGTTTTCCCAAACCAGAGAGTCATGCGAGAGAACCGAGCAAAAGCATACAAACCAAAAATGCCAAACACAAATCGCAGACACAGATATATTTGACGTGAAAAACCCAAATAGGAAAAACTACGAAATGATTGGAGTCCAACCCTGAAGAAACTACACTAATGGAATAAAGCGAATACACCCTCTACAAGCTCCTCATGATCCAAGCAGATCACCACAACTCACTTGAAAAAAGAAATTTTGATTATAGGCTCCGAAGAACAAGAGATGTCGAAAAATTATTCGAAACGATATCTCCTTCACAATAGTCTTCAATCCTTTCTCTCTCTCAAAAGTTGTAAAGCACTATTGCTCACTTTTTTAGATGTATTTTATGGTGAGAAAACACCTATTGTGTATAGCCTCAAACCCATAACTAATGGAGGTATTCTACTATATGTAGGAAAACTCAATCTAAACCATTGATGTATTCCTATTATATATAGGAATACCCAATCCAACTCCATTGGGATATTCCTTCTATATATAGAAATACCCAATCCAAATCTATTGGAATATTTCTGTTATATATAGGAATACCCAATCCGACTCCGACGTATTTTCTACCTAGGTTGGGAAGCCCACCCACTCCAACACTTGGTGGGCTGGTTTGCGCTCGGCCGGGACGGGCCAATAATGATTTATTTCTTTTTCTGTTTATATGGTTTTTTAGCTCGGCTTTTGGATGTTGTTGACCTGCTGCTATTATAAAAAGAATATAATTATGGGTCAAGCGGACTTGGCTGTTAACAAAAACAAAAAACAAAATGTTGTTGAAGTTGACCCGGGTCATATATATATATATATATATATAATATATATAGAGAGAGAGAGAGAAGAGAGAGATTTGATAACTATTTATTTAATCGATAAATTGGTTTTTAGGCCTAGAAAATACTAAAATTTTCAAGAAAAAAATTCTCTAAAATCATGTTAACTATTAGAGCCTACTATAATGCTATTGGTCAAGTTTCATGGGATTTAATGTAGGGATTGTCAATGGTAATTTCTAGAAAAAATTTAAAATATATTTTTTTTACTTAATTTAATGATTTTTAATTCTAGAAAGAAATCCTAAATTTTCTTTAAAAATACAAACTTAGTTTCTACAGTTTAAAGGCCATAGCATGTCTTTCTAAAGTCTCCCTAAGCTAAATGGGTTCGGTTTGATGCATCCAAAAGTCTACAGAATATCTTGATGGTTAATCCGAAATTGAAAGAAAAAAAAAATCCAACAAATCCCACTAATTCACAATTTGACCAAATTATGATTCTTAAGAGACAAATGCTACAACTATGAGCCCATTAATGGCAACAACTCAGAACTCTAACCGAATACATGTCGCAATCATATATATCCAAAAGAATAAGATGCACATGAATTCAACAATGCTAGTGAAGGTGATGAGGCTACAAAAATGGTACATGTCATCACTTCGCCAGAGGCTAAGTCATCCTCAAAGGATAGTGTAAATACGTGCATATGCCGCTATTGAGCTCCCCTATGATTGTTGGGAAAGAAGCACGAAATTTTTTTCCCAAATTAGATAGTACCTGCGAGAGAACCGAGCAATACAACGCATGAATCAAACACCAAACACAATCTACGCAGAAACAGAAAATTTTTGACGTAGAAAATCCTTGCGGGAAAAAACCACGGGACGATCGGAGTCCAATCCTTGAGAAGTCTTTACTAATGAAATAAAGAAGTACACCCTCTACAAACTTCTCCCGATCTAATACGGATTCCCACAACACTTGGAAGCAAGAATAATTGATTACAAGGCTACGAAGAACAAAGACGACGAGTAGAGATTACCCGAACACGATCCTCCTTCGATAACGGCCTTCAATCCTCCTTCTTCTCTCCCAAAGATGCAATGACACTCTTGCCTCTTTTCTCTCTATTTTCTTCAATGTTGTGTTATGATTAGGGTTAGAAAAAATCATGTATAAACCCTCCGCAGCAAAACCTGGACCGTAGGATACGATCCAACGATATAAAAATATCCTGAAACCTACCTGGGCCTGTCGACACAAAGTTCGGTCAGAACTCTGTGTTTTCGTGACAGAACAGTTCTGGAACCAAGGGGCAGAGTTCGGCCAGAACTCTGCCTAGGCAGAGTTCGGCCCGAACTCTGTCGCCCTTGTTATATAATGTACTCTGGTAGCTCCCGAGCTTCTTCTTCGTCTCAGAATGGCCTCGTCACCTCCCCGAGCTTCTCTGACACACAGACGGTGCTCGTCGCACTCCGAGGTCTTCTCCACATAGGTTGGGAACTGTCACACCCCAGAACCAGAATAGTAGAGAACGGGGACGAAACAAATCCAGCTACGTGTATTAGAGTACGCCAGTACCCCAATATACGATCAAAGCTGTCTATAAGACTAGTGGGTGGACTCTAGCATGCCACTGACGACTCCTATGGTCGAACAAATCCTATCTCAATCCATCAACAACAAAATATCAAGAGTATGTCACACATAAAAGTAAAGAGGCGTCCCAAAATACTATATCATATATGATCATGAAGCTAGTGAATACAAAATGCTATACTAGCAAAGTACCAATATACATGATCACTATATCAGTCTAGATCTAATATAATAAATCATGTTGACCGAAGTCTGAAAAAGTCTCGAAATAATAGGGCTAACATATGCCCTAGCTAACACCACCAAAATGAAATGAACCGCAAGTGGTAAGAAGAGGAAACCCACTCGCGAGGAGGAACAACCGCAGATCTAAGCCGGCGGCGGATCATCCAGAGAAAGGTAGGGAGAACCCTCGGGCTCCAGCGGTAAATCTGGCCAAACAAAACTAGTGGGATCAGGCCCCAAATAACAAGTACCACAAGGAAGCTCGAGGTGCACGACAAAACCCAACAACAACACAATAACATAAAGACAGAAGTAAATAATGCGGGTCGAGACTAGTGTAGTACCAATGCACGTATCTCAATAATATAAATGACTGAATGAAATACTGAACAATATAGCTATGGAACAGAATAATCCGATGAGCAACAAGGGATTTAGGGACTACTAGAAATCAGAGCTACAACCCTTAAACCAAACAAGGACCGGGGTTAAGATCTTTTCCCTAGCAGAACTTAGCCTCTGGCCACTCACCGACACGAGCATATGAGGTAACACACAATCAAAAGTGCACGGCCAATCATTGACTACGGCTTGATATCATTAACTAGGGTTATCACAATCCTAATTACTAGTATGCAAGTTGAGAAACTTCACTACCACCTACGCTGCAGTAACTCGGATGGCCAAGGGGACGACGACGGTAGAAGAAAAGAAATACAATCAACCAAGCAATCTCAATCAATAGTAGATAAACATCTACTCCAAAAATGAAACATATCAATAGTAGATAAACAACATCTACTCAATAAAATATCAATAGTAGATAAACATCTACTCAATCAATAGTGGACAAGGGCCCACGCCAATCGGGGTTATCCCTGCCACTGTGGGGGCCCATAGCGATCCGAGTACGCGGTAGCATGAAGTGTCCTCCCCTCCTAATGATCTATATGAGTTTACTAGTCAATTACCTATAACATTCATTTTCAATTCTCAAGTCGTGGACACTCGAGAATCGTCCTATAATGACGAGCCATGGGTACAAGTTATTTGCGAGATATCTCTGGTAAATGTTCTCAATACACATTACATGCGATACAATAGACAATACTCACACTCGATTGTCCATTGCCAAGATGCAAATAGATTAGACATATAACAAGTTAAATCCACAGTGTCAATAAAGAACATGTATTCAGTCTCAATCTAGAAGTCAATCAGAAATCAAATCTCAATCTAGAAGTCAATCGAGAAAATCAGTACATGAGTGCGCTACTATGAGCCACTAAATCGAGCTAGGCATATACGGTAATCTGCAGTGCACCATGACAGGCCACTATCTATAATCTGGACATAGAACAATACATGGACATAAGGATGTGTCATGTATATAGGGTATACAATCATTCTCTAACTATACAAGATCATCTAATCATGTTAAGAGTTCATTACAATCGAAGAATATATCAAAAATGGACAAAAAGGGGCAAAACAGCTCAAATCAGCCTAAAACCACATACCGACGGTATACGGCGGCATACCGACGATGTTCCGACCTAAAGACAGAAAGTTTATTGGGCAAAAATTGGCATACCTTTGGTATACTACGGTATACCGATTTTCCAAACAACAACAAAATCCAGATTTTTGCCAAAACTTGTTTTAACCATAAAAATCTCATTTTAAATCAAATTCGGATTTTCAAAAGTCAAAATTATATAGTATTAAATTTCCTACAACATGGAAGTACTGATTTTCACAAATTAAAATATTTGATAGATCAATACCTTAAAATACACGAAAATTATATCTAAAAACTCAGATCAACGCAATACTGTCGATCAAAACCGAAAGTGCTATATACTAAACATGTTAACAATTTAAAGAAGCATATTATAGGCCAATAAAACTTTAGTTTCTATAGAAAACAAAAATAAAGCATGGTCATGTCACTTTTGAGCAAGATGTACTTGCCTAGGTTAAGTTTTAAGCCTAATCTTCTACTCCACCACCAAGAGGGGCACGAAACCACACTCTAGGCCTCAAGGCCAAGCTTTCCTAGGCTTGAGGAAGAGGGAAGAGGAAAATGGAGAAAGAAAGAAAAGAGAGAGGAGAGAGAAACTTAATGGATAATATAGAAGAGGGAATTAATCGTGACCGTTGGATCGTGATCCATGTCACATTCTAGATCAATCCTAGCCATTGAAAGAAAACCAATTGTCCATTGGATAATAGAATGCATCTACACTATTCACGAAAATATCTAAACACTATTCATCAAAATATCCAAAAACTATTCATGAAAATATCGGAAACAATATTCACAAAAATATCTGAAATCGAAAATATCTAAAATGTGAAAAATCTGTCCGGGCGGTATGCCGTCGGTATACTCCGGTACACCGTCTGTATGCCGGCCAAGGAGAAAATCTATAATTTGGGAAAATTTTAAAATTCCGAAAACCGAGAAAATACGAAATACAATACAAAATACGTATCCGTATATAAATACCGATACTGTGAGACGAATCTCACAGGAACCCCACCGACTCCAACATTTTCCCCTTCACAACTATGTAGAGGAGGTCGTCATCCCGACGATCTGCCTACAGAACTCAAACTTTTCCCTTGGTAGAATCTTGGTGAACATATCTGCTCCGTTATCATCTGTATGAACCTTCTCAAGCTCCGCGTCCTTCTTCTCAACCACATCCCGTATCCAATGATACCGAGTCTCGATATGCTTGGACTGGCTATGAAAGGTCTGATTCTTCACAAGGTGAATAGCACTCTGACTGTCGCAAAGCAAAGTATACTGCTCTTGCTTCAGCCCTATTTCTTGCAACAGCTTTTTTATCCACAGCAACTCCTTGCAAGCCTCTGTCGCCGTAATGTACTCTGCCTCTGTCGTCGACAAGGCAACACACTTCTGCAACCACGACTGCCACGATACCGCTCCTCCAGCAAACATCATCACATAGCTCGAAGTCGATCGCCTCGTGTCTACATCTCCAGCCATATCAACGTCGGTATATCCGACCAGCTTCGGCTCGTCACCATCAAAAATGTCTCCAATCGGTAGTGCCCTGAAGGTATCGTAGAATCCACCTAATCGCACTCCAATGTACCCTTCCAGGATTTGAAAGATACCTGCTAACTGTGTCAACTGCTGAGCGATGTCTAGCCTTGTACACACCATAGCATACATAAGACTTCCCACAGCTGAGGTATATGGAACCCGCTCTATATCTTCTTTTTCGTCCTCAGTAGATGGACACTGCTCCTTAGTGAGCTTAATGTGGGCAGCAAGGGGACAACTCACTTTCTTCGACCCGTCCATCCCGAAATGCTGAAGTACCCGGTGAATGTACTTCTTTTGGGACAAGTGTAGCAGCTTGGACTCTCTCTCGGCTGATCTCCATCCCAAGAATAGTCTTTGCTGCGCCCAAATCCTTCATAAAGAAGGTCACGTCCAGTTGGCGCTTCAACTCCGCTATCCTTGTGGCGTTCCGATCCACTAATAGCATGTCATCAACATAGAGCAATAAAATGATGAAATCATCCTCGGCAAAGTACCTCACAAATACACAATGATCCGACATCGTCCATGTATAACCATGCTCCCCCATAAACGACTTGAACTTCCTGTACCACTGCCTCGGAGCCTGCTTCAAACCATACAAGCTCTTCCTCAACCGGCAGACCAAATATGACTTGCCCTTCTCCCAGAATCTCTCTGGCTGCTCCATGTAATCTCCTTCTCAAGATCACCATGGAGGAATGCCATCTTCACGTCCATCTGCTCGACCTCTAAGTCGAAACTTGCTACCAATGCTAGTAGCACCCGAATAGACGACTGCTTGACAACCGACAAAAAGATCTCATCATAATCTACACGCCTTTCTGCTGACCGTAGCCTTTAACTACCAGCCTCGCTTTGTATCGAGGGCGAGTAGCATCATCCGTCTGCTTCACTCTAAACACTCATCGATTCTTCAAAGCCTTCTTGCCATTTGGCAACCGCACCAGCTCGTAAGTAGAATTGGCGTGTAAGGAACCCATCACCTCCTGCACAGCCTGCATCTACTCCTGCATGTGTTCGTCTTCCATAGCCTCTGCAAAACTTTCGGGCTCTCCTCCGTCAGTCAGTAGCACATACTCACCCGGTGAGTATCTCGTAGACGGTCGATGTTCTCTGTCGCTCTTTCTCAATGGAGCCACTGGTGCTGGCTGTATACCAACAGTCTCCTCCCTTCAGGAACTGCCTCCCCGACATGCTTATCCTCCTGCGGGACACCCTGACCACCATCAGCAGGCTGATGATCAAGGTTGGAAGCAACTTCATGTACTGGCTCCCCCATAACTGGATCCTCTGTGATGTCCTCTGGAAACTGCTCGAAGCGAAATAACTCTAACTCAGGCAATTCCTCAGCCTCAGAAGGCGTCTCAGAATCCTGAGTATTGGTCATGGTCTGTTCCTCGACGAATACCATGTCCCTGCTTCTGTAGAGCTTTCTTCCCTGGGTCGTAGAGTCTATAGCCAAACTCATCCCAACCGTAGCCGACAAAGACGTACCGCCTCGTCTTTGCTCAAGTTTGGACCTCTCGTCCTTCGGTACATGCACGAAGGCCTTACAACCAAACACTCACAGGTGATTGTATGACGGCTCTTTGCCGTACCATACTTTGTCAGGCACATCACCCTGCAAAGGAGCAGTGGAAGATAAATTAATAACATAAGCAGCTGTGAGAAGAGCCTCACCCCAATAACTGCCTGACAAATTTGCTTCTGACAGCAAACACCGCACCCTCTCCATCAGTGTCCTGTTCATGCGCTCCGCTACACCATTGAGCTAAGGAGTCTTGGGCGGAGTCTTCTGGTGTCGTATCCCTTGCTCTCTGCAATAAGCATCAAAAGGACCAATGTATTCGCCTCCATTGTCGGACCGAACACACAATAACTTCTTGCCCGTCTCTCTTTCAACAGAGCCCTGAAACTCTTTGAAAGTGGACAACACCCAATCCTTGGTCTTTAGGCATAGACCCAAACCTTCCTGGAACAGTCATCAATAAAAGTTACAAAATAAGAAGCACCACCAATAGATTTTACCTTCATTGGACCGCAGACATCCGAGTGAAACAACTCGAGCAACGTTGACTTCCTTGAACTTGGGTGACTTTAAAAAGACACCATATTTTGCTTTCCAGCTAAGCAGTGCATTCACTTCTCCAACTTTGTAGACTTGAGCCCTGGAATCACCTTCCTGTTCACCAAGTAGCTCATCCCCTTCTCGCTGATATGGCCAAGCCGCCTGTGCCACAACTCGGTAGACGCGTCAAAAATTGAGTTCACCTCTTGTGTCCCCTGTGCGCTCCCCTCCATATAGTAGAGACCAGACTTCTTGCTTCCTCTGGCAATGTCACGACCCGCACCCGCTTTTCGGATACGAGACGTGTCCAAGCCAGCCTACGCCGCAGAGTCGGCGGTAGAACGCTGTCAAGCCCGCAAGAAATAATATGCTCAAAAACATTTGCTGCTCATTCACATTTTTAATTTATTACAACATTACAACATTTATAATTAAAGGAAAATAAAGTTTTACAATTAAAGAAATTGATACAATTGCTTTCTATTCTAGGTTGTCCTCAGCAATACCCAAGTCTTCCCAATGCTAACAGTGATCGCGGCTAAACCTGAAAAATATTTTTATCCAGTCAGGATTGGAACAAGTACACAAACCGACGGCAATGCAAAACACAATAGAATTGACAAGACATGAAAGTATATGAGATATAAAGCTGTAGAAAACTGATGACATAGCACGATAGAGAAGTAAACAAGGAAAAACTCATAAAAGACATCTATCTAGGTGGTGTGAAATATCTGTTTCGACATGTGAACGGCTAGGGGGTAAAATCCGGCATCTACACGTGCCGTGTGCAGATGCTATTGTTCACGAATAGACATCTTGGGATATTTCTGGGTAGTCCACATGTCTACTAAGATATTTCCCCTCCCGACTACTCCGTGTGACGAGCGTGTCAATCAAGCAGCATATATGTATAGACATGAAATGAAAAGACTACTATGAATCGGAAAGCAATCAGAAAGTGCACTTGCCTGAGGTCCTTAGCTGGAGAAACCAATAACACTATACCACTCAATGAGCCACAATCAGTCAACACATGTAGAAGTCTCCGGATGCTGAAATAAATATTATCAACGTTCTCAGAATAGTCAAATTAGCTAGGATTGCCTGTCCTTAAGTCCAATTCTGGACACAGGGGCAAAACGGTAATTTCGGGCAAAAACGATGTCCGTCGTTGGCGTCGCTTTGCACCGAAAAGCGTGCCAAAGTCAATGGTCTCTAAAATCGTCAAACTAATGTCTACGGATTCAGTTTACCGATACGATCCCAACCGAATGTCCAGAGTTGGATTCCGGCAGGCCGTGCACAAAATCGCCCGTTGAGTGGGACCGTGGGGCCCGCAAAACGGTAATTTTATCAACTGTCTCAGAATCGGACCAAACTTGGCACACAGGACCAGAAAAATGATACGGTTCTGTTGGCGCAAGTTTCGTCTCGATCTGACGAGCGTGCACAAAGTAATTAGAGAATTTGCAAAGTGCACGATACGGTAAATTTTGACGGATACGCATCAAATTCGTCGCGCACACACACGACCAATTTGAATTCCGTCAAAGCCCACACGACCACGAAGCTGTTACGCAGCTTTCGATGCTTACCGTGGCGACCACTCGTCCGGATTGGCGTGACGCACGTCGTGTGGGTGAGTTTTTCTAGTTTTGAAAACAGTTTTTCGGTGAACTTCGTCGACGATTTAATTCATGCACACATACGAAAAACAAAACTAAAAATTGCGTCTTGATCTTGGTTATGTTAACATTAATCGTGTTCAATTAGTTTCTGAAACTATTAAAGAATGGATCGGAATCTGGCTTCCAAATTGGGTCCTGGACTGTCGCTAAAGCGCTGTTTTGCAACAGATATTCGATCGACTTTGCGTCATGTTGCGGGAAATCTAACGCGTGACGAGAGAATCTATTTAAAGGGAAAGGAAGGCCTATAGGTTGTGTACACACCTGGCCAATCGCTTCGTGAAACGATCCGTAGTACGCGACGAACGGCCGCCGCGAAGTCGGACTCGAAGCAGTATGTTGCTGCTGCCACTGCTCTATTTACTGTGCGTGCGAGGGAGTTTCGGCGACTGCTCCGCCGCCTACGGCGGCGCTGTGGTCGCCTGGGGTCGTGCAAGACAGAGGGCGGTGAAGTGTTGGCTAGGGTTTTGGGATTTTGAGTTCTTCTTCCTCCCGATTTCTCTCTCGCAACATATATATATGCACAGTCGAGTTCAACCCGAGCGGTGCTCTCGGGTGCTAAGGGGAATGGGTTTTCTCGGGTTGGGCTGGGGATCTTGGGCTGGGCCGGCCTGTTTTGGCCTGGCTGCTACTTCTTTCTTATCCCTTTTCTTTTCTTATTTACTATTTTATTAATATATACGTATAAGTATATACAAAAATTTGTATGTATACATATACATACATATAATTATAATCTCACCCAACAACTAATTAATATCCGTATATATCTATATACACACATATACATATGTATTTTATATAAATATACATACGTACATATATATTTAGAAATTATATATATCTATATATCTAATAATATATATATCCATACATATATACGCATATTTATATATGCACATATACATACGAATATATATTATAATATATAATATATATATTAATATATATATATATATATTTTTTTTTTTTTTTTTATACACACACAGATAACCAATAATAGTAAAATAGTATTATTTCTTAATAACCTCATTAATATTGAAATAGTAATAACAATAATAATAATAATAATAATAGCAATAACAATAATAATAATATAGTAATAATAACGAAATTCGATAAACGAATAAAGGCCTATATACTATATGTACAGTCTAAAATCCCCAAAATATACGAGGGCTTATTTATACAAAAAGTCACTGAATAATACTAATAGTAATATTTTAATATTTAACTTACGAAAACTTAGGAAATATTCATTAAACCCTTAAAACGAAATGGTTTCAGCTTAGATTACCCATTTGCATTAAATTCTTGTTTTGCAATGGGGCATCTATGTCCTGAGTTTCAGCTCAGATTACCCATTTGCATTAAATTCATTAGGCATCTATGCCCTGAGTTTCAGCTCAGACTACTAATGAATGGGTTCGATATTCTTGGAAAAGTTCAAGTCATACGAACTTCCTTTTATAGCTCATGATTCGATGATTCGAGCCAGATGATTCGGAACTAACTCATGATGCTATCCTGGTTTAATCACATCAATATGTGATAGTACAGACGGCTGGAGAATCTAAGCACCACCCGTTTTGTGCGAGCCTGATCCCGGGCCAATGGGATTATTGTAGAGATGCTAGGCGTGGGTGTGTGATCCAGAGAGTTTCTCTAAATTGCATTTAGGTCTAGAAAGTTTGTTTTTGTGTCCTTGTGACATTAATGTGAGAACGACTCGCTTCTTGACTAGTATTATATGTGAGCTTTAAAATGATCAAGTTTACTCCATTTTGTATTTACCTGCCTTATCATTTCACCTTCATAACTTCCTCCTTTGACCGAGGACTTGCTTGTCGTTTCTAAACGACCTAGTATTTGTTCACTAGGAAAGACGACGCTCCTGCAGAAATGCTACATCTGCCTAATGGTAACAAGGACGAGGCGTAGACTATCTGGAGAATCTCAAGAAACGGCCAACAACACTTGGAGGACAGTTAGATGTAATTTATCTCTTTGATGTAAATAACTTGTATATAATGTACTCTGAGGAACAATTGATGTATAATAATTATAGTTTATATCAATGAAATGTACTTAGTAATTCCTTGTATTTTCCATTCTGATAATCTACGGGCGACAATCACGAATATGGATACTGGAGTATTCGTATGTCGCGTAGCCTGGGGATGTTGTTACATACTCGGCTCGCCGTATTCTGGGAGCGGGGTGTGACACATCTTTTGGTTGGTGGCCATATCCTCATACCAAATTCCATTGACACGAACGTCATTGGACGTGCCGCATGACTACATGGGCTTAGTCCGGTCCGGGTCCAGTCCGGACCAGTCTGGGACAACCGGATCACTTAAACGTCAAATAATAATAATAATAAATAATTAAACTATTTATAATGGTCATGTCACAACTTGGCCTGATTTTCCTAGTTAGGACATCACTATGGCTCGGTCTTCCTTGGCATGGCTAATACACTAGTTAAGGTACGCTACTGCACTATCCGTGCCATGATTCCTAGTCGTCTGTACTTCAAAACTTAACTATGGCTAAAGTCTTCTACCGTAATAATTAACCAAATAATTATTTCTAAAATTCTAAAAATCATAATTTAAATCAATTGAACAATAATGATAAAAAAATAATTCAAGATTTCCGGGAAGGGGAGCTACAAATCTACCCACCTTAAAATAATTTCGTCCTCGAAATTCTAATTTCTAATTATTCCTAAAAATTCAAAGGAAGTCTACTATTATCTAAATCTCTTTAAATTTAATTCCTCAAAGTAGTTTACAACCTTCCCCTAGCAATTTTGTAACTACAAAATCTCGAGGACTTCTACCCACCTTAGGTCACACTACTCCCTTGAAACACAGGTCACCAAAATCATATAATCTTCTACTAGTGACCAATAATTCTACCAACAGATATCTAGGCATATGGCATCTAGGATCCTCTCCTATCTATCAATTACGAGTTTTCGTCTTTCCAATTAGTGAAAGACAAAAACAATAAAGAGCTCAAAAGAGATGTCACTGAATACAATTACGTGATTCAAAGGCGAATGTATAATTCAAACGAAATTGTCAAAGCAGTCGTAGATGAGATCCTAGAGACATCTCAATCCATGTAGGGTAAATAGATGAAGAGCGAACCAATTGTATCATGGTTGATCAGACCGTAATACAATGATTCTGATTAGAAAATATGTTAGCGGGCGTCCCCAATAAATATGTCTCGAATCAAGCTCGATAAAAGAGTAAGCTTGCAAAACTAGGCTGTAATAGCAACGTTGGTCAAGGTAGTCAAAAATACAAGTACGCGAGATTTTTGGAAAGGAGGTACAAGTAGTTCGAGTTTTGTGAGAATCGAAATCTAACTCGAATTTATACACAAATAATAGAATCAGAAATTATAAACTAACTCCTTACAGCAAAAGAGAATTTTAAAATAGGCAATTCTAACTTATGATATAAGATTTATATCTAATAAAGCAAAAGAAATTTAAACAGTTCATCAAGGTTAAAGCTTTAATTCTGGGAAAATTTAACTAACCAAGCGTATAGTGTATCCACATGGAATCATTTCGTCATATCAAAAGTAAGAGTGTACCTATAGGGATCTAGCAAGCGATCTAAATTGTATGGCCTATCTAATAACCTTAACTACGCAACGGTCAATTTGAACAAGGGACTCCTAGTCCTGGTAATTATCTTAAATCATTTTAATCCTAGTTGTGAATGAGCATTTCCTGGGTGCAGGCTCGCAGCAGTACGACTAATATGGTACTACCGCGATTTCGCAGTCTTTTACAAAACTGACCTGCATGGGCCACCACAAAAACTTGTCACGACCCCACCCGCTTTTCGGATACGAGACGTGTCCAAGCCAGCCTACACCGCAGAGTCGGCGGTAGAACACTGTCAAGCCCGCAAGAAATAATATGCTCAAAAATAACATTTGCTGCTCATTCACATTTCTAATTTATTACAACATTTATAATTAAAGGAAAAACAAAGTTTTACAATTAAAGAAATTGATACAATTGCTTTCTATTCTAGGTTGTCCTCAGCAATACCCAAGTCTTCCCAATGCTAACAGTGATCGCGGCTAAACCTGAAAAATATTGGTTATCCAGTCAGGATTGGAACAAGTACACAAACCGACGGCAATGCAAAACACAATAGAATTGACAAGACATAAAAATAGCATATGAGATATGAAAGCTATAGAAAACTGATGACATAGCACGATAGAGAAGTAAACAAGGAAAAACTAATAAAAGACATCTATCTAGGTGGTGTGAAATATCTGTTTCGACATGTGAACGGCTAGGGATAAAATTCGGCATCTACACGTGCCGTGTGCAGATGCTATTGTTTACGAATAGACATCTTGGGATATTTCTGGGTAGTCCACATGTCTACTAAGATATTTCTCCTCCCGACTACTCCGTGTGACGAGTGTGTCAATCAAGCAGCAAGATATATGTATAGACATGAAATAAAAAGACTACTATGAATCGGAAAGCAATCAGAAAGTGCACTTGCCTGAGGTCCTTAACTGGAGAAACCAATAACACTATACCACTCAATGAGCCACAATCAGTCAACACATGTAGAAGTCTCCGGATGCTGAAATAAATATTACCAACGTTCTCAGAATAGTCAAATTAGTGGCATTGCAGGTCCTTAAGTCCAATTCTGGACACAGGAGCAAAACGGTAATTTTGGGCAAAAACGATGTCCGCCGTTGGCGTCGCTTTGCACCGAAAAGCGTACCAGAGTCAATGGTCTCTAAAATCGTCAAACTACATGTCTACGGATTCAGTTTTCCGATACGAACCCAACCGTATGTCCAGAGTTGGATTCTGGCAGGCCGTGCACAAAATCGCCCGTTGAGTGGGACCGTGGGGCCCGCAAAACGGTGATTTTATCAACTGTCTCAGAATCGGACCAAACTGGGCACACAGGACCAGAAAAACGATACGGTTCTGTTGGCACAAGTTTCGTCTCGATCTGACAAACGTGCACAAAGTAATTGGAGAATTTGTAAAGTGCACGATACGGTGAATTTTGACGGATACGCATCAAATTCGTCGCGCACACACGACCAATTTGAATTCCGTCAAAGCCCACCGACCACGAAGCTGTTACGCAGCTTTCGATGCTTACCGTGCGCGACCACGTCGTCCGGATTGGCGTGACGCACGTCGTGTGGGTAAGTTTTTCTAGTTTTGAAAACAGTTTTTCGGTGAACTTCGTCGACGATTTAATTCATGCACACATACGAAAACAAAACTAAAAATTGCGTCTTGATCTTGGTTATGTTAACATTAATCGTGTTCAATCAGTTTCTGAAAACTATTAAATAATGGATCGAAATCTGGCTTCCAAATTGGGTCCTGGGCTGTCGCTAAAGCGCTGTTTTGTAACAGATATTCGATCGACTTTGCGTCGATGTTACGGGGAATCTAACGCGTGACGAGAGAATCTATTTAAAGGGAAAGGAAGGCCTATAGGTTGTGTACACACCTGGCCAATCGCTTCGTGAAACGATCCGTAGTACGCGACGAACGGTCGCCGCGAAGTCGGACTCGAAGCAGTATGTTGCTGCTGCCACTTGCTGCTTACGGCGACGCGAGGGAGTTCCAGCGACTGCTCCGCCGCCTACGGTGGCGCTGTGGTCGCCTGGGGTCGTGCAAGGCAGAGGGCGGTGAAGTGTCGGCTAGGGTTTTGGGATTTTGAGTTCTTCTTCCTCTCGATTTCTCTCTCGTAACATATATATGCACATCGAGTTCAACCCGAGCGGTGCTCTCGGGTGCTAAGGGGAATGGGTTTTCTCGGGTTGGGCTGGGGATTTTGGGCTGGGCCGTCCTGTTTTGACCTGGCTGCTACTCCTTTCTTATCCCTTTTCTTTTTTATTTACTATTTTATTAATATATACGTATAATATATACAAAAATCGGTATGTATACATGTACATACATATAATTATAATCTCACCCAACAACTAATTAATATCCGTATATCTATATACACACATATACATATATGTATTTTATATAAATATACATACGTACATATATATTTAGAAATTATATTATCTTATATCTAATAATATATATATCCATACATATATACGCATATTTATATATGCACATATACATACGAATATTTATATATATACATAATTTTTACTATATATATATATATATATATATATATATATATATATATATATATATATCTATATATATATATATATATATATATATTATATTTATATTTATATATATATATATATATATATATATATATATATATATATATATATTTTATTATATAATATATATATATATATTATAATATCTTATATATATATATATATATATATATATATATATATATATATAATATATTATATATATTATATCTATATATAATATATATATATATTATAATTATATATATATATATATATATATATAGATATATATATATATATATAATATATTAATATAATTTTACTATTTATATATATTATATCTATATATATATATATCTATATATTATATATATCTATATATATATATATAGTAAAATATATATATATATATTTTTTATAGGCTATTGGCCCCCCGGCCCCGCCTACCCGCCCACCCCCCCCCCCCCCCCCCCCCGGCCGAGTTCCCCAAACCCCAACAACCCCCGCGCCCGCGGGGTCTCGAACCCGGCCCTCCCCGTACACAAGCATGGGTGTACCCATCACACCACACATGCTTGTGTGTATATATATATATATATATATATATATATATATATATATATATATACACAGATAACCAATAGTAAAATAGTATTATTTCTTAATAACCTCATTAATATTGAAATAATAATAACAATAATAATATATAATAATATAGCAATAACAATAATAGTAATAATAATAACGAAATTCGATAAACGAATAAAGGCGTATATACTAATATGTACAGTCTAAATCCCTAAAATATACGAGGGCTTATTTATACAAAAAGTCACTGAATAATACTAATAGTAATATTTTAATATTTAACTTACGAAAACTTAGGAAATATTCATTAAATCCTTAAAACGAAATGCAACCCTCATACCAAATTCCATTAACACAAACGTCATTGGACGTGCCGCATGACTACATGGGCTTAGTCCGGTCCGGGTCCAGTCCGGACCAGTCTGGGACAACCGGATCACTTAAACGTCAAATAATAAATAATAAATAATTAAACTATTTATAATGGTCATGTCACAACTTGGCCTGATTTTCCTAGTTAGGACATCACTATGGCTCGGTCTTCCTTGGCATGGCTAATACACTAGTCAAGGCACGCTACTGCACTATCCGTGCCATGATTCCTAGTCGTCTTGTACTTCAAAACTTAAACTAACTATGGCTAAAGTCTTCTACCGTAATAATTAACCAAATTTTTCTAAAATTCTAAAAACATAATTTAAATCAATTGAACAATAATGATAAAAAAAAAATTCAAGATTTCCGGGAAGGGGAGCTACAGGCAATCACCATCGAACCTTTGGAAAGCTTCCAATGACTATTCCCGAACCTCGTCATCCAACCTTCCAACCGACACCAGGTTGAAACAGATATCAGGGACATGACGAACATCTTTGAGAACAAGAATTGCACCCGTCTTCGTCCTCAAATGCACATCTCCAATGGCAACCGCCTTCGACACATCTCTATTGCCCATCTTCAACACTCCACAGTCGCCTGTCGTGTAAGTCGCAAATAGTGCCATATTATGAGATACGTGCGCTGAAGCCCATGAGTCTACCAGCCAAGAATTGTCATCACAGGCGAGGTTTGTAATAACCTCATCACCTACGACGATCACATTGCCTCCATGTATCGAAGCCGCTGCTGTAGTATTCTTATCTTGTTCCCCTTGTCGCCTTCTTCTCTCTTCCAAGCTAAACAGTTCCGCTTGATGTGGCCCTTCTTGCCACAATGGTAACACTCTGAGACCTTGTACCGACCCTTGGACTTCCCTCTGCTCTTGTCTCTGCCACCACCTGGACCCCTGCTTTTGCCCCTTCGCTGCTCTCTGAAATTAGTGCCTCTGAGTGGTGGGATGTGAATGAAGTGCCCTGAGAACGTCTTGCATCTCTTCATTAGCATCCCACTCTTGACAAACTCCAGACTGACCATGCCTTCTGGAGCAGAAGCAATCATAGATACTCGTACGGTCTCCCACGAGTTTAGCAATGTACACAGCAGCCATAGTCCCTGAACCTCGTCGTCGAACTTGACTCCCATCGAAGATAGCTGGTCAACCATGCCGTAGAAATCACTCAAGTGATCCGTAATAGACGCCCCATCTTTCTACCGCTGACCCATCATCGTCCGGATCAGGAACAACTTGTTTACCCCGATCTTCTTCGCATACAAAAATTTCAGCTTATCCCATAACGTCTTCGCGTGCTCAATATTGGCAACATAGTTGTACACGTTCTCGTCAACGAACTTCCTGATATATCCGCACACCTGTATGTGCTCGAAATTCCAGTCCTCCTCGAATTATCAACTGGTCGCTCGGAAGCAAATACGGGCAGATGCAGCTTCTTGACAAACAACAAATCTTTCATCTTGCTCCGCAATAATGATAGTTGGTGTCGTTCAGGTTCACCATGCGCACCGGTTCGCGTCCATATCTTCTCTCTAGTTTTCCTGTCAACTCCTGACACCCTTCTGAATTCCAGAAACTTGCTTTGATACCACTTTGTTGGAAAAGAAAGCACGAAAACCTTTCCCCAAACTAGAGAATACCTGGAGAAAACGAGCAATACAACGCACGAACCAACACCAAACACAATCCACGCAGACACAGAGAATTTTTCACGTGAAAAATCCTGCGAAAAAAAACCACGGGACGATCGGAGTCCAACCCTTGAGAAGCCTTCACTAATGAAATAAAGGAGTACACCATCTACAAACTTCTCTCGATCCAATACGGATCCCCACAACACTTGAAAGCAAGAATAATTGATTACAAGGCTACGAAGAACAAAGACGACGAGTAGATATTACCCAAACACGATCCTCCTTCGAAAACAGCCTTCAATCCTCCTTCTTCTCTCCCAAAGTTGCAATGGCACTCTTGCCTCTTTTCTCTCTATTTTCTTCAATGATGTGTTATGATTAGGGTTAAGAAAAGCCATGTATAAACCCTCTAATCCGCAGCAAAACCTGGACCGTAGGATACGATCCAACGGTATAAAAATACCTGAAATCTGTCTGGGCCCATCGACACAGAGTTCGGCCAGAACTCTGTGTTTTCGTGACAGAACAGTTATGGAACCAAGGGGGCAGAATTCGGCCACAACTCTGCCTCCCATGTTCCAGAATGTACTCTGGTAGCTCCCGAGCTTCTTCTTCTTCGTCTCCGAATGGCCTCGTCACCTCCACGAGCTTCTCAGACACACAGACGATGCTCGTCGCACTCTGGGGTCTTCTCCACATAGGTTGGGAACCCCACCCACTCCAACACCTAAAATATTGATGCCTCTTTTCCTAAGAATGTTATTGCAACCTCCGCTGCTGAAATAGCTGTGACTGAGTCGGTAGTGATTACTGAACTGACAGCCTGACTGCCATCAATTGTCCTCTACAGGTGCTGCTATTGGTGCCCGCAGAGCTGGTAGTGTTACCCTGCCAACAAATGGTAGTTGAGGTATGAGTTCTTTGTAAGATCTAAACTCCCGCACCTCAAAAAATCCATTAGAGCATCAATAGTAAGGCTCATCCCAATTTCTAGATTGTAGATTCAGAATGTAGAAGCTCATTTTGTAGAATAATAAGGCTCAATTGGAGCTCCATGATGATCTCATTCCAGTCACAGGAGTTGTAGCATGGACCTCAGAATTTCTACATTTAAAATGAAGAAATTCATTTTGTAAAATAGTAAAGCATAATTTAGAGCCAATTTCTAGATTTTATGTTTTATTTTATTCTTGAGAAAGAAAGGATACACATTGTTCTACATTCACCCATTTCACTTGGGCCCCAATATCTTTTTTTATTTACTATGCTTGTACAAATCCAATCCATTCTATCTATATTATTTTATTAAATTTGGACCTCAAAAAACATTTTTGAGCTCCATCAACTACTAACGGTCTGGTATGACCCCATCCTTCACAAAAAGTACAGCCCAGTAAAGTTGTTGGACTCGACTGCGGATGTCGAAAATGCTACTGCCCACGAACTGGAGCTGACACTGTTGACACCCCAGGATTCCTATTTGTATGGTTAAAGATTGTCTCTGGGCCATTCGTTGGCACTCCTCCCGATAAAAAGATGTAACTATGTCACATTGAAAATGGACAAATAATGGTGTAGTATTTGCATTTAAAAAAAGGGGGAGGGGGCTGCAATCATGCTAAAATGATATAATTTGAGCTCATTTTTCATTTTTTTTTTAGATTTTTGATGATCCAATAAATGCAATTGAGGATCATTCAGGTTCCATGGAACCTTAATACAGGAAGCACCATGTACTTGAGAAGAGTGTAAAAAGACTACCAAGAACCAAGAAAATAGTCATTGCTGCAAGAAATCCAAACCAACCTCTGCAACGGTTCTCCACAACACTTAGCACGTGGACTTAAATGGCCAAGCGAACGAAGAAACATTATCTTTTACATTCATTTGGAAAGAGCGACGCTGTCCATTGCCATTCCCATGGTATGCAGACCATTGTCAACATATATAACCGAACCAGTAACTGCCGAGGCCAACGGGGACACCAAAACGCTGCGGCGTTTCCAACCTCATCTGCACAATCTCTCACAGTTCACTATAGTAGGAGGAGAAGCAATAAACATGTGTAGCAATGTCTCAACCTTACCTGCTCGTAGTTCTTTCTGCAATGGGGCATTGGCGTGAGAGTACTCGATCATTTTTTCGATGAAGCCAATTGCCTTTGCCGCTCGACTTCCCAAAGGCCCTGAAGTTATGTGAAGTTGGACGAAATATTGTAAGCTTGTAAAAGATACAAATAATTTGATAAATAGTATACATGCCTGCAGATATGGTATTGACTCTAATTTTCGCTTTCCTTCCTGCTTCATAAGCTAGCACCTGGTACAAGCAAACAATAGAATAATTGAATAACATAATGAAAGTGTTCGTAATCTGAAAGTTAAATGACACAATTTGATCACAAGTTGAAGGAATTACACTATCAACAACAATTATATAGGAATCCAAGGACTTACTCTGGTGTCACTCTCAAGAGCTGCTTTTGCTGAACTCATGCCTCCACCATATCTACGACGGAGGAACGAAACAAGGTTACTCGCCTTAGATTTAGAGATCTATATTTGAGCAAGTAGTTCATGAAGTTGTCAAAATGAAATATTTTGTGGGATGTAATTCTATTGAACACGGCCGCTTAAGCTTATAAAGCTCATATACAAATATTATTAATATTTGAGTGGGATGCACATTAGTAAAATGCAGCTTTCTCAATAATAGCTTATTATAACATAATTTCTGACTGTTGTCAAGACTCAAGAGCACAAGGTCATCAGACTTGATGCATGCTCATTTTTCATATTGCAATGAATTAGGCTTCTTTCCAGTACCAAAAAGCAAAACTCTAAAATCTTAAAGTGTAATCTAGGAAGTACAGCACTCCAAAAATCGGTATAGTGTCTGTGTTGTGGTGTCCGAACCATGTAGTATCGTATTTGTATCCCTGCAACATAAATTCCAATCTACTTTGAAACAAGATGACTTGGGCTTGGCATTGCCGCTGCTTTCCAAAATCGGATAGAGCTTTTAAAAGTAGTGAAGGGAAAAAAAAAAAGACAGGACAGCGGATACTTTGACATCAACCAATGAAATCCCACCAAGAAAGATATAGAACCATGAAACCTGTTGCGAGAACCAAGATAGGACACACAATATCTTGTGGCTTCATCATCTGGACAAATCCCAAATCTATATTAAGAATAAGATTAATATGAAGTAATTATCGGTTTCTTTGCTCAAAGAGCAGATCCCTTACAAACGTCAAGAAGGAGAAGAAATACAAGATCGTTGAAATCCCCAACCGTAACTAGAACTCTGTACCTAGTAGCGGTTGCCCACTGTGATGATCTCTCTAACGAAGGCAGCGATACTTCGAACAAAATCTCCTTCTATCTGAAAAAGTAAGAACCCACGAGATTCAAGTTCTTGAACCTGCCCCACCATCATGTTCAACACGAAGACTCCCTCTTACACCTCCATCCTCGAGAAGATAAACATCATGGGAAGTACAAGCCATCGGAGGCCTACATCTCTCCTGAACTGTGCAAATGAAAGTTTTCCCACTGTATCTAGAGTTGACTGCACCCTTTGATCTCCTTCCTGGCCTCGAACGGATAAAATCGATGTTGTAAATTTGATATTTGGCACCTCTCGACACCAAAACTGGATCCGTAGAACGACCTCCACCTGGATACCGACCAACTGTCACGGGACTGTCAGGTTGTCCCTTAAGCTTCAACATATTCTCATTCATCGCTTTCCCCCGACAAACCAATCCTCCAAACTCCTAAGATTTTCGTGAAGACCCTTTCCGACAAATTCATGTCGATCCACAATCCCCTGCAAAATACCCCTCGAGCTATCAATCGATGTTTGTGACTTGCCCATACACCTGAACGGCTTAAACATGTACTCACAACATATATTCTCTCGAGTCAGTAGTGGGAACCCTTCGTAAGCTTTCAGTTCCTGCCTCTGAATATATTACGATCGTCATCATCTATCAGCTTTTTGACTGACACCAAATTGAGGTACAAACTCGATACATGACGAACTCTCTTAAGAATAAGTTTCTTGCTAAACTTTGTTGTCAAATGTACGTCACTGATGTCCATAACTACATTGTCCCTTTGTCGTTCCATCTTCAAACCAAGGTTTAAAGTATCGGCCGATACCGATACGTATCGGCCGTATCGGATCGGATTTGAAGGTAACCGATCCGATACTTGGGAAAAAATCGGTATCGGCCGATACCCAGTAAAATTTTATGGTATCAGTTTGTATCGGCTGATACGAACCCGATACGGACCGATACGGTCCGATACGAACCGATATGAACCAAAAATTTATTCAGAAAGAACAAAAAAAATTCAATCGAAGTTCAAAGCCAAAAAATTCATATAGAAAAAGAACAAAAAAAATTCGAACCAAGTCAAAGCTGCCGCCGCCTCCCCTTGTTTGTCGTCGTCGGAGAACAGTAGACTTGGAGCACAACACAAAATTTTATGGAGGAGAAAAGAAGAGAGAGAGTCGTCTCCATGTCAGGCGCCATGCAGAAGAGTGGACGGGGAGGGGAGGGGAGGGGAGAGAAAATATGGAAGGAGGCCGAGTTTCTTCTCTCTCCTCACATTTGTATTTGTTAGATTAGGGTTAGGGTTTGGTATTGGGCCAGACAGTATTTAAAAAAATTGACAGCATGGTCCAAAGTATATATGGAAGAAAAATACTAAGTTTACTATATGGAAACAACTTATCTGTCATTGTCGCCTGTCAATATTTAAGAAGTGGGACCATGGTACAAAGGATATATGGAAAGAACTTAGCTGTTACACATGACAGGCTGGCTGTTTGAACTTGACAGTAGGTCTAAGTAGGTCTGTGTCATTGACAGCATGCACTATTAATGCATGACAGGTTGACAGCAGCATATATATATATATATATAGAGAGAGAGAGAGAGACAAATTTGAAGTGAAGGAACCGAGCCCCCACACAACGTGTGTATATATATATATATATATATATATATATATATATATTTTTTTTACGTGTGTGTATATTATATATATATATATATATATATATATATATATATATATTATATATATATATGAAAACAAATATTTTTTTCTCACTGTTCTTTATGGAAACAAATTTGAAGTGACATTGTGTTCCCACTTCAAATTTGTTCTCACTGTTCTTTATGGAAACAAATTTGAAGTGGAGACACAACTTACACTATTTTTTTTCTTCTTTTCTTTTCAACAATGTTCTAATAGAACCTTATATATATATATATATATATATATATATATATATAAAAAAAAAAAAAAAAAAAATATATATATATATATATATATATATATATATATATATATATATATTAGAAAATGATAAATTTTATTCCAAATGCAACGCAATAATCTTACAACATACAATCATGGTGGGACTCCCACACTTCAGTTCTCCATAGCATGTGCATCGAATTCAATGTTATGGAGGATGCCTACAGGAGGGGTGATTAACCCCTCAAAGATACGACGGTTCCGTTCCCTCCATACATGCCAAACAACGGCAGCCAGTCGGACTCTAGCGGTCCGGAACCAGTCTTTGCCCTCTTCCTCTGCTATCTCGGAGCACAGTGATGATGTCCCCCAACCCCCTTTCCGGAATCACATCCACCTAACACTCTGCTTTGCTCAGACCAAATCTGCCATGACAAGTCACACTCAAAGAAAATGTGCCTTATAGATTCATTCTCCACACTGCATAGCACACACTTAGGGTCAGGGACCTGAACCCCAAAAGCACTAAGTCGATCCCTCGTTAGAAAACGACCAAGAAGAAGCCGGTAAACACACAATTGCATCTTCCTTGCAAGCCCCTTACACCATACGAACTCATAGTCAGTACTCAGAGGAAAAGTGCGCCTAACGAGATTATAGCAGCTCCAGAACTGGAACTGTCCAGTCCTCGTAGAAACTCCAGGCGGGTCCCAGACCCATCGATCAGCCGACAGTACTGGGTCCAAGGCGACTGTCCTGATAATCTCACCAAGCTCCTCGGTATAGCGGTAAGACTCAGGGCTCCACTCTCCATCACGGATAATCCGTTGGCAATCGGACCCCTTCTGTCCTCCTGATGCGACGGTGCTCCCATGATCTGTAACAGAGATTGGCGATCAATCCAAGGGTCCCGCCAGAGGTCTGTGCCAGTCACATCCTTCATGACCCTTCGGATTGCAGATTTGAGAACCCCCCTATGCCTCAAAATAGTCTTGAAAGTGACTGAATGGTTGTTGTCCATGGCACAGTCCCAGAGGTTGCCATGTTTCACATATCTGTTATGCATCCAGTCAGTCCAGAGGGATCCCCTATTGATGAATCTCCATGTCAGCTTCAGCGCCGAGGCCTCCCTGATCTCCAACAATGACCGTAGCCCCACTCCTCCCTCCTTCTTGGGACGACAAAGCTGCTCCCAGGAGATCGCATGCATACTACCCCTCATATGAAGTTTGCACAAATCCTCCGCTCCACCTTCCTGATAGTGGCAATAGGAAGTAAGATGAATTGCAGCCAGAAGTGGGACAGCTGATATCACCGATCTAACCAGCTCGATACGTCCACCAAAGGATAAACCAGCAGCTTGCCATCCTTCAACCTCCTCTGGACGTACTCCACCAGACTATGGCAGTCCTGATCCCGCGCATAGTTAACTGTGAGAGGAACCCCAAGATACTTCACCGGTAAATCGCTCATCTCGACTCCCAGCGCGCCAGCCAACTACTCCTTTTGGGAACAGAGGTGGCTGAAATACACCCTGCTCTTCTCTCTATTCATTTGCAGGCCTGAAAGGGATTCCAGCTCTCCCATAATCTCCGCAATCGTGTGCATATCCTCCGTAGATGGCTGGATGAACACCAAGAGATTGTCTGTATAAATAAGGTGGGTAACCGGGGGATCAATCCTCCTGAACAATGGAACCAGTCTCCCACGATGCGCTGCCATGTCCATCAAGCATGTGAAGTATTCCATGACAAGCGTGAATAGGTAAGGAGACAGAGGATCGCTTTGCCTAAGTCCACGGTTGCTCTGGAAATACCCAAATGGGGTGCCCTGTGTAGTGCCCCGCTCCTTGCGGTCCACTATGTAATACATACGGCTTGTTGACTCAGTCATGAACTGAGTATTTGGTGAAACCTTTGCCGGTATCGATTGATCACGGATGAAATGCAATGAACCTTTCCAATTGATGGATTGGCTTCTATTGAAATGAATCCAAGAGTTTTGCTGAATGTTTTCTCTCGCTGCTTGGTTTTGATGAATGCGTTTTCGTGTTGGTTTTCGATAATTGGTTTTCATTGTTCGCTTTCATCGCATTTCGCATTCATTCCGAATCTTGAGAGAAAGATACGAAGTATCTAATCAACTGTTGGTGCCAATGTAGGGCGCGTGAATTGTTCGTGAACGGCGCGTGAAGTCTCTCCTTCTCTCTACTAAGATTCATCTCGGTGAGTTGCTTCAACCGAACAAACATTGATCTGTACGCCTAAGAAAAATGATCTCTAGTCCACTCTGTTGCCTTGTCCCAATAATCAACGATACCACATCCACAAAAGATAAGAGAAGATAATTGAATTGAATCAAATGCAAGAATATGTGGCTACTCTATCTGCTCGATAAGAATGATCATCTGCTTGTCACTAGTATGCTTGAAAATGTAGACACGTACAGACGAACTTGTACGTGTTGAGAAGAACCTGAAGGCACGAATCAAACGTGTCGTATATCTGTGCATAAGTCCAAGTGTGTCTCATCTGATAGAACGGCTAGAGCATGTATTTGGTCTCGGACAACTTGTATACAAGGAATTATTTGTCTCTCGGGTAGTATCTGGGGGCACCTAGAACCGCTCGGCCTAGGAGAGATTATGAGCACACTGGGTAAAAGAAACCCATGTTAAAAGTGTAGCCGATATCTGAGTCCTTAGCGACGAGCTGAACCAAAGAGTCACAGCGGCTAATCATGGGGATAACCCATGGACCAACATGTAGAATAGTCCACCTGCATGACCCGAATGACAACTTCAATATCTGCAAGAATGAATCATGAATTACTCATTATGCAAATTGTGCTAACGTGGTTTTGTGCAGGGATGACTGCCGGCGAGGGTAAGTTGCTATGATTATATTCTACTGTCATGTTCTTATGAATTGTTAAAAAGAACCTAGACAAGTAGAAAGATCACTAGTAAATGTTAGCTCAACATATTGATTTAGTGCAGAGATTTGCGAGTTCGGCCAAAAGCCGCTCGCCAGTACATGATGTGTGCTGACCCACGTTGTGGGCATCCTTTTCAGAAAACAAAAGGAGACAGGAGGATTTCAAGGAGGCACTAAAGCTCGTCTAGCCCAGTAGAGCTGCAGACTGCCTCGAAGCTTTCTTTCATTTCATCAAGTTCAAGTTTCTTTTCCTTCTGAAGGTGTCTTTCAATTCCAGCTTGTAATAAAGGATATCATGTATGGACATTGTGGCTAATTTCAAAAGAGTGTTTCAAAGAAAATCATGTAGCCAAATTGTAAGGCAAATCTGAGTTCGCAAAGCTTTGTACTTGTATTCCAATCAAGCTATCAATAAAATGAGTATTTCTATTTCAAATCTCTGTGTCCAACATTTGGTTTTCTGCAATAAATGGGTGCGTGCGTTGTGTTTTGCTTGACTAGTTGTTTTGTGCAGGTACATGGCCTTGTGCAAGCGCAACTTAGGCTTGCACGGCATCACGCCTTAGCGAGGACGATCGATCCCGCAGGGATCCAGGCAAGACGGACGACCCTAGCGGGATCGGGGCGGGACAAAGTGGTATCAGAGCACGGTTTTACGTCCTTGGCCTCTTGCAAATATCGATTTGAAAAAGTATATAAAGTACTTTGACGGCTTTCAAAAGTGTCCCGATTTTGATTTATGAAAACCAATGCCCCATACAATAAGTCCATAATATTTTATGAGACTGACAGAAGTTATACAATTTTGTAGAGAAATGGCTCCTCCTCGTCCATCTGGCTCGACCGATCCGGTAGAACGGATCATGACAATGTTGGAATTACAGAGACAGGACAATGAGGAACGAAATCAAATACATCAGGCCAGAGCGGAGGCCCAACAAAGGCAGTTGGATGCCTTGACCCAGCTTGTCACGGCGCTTGCGGCAAATCGAGATACCACCGCAGCGCGACGAAACCAACGGGAACGCCCGAAAACGAGCCGTAGAGGGTGATGAGCCCCAGCCAGCGCAAAGGCACACTGTCTTTAGGCCAAAGGACTTCTTAGACGCGAAACCTCCCGAATTTGAAGGCAGGACATTACCCGATAAGGTGATGGACTGGATTGATAAAGTGGAGAGTTTGTTCGCGTTCATAGGAGTTCCCAGCGGCAAGAAGGTAGTTTGTGCCGTTATGCTTCTACGGCTGCGGGCAAAGGATTGGTGGAAGACAAAGAAGCCGGCGCTGCTCGCAACGGCTAGAATGGGAAGATCTCATGGGCCTTGTTCAAGAAGGCGTTTTGGATCAATATCTGCCTCCAGCCATGAGCAAGAAGATGGAGGATGACTTCATCACACCGGAACAGGAATATGTCCGTGGAGGACTATGAGTCTGAATTTGCTAAGCTGGCAAATTTTGCGCTGCTTTGCTCCCCACGGAACAGACTCGCATAAATCGATTCGTTGGAGGTCTGAATGACGACGTCCAGTTAAGTGTGCTGAATCGAGAATGTGAGTCCTATTCTCAAGCCTTTGAGGCGGCGCTACAGGTGGAACAGTTCCAGCAGAAGAAGGCGTCCAATAAAGCGCAGAACAGTCGGAATCAGCCCGCCAAGAGATATCATGACGGAGAGAAAAGGCCGATGGGGAACCACGAAATAAATAATCTGTACCCACTGCGGTCGACGAGGACATGCGAATGAAGAATGTCGCTTTGCGAAAGGTTTGGTATGCAGTCACTATGGAAAGCATGGACACACCAAGGAGGACTGTCGTTCCGCAAACCACGCTTGTTTTCGTTGTGGCCAACAGGGTCACGCCATCAGAAATTGTCCGAAGAGAAATCGAAATAGAGATGACACTGAAGAGCGTGGGCAGCTGCCAGGCCCACCGCCCCTTCGAGACAATCCGCACAACCAGCCAGCGGACTAATGCTCGTGTCTATAATCTCTCCACCTTGCTTGATCCAGAAAGTGGAGGTGAGTTTGTATCTTAAGTTTTGAGGACAAAACTTTTTCTCGGTGGATTATTATGTAGTGCCCCGCTCCTTGCGGTCCACTATGTAATACCTACGGCTTGTTGACTCAGTCATGAACTGAGTATTTGGTGAAACCTTTGCCGGTATCGATTGATCACGGATGAAATGCAATGAACCTTTCCAATTGATGGATTGGCTTCTATTGAAATGAATCCAAGAGTTTTGCTGAATGTTTTCTCTCGCTGCTTGGTTTTGATGAATGCGTTTTCCTGTTGGTTTTCGATGATTGGTTTTCATTGTTCGCTTTCATCGCATTTCGCATTCATTCCGAATCTTGAGAGAAAGAGACGAAGTATCCTAATCAACCGTTGGTGCCAATGTAGGGCGCGTGAATTGTTCGTGAACGGCGCGTGAAGTCCCTCCTTCTCTCTACTAAGATTCATCTCGGTGAGTTGCTTCAACCGAACAAACATTGATCTGTACGCCTAAGAAAAATGATCTCTAGTCCACTCTGTTGCTTGTCCCAATGATCAACGATACCACATCCACAAAAGATAAGAGAAGATAATTGAATTGAATCAAATGCAAGAATATGTGGCTACTCTATCTGCTCGATAAGAATGATCATCTGCTTGTCACTAGTATGCTTGAAAATGTAGACACGTACAGACGAACTTGTACGTGTTGAGAAGAACCTGAAGGCACGAATCAAACGTGTCGTATATCTGTGCATAAGTCCAAGTGTGTCTCATCTGATAAAACGGCTAGAGCATGCATTTGGTCTCGGACAACTTGTATACAAGGAATTATTTGTCTCTCGGGTGGTATCTGGGGGCACCTGGAACCGCTCGGCCTAGGAGAGATTATGAGCACACTGGGTAAAAGAAACCCATGTTAAAAGTGTAGCCGATATCTGAGTCCTTAGCGACGAGCTGAACCAAAGAGTCACAGCGGCTAATCATGGGGATAACCCATGGACCAACATGTAGAATAGTCCACCTGCATGACCCGAATGACAACTTCAATATCTGTAAGAATGAATCATGAATTACTCATTATGCAAATTGTGCTAACGTGGTTTTGTGCAGGGATAACTGCCGGCGAGGGTAAGTTGCTATGATTATATTCTACTGTCATGTTCTTATGAATTGTTAAAAAGAACCTAAACAAGTAGAAAGATCACTAGTAAATGTTAGCTCAACATATTGATTTAGTGCAGAGATTTGCGAGTTCGGCCAAAAGCCGCTCGCCAGTACATGATGTGTGCTGACCCACGTTGTGGGCATCCTTTTCAGAAAACAAAAGGAGACAGGAGGATTTCAAGGAGGCACTAAAGCTCGTCTAGCCCAGTAGAGCTGCAGACTGCTTCAAAGCTTTCTTTCATTTCAAGTCAAGTTCAAGTTTGTTTCCTTCTGAAGGTGTCTTTCAATTCCAGCTTGTAATAAAGGGATATCATGTATGGACATTGTGGCTAATTTCAAAAGAGTGTTTCAAAGAAAATCATGTAGCCAAATTATAAGGCAAATCTGAGTTCGCAAAGCTTTGTACTTGTATTCCAATCAAGCTATCAATAAAATGAGTATTTCTATTTCAAATCTCTGTGTCCAACATTTGGTTTTCTGCAATAAATGGGTGCGTGCGTGTGTGTTTTGCTTGACTAGTTTGTGCAGGTACATGGCCTTGTGCAAGCGCAACTTAGGCTTGCACGGCATCACGCCTTAGCGAGGACGATCGATCCCGCAGGGATCCAGGCAAGACGGACGACCCTAGCGGGATCGGGGCGTGACACCCAGGATGAGGACAGAGAAAGAGGGAGTCATGATGCATTCTCGGATCCTCGCAACCCAGCCGTCGTCAAAACCCATGCAGACATCAGATGACAAAGGAAATCCCTATTGACCATGTCATAGGCCTTCCTCAGATCCACCTTCACGCATGCCTTCTCCCCCGCCAGGTTTACCGAAGCCCCTCACCATCTCATGCGCCAGCAGGCTCTGCTCCACGATCGACCTCCCCTTGATGAAAGCGGCCTGGTTCGGAGAGACTAAGTCCTGCATGATCCCCTCCATCCGTCGGTACATAAGTTGCGTAATTATCTTATAAAGATAATTACAACAAGCAATAGGTCTGAAATCTGCCAGCAACGTCGCTCTCTCCTTCTTAGGCACAAGTGTCAGAAAAGTGTGGTTCAGCTCCTTCAACAACTTTTCAGTGAAAAACTCATGAACCGCCTCAAGGACCTGGAACTTCAGAATGTCCCAGGGTCGTTTCTAGAACCCACTGCTAAAGCCATCCGGGCCTGGAGCTTTGTTGGGATCCGCCATCGAGATAATAGTCTCCACCTCCTCCATAGTAACAGGGGCAAGTAGTAGGCTATTCCCATAAGGAGTCACCAGCTTCTTCGTAACTGCGTCCGGAAACACAGACAGATAGTCAGTCTGAAAATATAACTCAGAGTAGTACCTGACGGCCTCCTCTTGGATCTTTGTCGGCTCCCCCACCAGATTACCCTCCGCATTAAACAGCTGAAAAATGTTGTTCCGATGTGTCTAGTCCGAATGACATCATAGAAGAACTTGGTGCAACGGTCACCATCCTTCAGCCAGGAGCATTTAGCGCGTGTGCCGCACTAACCTCCTTCTGGAGACGCAGGATGTTGACTTCCCCTATCAGCTCCTTCTCTCTCGCCGCCAGATCCCGTTCATCATGTCAAATTGCATATCCTGCTGGATGGACCAGCTCTGCTCCTTGTCTTCTAGCGAAGTCTTGGACAAACCCTACACCCAGCTTCGTAAGGATCTCTTCGTGGCCTTGAGCCGGTGCACCAGACGGAACTGAGCCGTACCATCCTGTCTGCTAGAGAGGCCCTCCGTAAAAGCTTCCAAGTAGCCTTCTAAGAGATACCAGCTGTTATTGTACAGGAAGGGACGCGACCTCACAGTAGGCCGGTCTGTGAAGCCAACCCTGATGGGGGAGTGATCACTCGTCCCGGCGGCCAGACCCTCAGCCGAAGAGTTGGGGAAGCGCCGAAACCACTCCCCATTGCCCAGGACTCTATCCAGCTGGCAAGCAACCCTGTTACGGATTGCTTTGTTATGCCAGTCCAGATAAATCCCGAGCGCGACATCCCTTGAAGTCCCGCCTGAAGTAGGCATCTCTGGAAGTCATATAGGACCGGATCAGGAACCGGCCTGCCTCCCACCTTCTCCCCTCTGTGCAGTAGGACATTAAAGTCCCCCATCAGTAGAAGCGGTAGGTGCGAAGAACCAGCAGCGGAGGCCACCCTGAAAATGTCGCTCCACAGGGTCTCCCGCCGTCGCCTGTCGTTGTGGCCGTACACAGCTCCCAGTAAGAACCGAAAACCGCCCTTGTTCACAAAAGAGATGGTAATCAGCTGATCCGTCATCAAGATCAAGTCCCCATCCCAACAGGTAGAATTCCATCTGACCCATATCCTAACCATATCGCAGAGTGCCAGGTTGTGGAGTTGGACCCAATGAGATGGGGTCCGGCGAGCTAAAGTCTTCTCCCCTTTAATCTTTCTTTCCAGCAGGATAGAGATGTCATACTTCTCTCTGTGTAAGACCCCACAAATCTTCCTCCATCTCCCTAACGAACACGCGTCCCGCACGTTCCAGGCGATTACCGCCATTAATTATTTAGAGATAGCTTCTCCTGAATATCACTCGGACTGGCAACTGGAGGTGGTACCACATCTGTCGCTGTCATATCCTCCTTCATCCCAGCAGTAGGGACTGCCGGGTCGCTGCCTGGGAGAGCACCAGAGCCCAGGCCGGGTTGTCCACACAGAGTGCCTCATCCCTAGCAGGGGAATGTCCCCCCACACTGGAGGGACCATCTCGCAGTGGTCCAGCTCGTCTCTTCCTGCTATATACTATCTTCTCAGAAGAACCGCCATCAACCCGCTCTCTTTCCAAGGCCACCATACCCCTGGTGACCATACTCCTCTGCGCTGAGAAGGTGATCGTAGTCCCACTAGTAGGAGCCGGCTGGGGCGAGATAGTGAGGCACAGCCCCCCAGCCTCCTCCATTGGTCGGTCCCCCTCCTGCATGATATCCTCCGCTCCGTCATCCCTGGATAGAGATTCCATTACCCGTGGTGGGCCAAGCACCTCAAGAGGTGAAGCAGAAGGCACCGACTGTGATCCCCTGACGGGCATGAACTGTCCAGATGTCCGAAACACGCACACTGTGAACAGGTTGGGGGAACCCATTCATACTCTACCTTCTGGGTAAGAATCTCTCCAGAAGGCACTTCATACTCCAGTATACTCGATAACTCCCCTCCAGCCCGGATCTCAACGAATATCCGAACATACATCAGCCTCGTCCGAAAGGCTGTAGCATCATCAGCCTTGATCGGGGTGCCCACCAAGCTGGCAAGTCGCATCAGCAATGGGATACTCCAGAACCGAACGGGGAACTCAGGGAAGCGTATCCAAACCGGGATAGCATTCAAGACTTCCTTCTCACAGCGCAAATCTGGGATCCACTCCTTCAGAATGATCAACCTGCCATCAAATGTCCACGGACCACCCGCAGGATCCTGGTAACATCTTCTGCCAGCCCAAACTTCACATAGTAGAAGCCATTTTCCCTAGCAAATATCTCCATACTACCTTTAGGCTACCAGATGCGTGCCGCATACCCCCTGATCTGCCCATAAAAGGGCTTGTTGCCCAGGACGTACAGCACCAGCGTGTTTTCCCAGAAGGTAGTCACCTTCTCAATCTCCTCTGCAGGGAAGAGGACCGGAAGCCCTCCCTACCTTCTTCAGTGGCACATACTCCATAGAAGTTTGGCTTTTAGGCCCCACTGGTGTGCAGATCTCAGCCCAGGACCGACCCACTGGACGGGGAGCCGTTCCCTGTGAGCAGGTGGCAACTCCAGGGGTAGGAGACCCTGAACCCTGACCTCCCCGGTCCACCACTTTGTCCTTTCCTTTTTTCTGCCATGGTCGCCTTAGGGCGCTAGCCCACTATTCTCCCAGTAGTCACCGCAGGACCACGAGCCGACATCCTCAGCCCCGATCCCTCTCCCGGTTTCCTCCCAGCAAAAGGGTACGACTTTTGGAGACTCTGCGCGCCCCCCACCTTGCTCCCCGCCTTGGCCCCCCGACGTCTCGTAACCGTCGTCCAGCCACCTCCCTCCATCTGTCCACCCGGATACAGAACTAGATCCAGATTGGAAATCCGGGGTTCCCATCAGATCGGGGACCCATCGGTCTCCCCCGGACACTGTCGTCGTCGTCATCGTCGACCGGTCGGACAAACCCCTGCCACCGCCACCACCGACAGCAGCCTTGCCGCCCCCGGCATAGTCTCTGCTACCGGCCCGCGCTGCCCTAGCGTCCACACCCGTGCACTCGACAGCAGTACTCGCGCCCGCATCGCCGCTGTAGGCGACGGCTTTGCCGGCTCCGGATCCGCCCGAGGTCGGGCTACCCCCGGCCAGCCCGCCTCCAGCCACCCCGCCCTTGTCGGAAGCGCCGGGGTCCCAAGTAAGGGACCCCATCTTCTCCCGATCGCCCACTCTAGGGTTTCCTCGATCGCCAGCAATATATATATATATATATATATTATATATATATATATATATATATATATATATATATATATCCGATATTGTCGATACCAAAAAATCCGATACTCCGATCCGATATCGATACCAATACTCATACAAAATGTCCGATACCGATACCGATACTTTGAACCTTGCTTCAAACATCTTAACATGTCGCTCTAGTACAACATAAAGATCCTCCTTTGTGGAGTGGCGTAGTAAGACCCTCCCATGTCCAACACCCAGTCATGGTCATGACACGTGCTACAAGGTTCCACCATTTCAGTTGTTGCGATAATGAGATTACCTCCGTCCAAGAGATCCTCCTGACCATCCTACTTGTCTTTGGCCCTCTCATCTATATCTTGCGGTCCCGCATGTAATGACCCCTCTTGCCAAAGTGATGGCACTTGTCCTTGTGATCCATCTTCACAAGGTCCCGAGATCTCGATCATGTTCTTTATTGTGACTTGAACCCCTCATTCATATCGAAATTAACTAGCACGAACCCCTGCAACGATTCAAGTTGCTTATGTTGGATCTCCTCATTCAATAAGTTTTTAACCAATAATCTCGTGACCACTACATCTGGCACAAAGATGCTTATCGATACCACTAAAGTCTCCCAGCTTTTTGGCAGAGAACATAAACAATAGGGCCTGAAAGTCGTCCTCAATTACCATCTTCATCACTGACAATCAATTGATGAACCTTGTTCAGATGTTGCGCTACCGAGGCGCCCTCTTTGTAGTTTGAGTTGACTAGTTAAAGAATAAGTAACGTCTTGTTCCCAACTATCTTTTGTTCATATAACGAATGCATCTTCTCCTACTATGCCTTTGCATAACTCTCCATCAAGACATGGTTTGTCCAATCATTGGTGGACAAGGTTATAAACGGCGGTAGGCGGGTGCGCGGCGGAGAGAGTCCGCCTACCGCCTAGGCCACCTAGGCGGTGCCTAGGTGCCGCCTAGGCCACCTAGGCGGTGCCTAGGTGCCGCCTAGGCGGTTGATACATTTTGAACATTTTTTACTATTTTACCATGTTTTTTGCATAATATGCATATTTTAAGGGTGTTCCATGCATAACTAAGTTGTATAACGAAGATTTATAAAGTTTTAGTGTTGTTAGGCCCATAATGTTAAAAAAAAACCTTTTTGGCCAAAATATTTTGTAAAGTATTTCTCCGCCTAGGCGCTCGCCTACGCTGCCTCACATCCGCCTATGCCGCCAACCTCCATTGGCCGCCTACTCCACCGCCTACAGCAAAGCGGTGCGAAGGGACCGCCTACCGCCTAGGCTTGTTAGGCCCATAATGTTAAAAAAAAACCTTTTTGGCCAAAATATTTTGTAAAGTATTTCTTCGCCTAGGCGCTCGCCTACGCTGCCTCACCTCCGCTATGCCGCCAACCTCCATTGGCCGCCTACTCCACCGCCTACAGCAAAGCGGTGCGGAGAGGGACCGCCTACTGCCTAGGCGGACGCCATTTAGAACACTGTTGGTGGATAATTCGATAGTCTTCTGATCGATCCTCTTCCAATCATCAGCAGACTTGTATGCTGGCTTGACATTGTCTACTTCCAACGGAAAATACAAATCATTGCAGCAAAGTAGATCATTTATCCTTAGTTTCCAATTCGCTTAGTTCCCATGTGAGGGTAATCATACGCAAGTTGATCTTCTCCGTAGCCACAGCTTGTACTTTTGTCCTCTCGAACCTAGACTCTGATACCACTTTGAAGTGAAAAATACAATACATAGATGTGAATAGCAGATAATTTGACGTCTACTAATGAAATTCCACACAGAAAAATATCTAACCATGAAACCTACTACGAGAACCAAGATAGATAACACTCAAATTATGTGGCATTGCTAGTCGGACAAATCCTAAATCTCTATTAACAATAAGATTAATATAATAATATAAGTAAATATCGGTTCCTTTGCTCAAAGAACAAATCCCTTACAAACGTGAAGAAGAAAAAATACAACGAGATCGTTGAAATCCCCAACCAACTAGAATTCCGTACTTAGTAACGGTTTCCCACTTTGACGAGCTCCCACGAGGGCGGCGATACTTCGAACATAACCTTCTTCTATTTGAAAAAGTAAGAACCTACGAGCGAGCACATATCTAGTTCTAGAAATAGGTTGATGCAATATCTAAGAACAACCCTCTTAGCCTCTATAATCAGGGCTAAAAATCCTTAGGCTCTAAGTTAGCCAACATGAAATCTAGATCGTCAAAGTAGATCCAACGACTCAAATCTACAATGAAAACTTGTATAGTCGTACTGCACAAAACCATACATCATCGACATACCGCCAGTATACCGGTGGTATACTTGATGATCACAAAATTGTGCTAAAAAGCTACTGCCTCTTTTTTTGACCTTTGCCCTTGTTCTGGCTCCAATTCAAGCCCCGGTCCACTGTTCTAAAAGGCGGTCGCCTAGGCGCTAGGCCCCTGGTGCCCGCCCGATGTCCACCTAGGCATCCGCCTAGACCCCCCCCCCCCCCCCCCCCCCCCCCCCCTCTCCCCCGATGTCCGACTATGCATGTTTTGGAAATTTATGGTCTTTTTTTGCAATTTTCAGTACATTTTTTGGATTTTTTTTATTTATACTTGAACCGCCTAGATCTAGGCGGCCGCCTAGGCGACTGCCTAGGCATGCTAGGCGCTAGGCGGCGGGTGCCCGCCCGACTAGCGCCTAGCGCTTTTCACAACATCGATGTTTCGCTCTGATATTCCCCAACCTCCTGGATTCCCAACAAGTAGCCTGCCCCTGCTTTCAAATGTTGTCGCAAAATGAACTAGCACATCATAAAAATAAGCAAAAAGCAGTTGTTAACAAAAAACTTTTGCTACTGTTTTTAAAAAAGTAAGCAGAAGCAGGAAAAAATAAGCAATAACGAAAGCAGCCTTAAGTTAGTCCGGGTAATCTAACCATCGAACAGGTAAGTTCAAGCTCAAGCTCAAGGTGCCTTGGAATTTCAAGCAAAGCCTAAATGTGATTAGCTGGGCTCAGATTAGCTATTTGGATATCTAGGAAAACCATGGAAGAACATGAATTTAAGAACAAGAACCCAATGTAGTGAAGAAGAGTTGCTTACCCAGGAATGGTCCTTTCAGAAGCAATATATGTTAAGGAGATTGAAGCGCCCCCTGCAGTCCAGATTTTACATACAGTCAATAACAGTAAGAAGTAGATAAGGAAGAGGCACAAGCGTGTTAAAATATAAGAACAATATTACGTGATAAAGCCTTCATCCCCAAAAGTTTGGGTTGGCATCATGAATCCTTCCTCACATTCTGTTATGTTAAGGGCCAATTTTTCACTAGCAATATCATGTACATATTAGGACTAGATGCCTGATACGTTTCAGAATACAACATTTTCTATAAATTTAGATATGGGTATGGTATGGATACACTTGTATGTACACATGAAAAAAAAATAAGGACAACAATAGAGCCTTTATCTAAAAAAAATTGGGTCGGCTGATGTTGGTGTTTGTTTCTGCCTTTGGACTAGAGTAAAATAGTCCCACATCGGCTACACCACAAAGTGGGTATCTCAATATAATGCTTTGCATGTGTTGAGGTGTGCACATGGGGTGTGGTGGGGGCATATGTGGGTGCCATGTAGAGTGTTTTTCTAGAAGGAAAAATTATTAACTCCAACAAGAAAGTATGTTACTTTTTGTCGTTCGGACTCGGACACGGGCTCAAGGATGCTTCGTGCATGCACGGACGCGTATGGGGGGTAGGCGCGGACTACCACACGACTACGCTGATTGCGGGATGATCTAAAATATCAAACTATATTTTTGAGTATTATTATTTTAGTCCCACATCGGATAGGAGAAGTGAAGTCTCACTCCACCCTATATATAGAGTCCCCTGGCCTCCTTTGTTAGATGCACCAAATAAGAAAGTAAAGGGAGCCCGTTGAGTCCATGGAGCCCATTCGAGTCACAAAAAGTTGACTAGCGAGCATTCCAGAGGTTCTTCGAGAACTTACTGGCTCCTAGAAGCGGATCGTATAAAGCGAATCTTGCTTTGAGCAACGGTGATTTTCATCACGCCAGCAGGACCGTTGAAATCTACTCTTTCTTCTTCTTCTTCTTCTCCTTCTTGGTGGGCTGCAGGTTCTTCTGAAGAGCAAACTTGTTTGCACCGGAATGTCTGAAGTCTTAAAACTCAGCTCAGATACTTTTGGAGAGCAAACTTGTTTGCCTGAATCTCCGAAGTCCTAAAACTCGCTTCAGAAAATTAGGAGAGCAAATTAATTTGTAAGAGGTCTCCGAAATCCTACATAATCAGAACAAAGCAAATTTATTTGCAAGAGGTCTCTGCTTCTGATCGTTGCTAAATCAGAATTGAGAGCAAATTTATTTGCAAGAGGTGTCAATATTCTAATCGTTCCTCCGTCTAGATCTGTTTCGGAAACAACAATCTCAAAGCAATATATGGATCAGATGGAGAACTGTCGTACAATCCTTCTCAATACAAGTTTTAACAAACTTGAGAAGATTGACGAGAATCACTTCAAACATTTGGATGAAAAAAAATTCTTTGTCAAATGATTGGATGAGTGTTGGACCTAACTATCCAAGGAGGAGGATGCATATTACATGGCAGATCGGATTTGTTGATAGTGCATGGAGATTACAACTTGTGCTAGAGCGGACGAAAAGTCTTCCTTGGAGCATCTCAATACAAATGAGAAGAAGACCAAGGTATTTTTGTGTATGGCTCAATCATGCACATAAGATCTTTCAGATTATACGTACGTATGCACATGTGTCTGCTCAGATGTGCGCATAGGTTTTATTCAGATCATGCGTATGTGTACGCATGGATTCTGCTCGGCATGGCGCATGGGTTTTACTGGCAGTGCATGACGATCTCGGCGCATGACTGCATACGCATATGGTAGATTCTACGCATGACTGCATATGTGCTATCTGTATATGCACGCATGGTGCTGTATATCTTGGCGCATGGGTCTGCTCGGATGAGGCGTATGGGACAGCCTGGATGATGCGCATTGATTGGTGCATAGGTTTTGCTCCAATATGCACATAGTTTCGGCTGTATAAGCGCGAAGATTCTCCAGGAGTATAATAACCGTACATGAAGATAGTTTCATCTTGGTGGGGTTAGTTACCACTGTGGCAAGGAGAATTACAAAATCAAAATAGCAAGGTAAAGCTAAACTTGGTTGTTTTGATTACTTAACTTGGTTGCTTTATATGCACAGGTTGAGTCATCTAGTGTGGTAGATGACTAGTGGATGGACACTGGTGCATCTAGCCACACATGCAAGGAGTTGTTCACCTTGGACGAGCCTAGCTGTAATGAAGGTCTCGATGGCGAATATATTACTAGCAGAAAATCTGGAGATCAGGATCATAGTCTTGGACTTTCGGAAAGTCCAATTTGGTAGCACGTACTAGTTATTTCTGAGGACCTGATCTCAGGAAGTCCGTTGTTCAATACAGACTTGAAGATGGACATTCATGCGGCAAGATGTTGGTTTCTTGGCCAAGAACATGCTTTGGAAAGATGTTCAGTACCAAGAGAATGTTCGGAATTTTGCTGATGATGCAGTTTCTTAATTGAGTTGTGACTAATAGACTAGAACATGTGCTATGTAATAGCAAACTCAAGATGTCTAATCTAAACCTTATCTCTAGAATGTGGAGGTAAGAGGGTGAAGGATTATGAATTCTGTGCACGAGACAGATTGTCAGGAGACTGTTCAGACGACTATACTAAAGTACAGACCTTCAGGAGTTGGTACACTCAGAAATCTGTGACTTTTATCAATTCTCCACATAAGCCAGATTGAAATGTATTAATACCTTCATAAACGATTTCTCAATGGACTCATATCGGAAGATGAAACATTCGAGAAGTTCATGGACTTCAGGGACGAAGCTGAACGTCTAGTTGGTGACAACTCAAGTGGCTCAGAAGTGATTGAGAATGAGAGTATCGTTTTCTTGGATTCGCATCGTTCTGCAATGAACAAGAAATTAACTATGAAATGACTGCTCTATAGTCTCGTTATATACTCAAGATAGATCAAGACAGAGAGTATTATTTTCTTGGATTCGCATCGTTCTGCTATGAACATGAAATTGGCTATTAAACGACTACTCAGTAGTATCTCTAATCCAATAGAGTTTCAGAGAGGAAGATCAGGACGCTGTCAGAGATGATATATCTTTATTGTGGATCTTCCAATACACTTCTGGGGATATATTGTGCTTACGGCTACGTTTATTTTCAAGCAAAGTACTGTTCGCCACAGCTGCTACTGCTTCTCATAAACATTGGTTCAAGATTATACCTGACTTGAATATCATTCATGTGTGGGGGTGTCTGGCGTACGTGAAACTTCTGGATATCAAGATTCAGAAGTCAGGGACGAAGACCAAGAAGACCGTATTTCTGGATAAGTTGTTAAAGTGTAGCTCAGAGATCCTTTGATATTGTATCTTTCATATCATTGAGTCTCGCGACACATAATTCTTTAAAGAAAGTTTGCTAGGGACGAACATTTTTCTCGCGGATGTCAAGGAGAACATTATTGGTACCGAAGAAGCAAGTACTTCCAAAGGAGTTATCCAGGGGAAGGTTGTCGTAGATAAGACAACGCTTAAACCAGTATTCACTGAGCTGTTAGCAAAGCGAGTGAGAAGGCCAAAAGATTTCGGAGATAACTTTATCATCCATCACATGGAGGCTAATGAGGTGATGAAGTCCAGAGACGCAATCTTCTGGAGGAGGAGTCAATGATAAGATTGACTCCATAACATCCAATTATAGTTGGGTGCTAATAATATGCCTGAAGGAGCTAAACCCATCGAATCTTCTAGACGAAGAAGCGAAGGCCCAAGGAACTGTTGATAACGTTCGAGGCTAGGCTGGTAGCCAGAAGGTTTTTTTTTTTCAGAACAGGAGATTGGTGAGTTTGACACATATGCCTAG